>JAHBOF010000104.1:0-369834 GCA_020736565.1 Coprinopsis sp. MPI-PUGE-AT-0042 | reverse complement strand
GGGTGGGAGCGAGGGTTACGCAGAAACGCGCTTCACCAGCTTCGCGCCATCTCAGTGATCAACCCCAGGTGTATCGTGAGGCGAAAAGTAATCAAATGTTGCCCTCGCGCACTCGAATGACTCTGAAAAAGCCAAAAGGCAAAATGGGAGAATAAACGGAACGAGATGGGACGCACGTTGAAGAATAAGCCCTCGGCCTTCGCTCGAACGGCTTGGCGATGGATGAGGTTGACTGCTCTCTTCACCTTCTCGGGTGTCGAGAACTCCCTATACGAGAGAGATAGGCAAGAAGTGTAGATGTGATTTCTGAATTGGCGAATTTCTAATGGCGCCCTCGATCGGTGTCACCGGGAAGGCCAATTCAAAGGTTGGACAAGGGGTTGGGGTGCCCAAAGACGCAGTCGACCAAAGAGTGGGTAAAGCAAGCATTGAAGAGACCCTCACGCACAACAGGCGCGCCACGGAAGTTCAAGACCATGGCATCAACAAGCCATTGAGTGAATGGTGCAGCCGACAAGGAACCAGCAGAAATAGGTAGGACATGTCGTGCACAACTTTCCGTGATTTGGGTTTTTCCACCGTACCCAAATCATCCAGAGACGGTACAGGCGGGTAAGAGCGCGTTGCCGCCGGTGGAGAAGAAGGGGGACGAGCACCGAGGAAACAGGGAGACGACCCGGGTACATCATGCCGTGCAGAGCATTTGAAATTGATAGGAGGTTGCCAGAGGTCCAATCGTTTACACGACGCGGTGTTGACCAAGGTATGCATCAGCGGGTCGATCAAGGTTTGCCGATGGATTGGGCAATGACGATCGGAGGCATCCAGGACAGACAGAGCGAGGTTCACGAGCGTCGCGTATGCGGTGACGACATTGCGACCATTCGCACGAGGGGGATAAAAGGAAAGGAGACCGTCAGCGAACGTTCTTAGGATAGACAACCCAAGGTGTGATGAACCAGTTCTGCCAACGCAAAGATGAAATTCAAATCCCAAACTCACCAGCTCGAACGCCTCGAAGGAGAAGAGTACTTCGGTGACGACATCTTCCTCGTCCTCCCCATCCATCCCTTGCATCTCTTCATCTACGGGATGTTGCTGGGTATGCGATGCGATATCCTCGGTATCGGGCACTACGGATGAGAAAGTGCAACAGATGATGGTCAGCGTTGTGTCATCAGGCCTAAACCGTAATGCGGTAACGTTTGATGACAATTAGGGCCAATAGGCAAATAGAAAATCAGGGAGCAAAGTTAATCAGACAGATCGTTACGGAACAAACGGAAGCGAAGGCGGGGTATGGTGTAAAAGCCATGGGGGAAGAGAAAAGAGCCCGCTGCCAACAGATCAAGTTGCCGGGGCACCATCTTGGTGGATGTGTACTGCGGGAAACGGTAAAGCGGAAGCATTGTCGAAGGAGACATGCTGTGGGATGGCAGTCCAGAAAGGAAGGCGGAAATGTTCAAGTCACAAGTGAAGGGAGTAAGGTGGGTCAAGGATACAATGATGCATCCTTACAACGGACGACAGCCCCGAGAACCGTGGATTTGACGAACAATCGAACCAAGGAGTGCTGTGGCCTCGAGGAATGGAACGGGGTTTTAAGAGGGTAAATTAAGAACCAGTGAGAAATAGAGTGAAAGAAGTGGGTTTTGAAGGAGAGTGAGTGAATTGATAAGAGGAATTGAGAGGGGAATAATCAGAAAAGTGGGAACGTATCACAACGTGGCGCGAAGAGAGTGTCTGTCTCTCGTGGGTGAGAAACGGAACGTTCTCCGAGTCTCCGATTGGACGATTCGTTAATGGTCGTGACGAAAGGGTGACGGAGCGATAAATGACATGACCGTCAAAGCCGGGGGGAAGCGAAAGCAAGTCGAGGTAGCGTGAATTTGAGGACTGACAGGCCTTCCAAGCGCGAACTCGAACCCGAAAGAAGGGAGAAAGGAGGTACTCACCCTCTGTCCGGCCCTTTACTTTCCTCTTCTTCTTCTTGCCGACTTTCTTCCTTACGTATCCTCCTTCGCCTGAAGCATTTCTCTTGCTCCACTTCTCGAGCATCCTACAATGTAGAGGTCAACAGACCGCATGCGATCATCTAGAACAACACCACAAACCTTAATAGAGAATAAGCAAGCCCCACACTCCCATCCAGATACATCAGACTCTGGGTTCCGGGCTTGTAGCTCTTGAGCGCATCCAAAGAGATGTCGAGCACTTCACCGTTGTAAATCAGTTGACCCAGCAACGTCGAAGCAGCTTCTTTGAGTTCCTCCGCCTCATCCTCTTGGGTACGCTGCTCCTCGGTTGCGTCAAACGCTGACTGGGTCGAGGCGGGGGCGGATGACATGGCATCGATCAGAAGGAAGAGTTGTGTTAGACACTCGATTCCCGCTTGGAGCTCCGTCCATGCTTTAGGCTATCGTCCATCTGTGAGCGTGTATAGAGCTGGAAGTGAACAGTATAAGCACCTTCTCCTCCATTGCCTCTCTCATCCGCTTCAAGACCCACACGATCCAAACCCTCTCAACCACCTCACTGATCAAACCAAAGTTCCATCTCTGCAGATCCTCCTGCGCCTTTTTCTTCTCTTCGGCCGAAGGAACTTTCGCGCCCGCCGCAGGGGAAAGCACACTCGACGCTCGTCCTCTCAGATTCAAGAAGAACTGTAAGAACCACTTGGTGATGAACAACAACCGCAGGTTGTCCTTCTCAGTGATCTTGGCGCGTTCAGCTCGAATGTCTTTGAGGAGATTGGCTAGGAAGGCTACAAGCAAATTCGGGCTGAGCGAGGTCTTGTGTTTAGAGTAGCAAAGGGCGACATACGATTGAAACAGCCTTCCAAGAAGCCTTCTGCAGTCGTCCTCAACACGTTCCTTGCCTCAGGACTGAGGTTATCCTCTCGGCCAAGCTCGTCGACAACATTGCCTCTGAGTTTACCTAGGGACGCTGTTTTAATAACTGGATGAGGATGCACGGTCCCTGCTCACCTTTCCCCTTCTTGGAAATGTGTCCAATATTGAGCTCGTGTCAGTCGTTAGCGCGGCTTGGCGATGCAAGACGAGCCTTGTCGGTCTCGAAGAGGCAGCCGCGTGAGCTGCAGCAGAGGCGTCGTCTGAGTCAGGGTCTTGTACAGGGGCCTGTCAGGAAGGCATGAGCCGGTAACCAGATTGCAGCAGAGAAGTACCTACAGAGGAGTAGGAGCCTTCTTCAGCTGAACTGTGATCGTCGTTCCGAACCTTGAATGTCGCGTCGAGGCCTTCCTTTGCACGTCCCTTTTTGTGCGTTCTTCGGCCTGGAGGAGCTTCGCAAGGTTTGCTGTGGGACGCTATTTTGGCCTTGGGTTAGCTTGGATCCCATAGACAATCATAAACTCACCTTTGCCTGGTCTTCTACCAGATCATCTGGCTTGACGCCTCTAAACAACAGGTAAAAGATGTCCAACGAGAGCATTCCAGTTGTTGAACAGAGGATCATTGTCGGTGTTGGCGGCAATCGTAAGCAAAGCTTCATGACGTGCGTCTCTTCAAGCACCCGCACAAGTCGACCTTGCAAGCCAGCCAGCTCAAACGAATCATTGCTCCTTAGTGCATTCGCCGGAGGGTCCTACGCAAACATCAGCTCGATCTGAAAGACAAGACGCGGGATGCATACCTTGATGAATGCCAAGTTCCTAACTAGGTGCAACACAACGTTGATGATCTGACCATCCCTCTCGCTCCTCTCCTTCTTCCCCTTGGCCAACGGTGCAAGCGTAACTCCCAACAAGGCCTTCCACACCTCCTTCTTCAACAAGGCACCCTTGTACACTAAGTGGCTCTCCATCAACTGCGTATAGTCCGTCCCTTTGACATCCACCTCGGCTTCATCCAGCTCCTTAAGCTCCTCCGCCACATCGATAGGCCAAGTCATAGCCGTCATTAGATCCACCGTGGCGATCGCCCTCTTGTCCTCAAACTGTCCTTGACCAGCTGTAGCCAAGAGAATGGGAATAAGGTCGTTGGTGAGCAGCCGGATTCGTAAAAGATGCGAGCGACGGTTCGGTCGTCGTCCGTGTCGTCTTTTCGCCAGAGCTTTTTGAGATCTTTGAGACAGCCGTAGACTTCGTCGCCTAGCTTGTAGATGCTGCTGCTCTTGGTGGCCGAAGCACTTTCGTCTGCTTCCCAGCCTCCTAGTGCATCGACTACTCGAGTGATGATGGGTGTCAGGAGGGCTCTACGGTCGAGTTCAACGAAGCCATTTCTCTGGTCATCGTCGCCATCCTCGTTCCCTGAGTCGTCGGCAAAGATCTCGATGACCTCTGGGTCCATAGTGGTCACAGTGGTGACGGTAAGCGTTGAATTTTCCGTCCCAAAACTTCGTGAGATGATTGAACCAGAATCCAAGGTGACCTCGCGGTCGTGGTGGGTGTAGTGAATGAACCCTGTCGGCGCGTCATCCGTGCGACAGTTCTTTGGCGCGTGTCTGACTCAGCGGCCCATATCGAAAGCCCCTATCCTCGCGTTGGGGTTGACCTCTGAACTTTCAAGTACAGGGCGGATGAGTTCCATCGGGTCACTCAAGCACCACAAATATACGGTTCCACACATTTATGAGGCAATTGCGTCTTGGGATAGATGCTAGCGTTACGTACGCGTTCTGAGCATTTCGAAAGGTTGCTGACACCACAAATGGCGAGGCAAGAATTGAATTCCGTTGTTGAGAGTATGAGAGTGAAGGTCACCAAATAAATATAGTGAAAGAAAGTAGTCTATCGAAATTATCCTCTTCGGTGCCGTTGGCTTCAACACGCCCAGACGACCTTAACCCAGCCCAGAACGGTGATCTCTCCGGGCCTTTGGAACTCATACCCCTCGATACTGAAGGACTGTAGTTGCGGACACGCGTCCCCCATGGTGTCCAACCCGTTTATCAATATGCCCTCCCGGACGTGAGCGGCCACCCCAGCATGATCAGGGTTCGTAGGCTCATTAACAGTGACCCTTTCTCCATGGGACTACGTCTTGAAGGATGGACATGGTTGGAGCACAAGCCGGTCATAGTTAGCAAAGACCGAGGAAGGGCGTTCAAGGAATGCCAAATTCAGCAACAAGGCGGAAACACTTAGCCGATCTGAGCAACAAAAGCCAAAGTGTAGTGTAATAATATCAAATTTCTGTACATTTGCACCGCTCATCGAGAACTAACACCTACATCGATTTATTGCTTTCCATTGCTGCCTTGCCTAGGCGCTGACGATCCACCCGTATTTCACCATCAATTCTCATCCCTCCTTCATGTTAGACCTGGGTACTTCCCATTCACCTCGAAGCAGTCAAGATCCGGAGAGAGGTAAGCAATGAGTAGGGCGATTGACTAGTTCTCTTGGGGCTTGAAGGCCTCAGACCGCAATTCCACCAAGCGCAAAACCTTTATGGGATGTCCCCGGGGAACACGGGGCGAGTGGCATGTGGACTTGGAGGCAAGGAGGTGGCTCCTACTAGTGAATGGAAGAATCAAGCGCAAGCTCCAGACCAAGGAGACGTGGAGAGTGCTCTGTGACGTGCTGCAGAGTCGCAAGACTCAGATGTTCTCCTGAGATTCGATGGATGTCAATGCAGAGACCCAACAAAGGCGCCGCTCTATGTGTGGCTGAGAGACAGAGTTGTGGAAGATTTCGTCAGGTCTTTCTCGTGTCGCCTCGTGTCGCCTGGACGTTGCACTCGACTTTAAGGACCGGTTTCTGGAGATTATCCAGAGCCATCAGCCTGAGAGGGATATTATAAGCTTCACGGTCATCCCGAGGAGAACAGGCCGCTAATGCCGGAGCATGAAATAGATATGACGTCCAGCAGCTCTTCCCAGTATACTCCAGTCGGTCGAGTCCCCTTGCTTTCCACTCGTAGATCGGCGACGCCGTGGGAACCGCTGCTGGGTTTGCTGAAATGAGTGAACCGAAGTCGCCAGATAGAAGTGTTGGTCTCCCTGTGGGGCCGCTCCTAATCGTCCATAGGAGGTTGCAGGCCTCGCGCTCCTCCCGGCTGACTCCTCGAGGGGGATAGCATAAGTGATCCCTCTTGCAATGTGGGGGGGAAGGAATAAAAACGTGGGTAATGTTGACCATAGGGGATACAGATGGACTGTCGATCGTACATAATTCAAGGTACTTGAGCTTCGGGGTAGACCCTGCGGCATATTGCAAGGCTGTTGTAACCACTACCTTGGAAGAGCTGGGGGCTAGTATACGGAACCCTTCCAAAGACGGGGGAGTAATCGCGGTCAAGCAGATTAACCTTCTGACGTGAATTTGTTTCGGAAATGCAAGTGCTGCAGCGCAGGAACGAAGGTCGCCAGTGGCTGCTTGATATATGCGATAAACCTTGCTAAAGCTTGGGCAGACGGGGAAGGAGGCTTGACATTTAGCCCATTGGGTTCAAGGATAACGGTGCACACATGATGCGCATACACCTTCCATCGAGTAAGGTCTTTTTGCCTTTAAGGGATCTCATGATGACCCATTAGGAACGGCCATTTTTATCAGAACGCCGCTAGTATAAGAAAAAGGCTGAACAGACACCCACATATTCACCTTGTTCACCTTGGGGAGGAGGTTGAACAAGGGCATGATCGACGACAATTCTCTACATACTTGAAGCTACTTCGAAGAGGCTCTTGATAACGTCAACAGTTTCAGCCAATTCCAGCGTTGCCAATTGATACGTTCCAAGTTGGTGAGACCGTTTGCGTAGTAATGGAGAGTCGTTTAGAAGAGGTCCGGGTTCAAGAAGACCTGCTGCGGGGCCCAGGGCTGTGGACATTCTGTGGAGGGCTCGGTATTGGCTGCTTTGGTCTGATCGAGGACACAATATTGGGACCACGTCGACGTTGATGGAAGAGTGGGCTTTGAGGAACACTGACGCTCATGACACGGTGGTCTTTTCAAAGGCAATTCGAATTGGTTCATCGACACGAGGCGAGTCGGATTAGTCAAGCGTCCCGTGTGCGATTGAGATGGGCGCTTAAAGTGGGCTTGCAAGTGAACCAGAACGGTGAAGGGGGTAATGGCCACCAATGATCTCATTTGAGGCACTTTACCAAGCAACCACCAGGAAATGGCTGCTCGTCTCCTGGCACGGCACATCGGGACCTCGGATCGCCGTTTTACTAGGCTGATAACGCAGAAACCTGAGCTAGATACAAGGCTGATGACAATAAGACATGTTACATTGGGTTGTGGATGCACTACAGGCTCTAGGTCTGCAATCTACGTTGTCCTGTTGCCAGGCACTGTGGTTTTACCCAAACGCTGATAATCCTTCCTCAACTCGTCAATCAACTCCCAGCCTTCCTTGATGGAAGGGCTGTCCTCTGTCACTGCTAATACAGTCACTACCAGACTACTAAGGTCTGGAAAGAGCTGACTGAAAAGCATAGCAGTCGTCCGACACTCTTTAAACCTGAGCGCCCATGAACGTTGGTCTCTCAGGTAGAGGTACCGGAGAGCATGCCGTTGGGTGGTGTTTGGGAGTGGGGTGGGCGTTGGCTGAGCGGGGTCGTTGGGGATGGAAGAGTCAATTGAAATTTCCAGTTCAAGGAGGTGTGGCAGATGATTGCAGACGTGCTGCAGGGCAGCAAGGCCGAGCCGTTCTCCTGAAAGCCTGCACATGCGGAGCGTGGTTAAAGGCGTTGCTTTGAACTTGGACGCAAGGCAGAGACGGTGGAACAGCTGGTCAGGTCCGTCTGGTGTCGACTGAATGTGGCAGTCGACTTTGACAATAAGTCTTCGGAGATTGTCGAGGGCCATGAGCTGCGACAATGCTTCAAGAGGGATAATGCCACTTTGTCCGGATCCGCTGCCTGCAAGCGAAATATGAGTTGCGCTGCGGGATGATGTAGATACAACGTCCACTAATTCCTTCCATCCCTTGCTCGGCAAAAGCCCCTCCGTGCAGTTTATGTCCAGAAAGTTGACCCCGTGACGGGGTTGCGGCGGAGACTGAGGAAACGACTACATCGAGCTGCCCTGTTAGAGACACCACCATCCCCAGTAGCCGATTACGTTCGATGAGAACACTACCTCGGACGTTCCGGCCAGAGGGATCGAAGCAACCCTTCGGGGTTTTTGCCAAGAGAATAAGTGTGCCCTGTTTTAACGGGGGAAAGGAGGCGAATGCCTCCACAAACCGAGCGTTGTTTGGAAGCTTGAGGTTTAAAGTGTGGAGGGCAGGAAAACTCGCAAGGATGGACCATAATGAGCTCGGGGGATTCGTTGTCTGGACTGAAAGCATGGAGAGGGTAGGGACTACCCTTACAGCATGTTGCAACGCCGACTGCAGGGTATGGGATGCGGCGCTTGTTTTGGAGCCTGTCAGGTGCAGGGCCTGCACAGAGGGAGATGCGAGCAATGACAAGCACGTCAACTCCACTGCCTCAATTTCCTCCTCACAGTGAAGGTGCTGCAGCGCAGGGAAAAGCACCTCACCCGTCGCCACCTGAAAGGCGATGAGCATAGCCAAAACTTGCACCGAAGGGTAGGTTCCATCGCAAGAGCCAATTTTGAATTCGCGAACCCGACAGGAGTAGATCCTCCATCTGACAAAGTCGTCTGGATTGAGTGGCCTCATGAGGATCTGGCAATGGGTCACATTTTTCAGCACTTGTGGGCGATTGAGTGTACAGCTGGCTGAACGTACGGTTTTGTGCAGCGCATCCTCAGGGAGGAGTCGAAGCAAGGGTGGAAGAGAACTCATTTCTTTCCAGATGTTGTCTGAACAAGACTCGAAGAAAGTCCTGGACAACACGGACATCTTTCGCCAATGAGGGTATCGCTCGGTCTCCTCGAACCCATCCCCATAGTAAGCGACGACAAGATCCACCAGGTCCTGGTTCCGCAGAACCTGCTCTGTCGCCATAATCGAGCCTTTCACCCGGCCAGTAAGCGACGTCGGGCTCTCGGTGGCCGAGATTGTAGGATAGGGAACGGCATCCGGGTCGTCTTCTAGAGAGAGCGTTTGGGCGTCATTAGACGGAGACCAAGGAGGTCCTGGTTGCAGTTCCTGGGCAGCGGGTGGCGTCCCCTCAGAGTCCATTGAGGCCAATTCAAAGAGAGGCCAGGGTGGTACTCGACGTTCTGTGCAAAGCAATGCTCAGAAGCGCCGCTTTGATATGGGCCCACGAGGCGAGGTTGATTAGTCATCTGTGGGCGTCTAATGGGCAAAGCTGGGAAGGGGAGGCAGAGCATGTCAACAAGCCCATTCTGAGTCATAACTGAAGACGAACTCACACCGGATCCCAGCCACCAGCTAGTGTTGACCATTACCTGTACATCGAAAGGAATAGTAAGAAGACATTGGCACCCTGCTTGCCAGTATCCACGAAAGAAGCGTAAGTCATTAGCATTATCATTAGTCGAAGTATACATCCCATCTCTGTAGCACAAACCAGATCACCAAACCATACAAAAGAAATCGCCAACCATCTACCTCCTCTTCGCAACAACCTTGACCAACGCACTCTTCACAACACCCACAGCCTTCTCCGTCTCCTTCCTCGTCAACGCAGACGTCAACGCATGTTCTGATGCTCGGCCTCGGCTCATGCTATTCCTGGCCTCTCAGCCTTTTCGCCCGCGTCACCATCACACCCTGTGCCAAACACTCTTCCACAACCTCTTGCGAAATCTTTTCCTCCGCATGCGTATCCCATTCCGGTTGTTGTGCCTGTTTACCATGTTTTCCTGCAGAGGAGGGGTGGAGAGAAGGGGAAGGTGGTGCGGCTGGGGTCTTCAATGTGATATGCACACTCGGCGAAGCAGGGTGCGACGGCACATTTGCCTCGGAAATGTAGGTGCTGCAGTGCAGGAAACAGAAGGTCGCCAGTTGCTGCTTGATATGCGATAAACATGGCCAAAGCTTGTGCAAACGGGGAAGGAGGCTTGGCATTTGTTCCATTGGGTTCAAGGATAACGGTGCGCACATGATGCGCATACACCTTCCATCGGGTAAGGTCTTCGCCTTTGAGGGGTCTCATGATAACCTTTAGGAACGGTGATTTTTATCAGAACACTAATATAAGAAAAAGGTTGAACAGGCACCCACATATTCACCCTGTTCCCCTTGGGGAAGGAGATTGAACAAGGGCATGATTGAAGACAATTCTCTCCAAATATGGCATGAAGTTGCCTCGAAGAAATTTCTAGATAGCGTCAACAGCTTCAGTCAATTCTCGTGTTGCCTCTTGGTGCTTTCCAAGTCTTGGAGACCGTTGGCGTAGTGATCGGTAATCGTATCGACAAGGTCCTGGTTCAAGAAAACCTGCTGCGAGACCAACCGGATTTCACTCGTTTTGGTTTAGGGTTTGTCATGGAGGGGCGGCGATTGTATCCATTGACCCTCAACCGCCTCACCGTCTGAAGCATCATCATCCACAAGCATCGCAGACGAGGGTATTGCGAGCTGTAAGATGGCCGGGACTGCGCCGGCGTCCATGGAAGAGTTGACGCTCAGGACACGGTGCACTGTGCAAAGCATTTGAATTTGAATCTTCGACACGAGGCCAGCCAGATTAGTCAAGCGTCCCGTGTGGTTTAGTTGGCTTCAAACGGGCTTTCAGCCTTGCACAACAGGTGAATCAGCAGTGAAGGAGGGTAACAGGGCCACTGACGATACCTAGTCATTTCACCAAGCAGCTGTCAGGAACTGGTTGCTTGTCTCAGTCCTGTCTTGGCACATCGGGACATCGTGTTACTGTTGAGGCTGGTAACGCAGAAACTTGAGCTGTATGTACAATATGCTAAGGCAATAACACACGTTAGGTCGATCCCATAAAATGGGAGAAAGGCCTAGACTGGCATTCTACATCTCACCCTGGCCAAGCACTGTGGTATTGCCCAAAAGCTGATAATCCTTCCTCAGCCCGTCGATCAACTCCCAGCCTTCCTTGACAAAACCGTTGTCCTCTGTCCCCGTTAATACAGTCACTTCCAGACTACCAAGTTCTGGAAAGAACTGATTGACAAGCATAGCAGTTGTCCGAAATTCCTTGAACTTGAACGCATAAGAACGTTGGTCCTTCAAGTAGAGCCGCTGGAGAGGGTGACGTTGGGTGAGGCTTGGGAGGGGGGTGAGCATTGGCAGAGTGGGATCGCAGGCGAGGGATGAATCAATGGATATCTCCAGCTCAAGGAGGTGTGGGAGGTGATTACAGAGGTGTTTCAGGGTGATAAGGCCCAACCGTTCTCCTAAAAGCCTACAAATGCGGAGTGTGGTTAAAGGCGTCGTTTTGTACTTGGCTGCAAGACAGAGGATGAGGACAACGAGGTCAGCCCCACCTGTTGTCGGCTGGATGCTACAGACAACATCGACAGTAAGGATCTGCAGGTTGTCAAGAGCGAGGAGCTGCGACAATGCCTCCAGGGGGATACTGCCACCTCCCCCTTGGTCAATAAAGGTGATTTGAGCAGTGCTAGGGGATGACACAGAAACCACGTTCAGCAGCTCCTCGTATGTATCTTTGGGCTGCTTCTCCGTGCACCGTATCTCCAGCCGTTTAAGGCTGGCATGGCGGGTCACTGCGCGGGTCGTGGAGGCGAGTACGTCAAGACGCCCTGTTAGAGACACCTCCCTCCCTGAGAGTGGATCGTGCTTGATGCAGAGGCTGCATCGGACCTTCTGGTTGGTCATAATCTTTTGCTTGTTTTTGTAAGACTTGTAGAGAACAAGGGTTCCCTGACGCAGTGAAGCGAAGGATGCAAACTTCTCCACCTCCCTAACGGCGTATGGAACCTTGAGGTCCAAAGTCTGCAGAGAAGGAAGCCTGGCGAGGATTAGCCACAGCGAAGAGAGGGGGTCGATGGTCTGTATCGAGAGTGCACTAAGCCTAGGGACAGCCTCGACAACATGTTTTAGGGCGGATTCAAGGCATATGGGGGAAAAGCAAGCCCCTTTGGAGCCCGATAGGTGGAGGCCGTTCATCGAGGGTGAGGCAAGCAGTGACAAGTACATCATCTCCTCCGCCCCGAGTTTCTCCTCACAATGAACCTGCTGTAGTGCAGGTAAAAGGACCTCGCTGGTGGCTGCTTGAGAGGCAATGAGCATGGCTAATGCATGCATCGATGGGTTGATCGGCTTCCGAGCGCCGATCGTGAAGCTGCGAACCCGATGGGAATACGTCCTCCATCGAGCAAAGTCTTCTGGCTTGAGAGGTCTCACAAAGATCTAGGAACGATCGAGTTTCAGTCATTGATTTACGGATAGTCAATAGAGTTAGATGAACTCACGATCTCGGAATCGTGGACTACACTCTGGGGAAGGAGCCAAAGGAGGGGCGACAATGAGCTCATTTCCTTCCAAATGATGTCTGAGCAGGACTCGAAGAAAATCTTTGATAGCTCAGACATCTTCCTCAAGCAAGAATACCGTTCCGCCTCCTCAAACCCATCCCCGTAGTGTGCGATGATGAGATCCACCAAGTCCTGGTTGTGCAGAACACGCTCTGTCGCCACGATGGAGCCCTTCACCCAGCTGGTGACCGACGACGGCGTATCGTTGTCACTTGTTATGAGCTGATCAAGGTCGTCATCTTCTATGGGGATTGGCTGCGCATCATCAAACGGGGATGAAGGAGGTCCAGGTTGTGGCGCTTGTGCAATAGCTGGTGCAGCATCGGGGTCCATGGGAGGCTGGGTTCTGGGATAGCAAAGGTGATGTTCGATCCGTGCAAAACAAAGACCAGGAAAAGGATGTTGGCTCCCTCCAGGTGTCACGAGGCCATTCAGATTAGTCATAGCCTACCGCTGTTGCGCGGCGTATTGGGCGCCTAATTTCTCAGCTATGCAAGGGGCGACACAAGTCAGCAATCACGCCTTCACGAGTAAATACCACACTTACCTTTACGCGCCGGGCCGACCTTAGTTTTCAACTCGCTGAGCATTACCCACAGCTGGTTCGAAGTTGGAAAGTGGAAACTAAAATCACCGTCGAGGACACTTGGAAATCCAGGATCGCAACATGATGTCCTGCGCGATGCCAATACAGACACTCGCCACCCACGACGCCATCCAGATAAGTGATGAATACAGCGCCCCGCTGTGCTAGGGCAGGGGCTTGGCACTCTCAGCTCTAGGAGATGGGAAGGGTCAGTGAACGTGAATTCGGAGTCATGAGCTAACACAACACTCACCGTGAGCCACAGGTCGCTTAGCCTCGACCATGGTCTGTACATCGCAGAGCAACGGAGGAAAATGGGCCACACTCTCGGACAATGAATCCATAAATGAAGCGTAGGGCATTAGCATTATCATTAGTCGAAGTATACATCCCATCTCTATAGCACAAACCAGATCACCAAACCATACAAAAGACATCAACAATACCTCTACCTCCTCTTCGCAACAACCTTGACCAACGCACTCTTCACAACGCCCACAGCCTTCTCCGTCTCCTTCCTCGTCAACGCAGAAGTCAACGCAAGCTTGATGCTCGGCCTCGGCTCATGCCACTCTTGGCCTCTCAACCTCTTCGCCCGCGTCACCATCACACCCTGTGCCAAACACTCTTCCACAACCTCCTGCAAGATCCTCTCTTCCGCATGGGTGTCCCATTCCGGTTGTTGTGCCTGTTTGCCGTGTTTGGCTGCGGAAGAGGGGTGGAGAGAAGCGGAAGGCGGAGCGGTGGGTGTCTTCAATGTGATATGCACAATCGGAGACGCAGGGTGCGACGGCACACTGACACAATCCACCTTTTCCAAAATCGCACGTGCAGCTCGGATGTTATCCTGCAACGCCTCGAAAATCGACGGTGTAGACCGGAAGATGTTGATCCCCTCTGAAGCGCTGACCGCCAACAAAGCAGGCATGGCAGCTGAGAACACGAAAGAGGGTCCGTTGATCCGTTGGTGGTCCACGACGATTTGAGAGCCAGCGCAGAACCCGCCAGCGGAAGAGAGACCGATGGCGCATGAACCGAGGAGCATGTCGACCTTTGAAGCGGGGACGTTGTAGAGTTCTGTTAGGCCGCGCCCGGTACGTCCGACTGAACCGAAGGAGTAGCTCTCGTCGAGGAGGAGGCGGTATTTGTATTTATACTTGAGCTCGATCTGATCGTTCGTTCGTTAGCAAGCCATTCGAGGGGCGATTGAGGATGAATGAACGCACAAGTTTGGGAAGGTCGACCATGGCACCATCGCGTTCAAAGATGCCTTCGGTGATGATGAACCGCCTGGTAAGAGGCCCCCGTCGTTTCTTGCGCTCCTTTTCGACTTGCTGAAGCACTTCTTCGAGGCTCTTCAAGTCGTTATGGTCGTACCACCGAACAGTGGATCGTGAAATCTGGATACCCTTTTGGATGGCAAAGTTGACGTTTCGGTCAGCGACGATGATGTCTCCTCGTTTGCAAAAGGCCGGGATGACGGAGGAGACGGTGGAGAAGCCTTGAGAGTAGAGAATGGAGGCTTCGGTGCCTAGAAAGTCGGCAATGTCGCGTTCCAGATCCATGTGTACGTCTGGAGAGAAATCAATTAACGGCAACGCGAATAGAATGAGGATACGCACCGAGAGTTCCGTAGAAACCTGGAGGACCGCAGGATCCCAAGCCGTACTTGCGCAGTGTCTCGACTGCCCGCTGCTTGATGTGCTCGTTACCAGCCAGACCAGTAAAGTTGAGACTGGCAAGGTTCAGGACGGTCTTGCCAGTTGAAGCCAGCTTGGGTTTCGGCCCATTCGGTCCTGAGATGACAGGTACCGCGTCGAGGTCAGACTGCTCCGTTATGGAGAGCTCGTTCCCCAAAGGTTCTGGTATCCATTCTTCCACCAATTCATCGACTTCCTGCGACAACAATGAGTCCCTTTACACTGGCTGACATGAAAACAAACAGACCTTGTCAGTGAACTTGATGAAACCCTTCTGGTTAGCCCTTGTCCGTGACTGGAGCAACGTTCGAATGGCAAAGACGACCAGAATAAGTTCAAGGATGGTCCTTCCTGGGTCGTTCTGATGCGAGCTTCGAACATATCGCTGAATGACTGCGGAACCTGGCAGCTTGTTGAACGAAGTCTCGACCGTTGAGAGCGCGCTGGCAAGGAATGTGAAGACAGGGTCGAGTGAGGACCTAGTGTGTGTCATTTCGAAGCCTGCCATGACTTGCGTTGTGCCTCTGGAGACTACTGGGACGATGTGGCCAACCCTGGGGACTGCGGGACGTGGTGAGACGGAAAAGAAATGGGTTCACCCAAATTATTGAGTGATGTGTCAGATCATTTACGTAAATTTCGGGATCAAAGGCCTGGGGGAGAAATTCAGGCCTGGAAGGATAATACTGTAAGACTGCCAAATGGCACATACTCAGGAATTCTCATTTCTGAAAGGTAACACTTAGAATGAAATATGGATGGATAGCTGGTCTGAAGTCACTAAATAGGACTGGCAAAGGGTGGACGAGGAGAGAAACGCGATCATTCACCACGCGTCCCCCTGATGCTGCGGCGTCCTGCAAGACAAAATGCTCGGATTCACTACAGCGGCCTCTGAAATAATACCTATTGCTACCAGTAATGTGCCTTGGTACTTATACACCACGAATAGCTTTAAAGCAAGTCTAGGACCATCGAAAGCCGAAAGGCCCAGTCACGCATCACCGAACCCTTATCATAGTACCATCAAATTGCATCGCGCCACTCAGACTATCCCTCCAGTTTCCTAGGGGTAGGGAGGACCATGGCGTCGATGCTAAATTTAAGAAGGTGGATGATGGTTGCAAACTATATCATAAATTACATTGGAACTAGCTGGAAAATGCAGCCAGGAACCGTGATGGGCAGTATTATGAAGGCGAAGGATCGGTAAAGTTAGCTACACGAATACGGACTTCACTATTAGGAGTAGCAACTGGTTTAGATAGTTGAGTTACGTTCCTCTTCCCTACGTGGTTTGATACCTATGGTTTCCTATAGAGTATTGTCAATGTCACCGTGAAGACGAGTCCCACAAGCAGGACAGAGCTAGTGACGGCCTGGTCGCCAATGGACAAGAAATCGAGGAGTAGGTGATGACCTTTGCGATCTAAGTGGGTGCGTAGAAGCTCAACAACGTCTCTGTGGCCTCGCTCTTGCGCAATATCAAGGGCAGTCTTGCCAGCCTTACACCGCAAATGGACCTTGACACGTGAATCGGCCAAGAGGACCTTGACCACATGTTTCCATCCAGTGTATGATGCAAACATCAGGGGAGTAAACCCTTCGGAATCAACATGATTGGGCTTGATCTCTCGATGTGCGAGAAGGAAAGCGACTGCAGTGCCTGAACCAACCACCGACGCTACCGACAAAGCGGTCGCGCCAGAGGCATTGAGCGCATTGACGTCAATCTTGGGATGATTCAAGAGAAGGGTCACCATCGCTGGGCCGTGATGAGGCAGCATTGCCCATGCCAAAGGCGTAAACCCATGATCCTTGTCGAACGCGTTGGCGCGAATGCGATTGCAAGACAGTATCTCTGCCACCGCGTTCCGTGAATTTCGACGAATGGCGAGGATTAGGGGTGTCACTCCTCTGACGCGTGTCCTTTGGTTTGGATCGTACAGTTGGGAAGGACCTGCGGCAGAAATAGGAAGGTTGAAGTAGGCAATCATATGGAGGGGTTCCAAGATGTCATAGTATTCCGCCTGATCCGACAGGCATACTGGGAATGCACTGCATCCTTGAATGAAGTGCGCCAGCTGGTTAGCTGTAGACGCGTCGTCGAGTGATTCCCGGGCGTGGATTGGCCAGGCTTCGTAGGCATATGCAAGGAGTGAGGATGCTTTCAAAGCGGTTTCGAGAGCCTGACCATCAGCGAGAGTGGTCCGTTGAAATCCGCTTTCAGCGAGAAGAGCCATGCAAACCAAGGCGGGAAGGGAATGGGGGTAAGGGCATGATTCAGAGATTAAGGATATCACGGCGTCTCTAGCGCTGCCATCTAAGAGGAATATAAATCAACCGCATTTCTCCTGAGCACGGTGGGCGACTCACGGACAAAGTAGACGATATTAGTCTCTTCCTCAACATTCACCAGACCTTGACAGAGACCTATAAGTGTGATTCCGTCAACAAGTCGACTGTGGTCGAACTTGTGGGTGTCAGCGGTGGTCGCAACGGCATGGCGCAACTCGTCGATTGTCAATGGTCTCGTCACACAGAGCAGCCAGACAAGGACATTCTTTGCAAGAAGGGCCAAGTCAGGAGGCTGGCCAATGATGCGCCTCCAGGTTTCCTGATAAATGTCCTCGATCCGAGACGGAAAGTTTTCGAGAGTCCTCCGAACTTCATGTGCGCTTGTGCAGCCTCGGAGGGCAGCGAGCTGGAGTGAGGCATGCAGGAACCTAGTAAAGGATGAGTACAACTGTTATCACAGAGGAACTATCACCCACATTCCGCCGCATGTCTGCTTTATTGTCGAGGTAACCTTCTCCCTGAGGGCAGGGCCTTCTTGGTTAAGGATTCTTTCCAGAACTGGACTGCCCGCAATTTCCTTGGTGATATGCAGATTGAGGTCGTGATCCTGGGCAAGAATTATGAACCGGTGAGCGTCAGAGGAATAAACATCCTGTGTGGGAGGAAAGCAAGATGTTATGAAGAGCTTGATGTTGAGAGTGCTGAGCTTCTCGAGGAGCTTGAGTTGGATGTCGGAAGGCGCCTTGTCCAAGCCCTCGAGAAAGTAGAATGTGGCTGCCATCAGCTGTGAGAAGCAGTGAAGAAGACGGAGAAGCTCGGCTTCTGAGGGTAGGGTCACCTCTCGGATGTGCTTTGCATACAACTCCTTGAGAACTGGAAGACACTGTGGGTGCCTTTCGATGGTCTGCTTGACCAAGACAAGTAGAAAGTCTGAAATTGTCGCATTCGTATGGTCGCCATGACCGAAGTAGATGTAAGCGACGCAGACGGGTGAGTCTGATGCTCGTGTGCAGAGTTCAACCTCGTTGATGACGATTGAGCTGACAGTTGGTAAGTGACCGTGTCGAAAGATGGGGGGATGGAAACACCACTTACCTAAAAATTGTTTTGCCAGTGCCATCTGAAGACGGCGTTAAAGTCATCAGCATCACTGAGAAACCTCTTGCGGGAAACGAGCTTACGCATCCCAGTTCCCCACATGGTCCTCAGGACCCCACGAGGCACCAGCCATTGACAGTACTCCTGCCATTCGGGGAAACGAGGGCCTGTGCCCGCTGTCGCCTTGCTCAAGTTAGCAGCATGGATGTTTCGGTGGTTGGGTATCTCGTGCAGGATTGCTTTCAACGACATCTCATCTTCATTGCTGAATTGAACGCCGGCGTTCTCGCCGCTATTGAAGTACCCGCCGTTGATGTGCACGGTGTAGCCTGTCCCTTGGAAAATGGACGGACCCACTACGTGTGTTTCTCCTGAGCAGCGTCCACGAATCCAATTCATGCAAGTTCATACCTCTGGATCTTTCGGCTGCCTATTCTCCTGTAAGCGTTGCGGTACGATTGCATGACGCTGTCGCACTCACCATGGCCATGATAGAGGGCGTAAAGGTGAGGGTTGGACAAATCGAAAGGATGGCACGTGTGGGTGGAGGTTACATTACTTAGGGCTCCTTCGGATACCCAATCCCAGCTCAATCTCAAGTTTGATCCAAGTTTGATCCCGGAGATAATAAGTCGAAAAGGAAAGGTGTCGGCAAGCGTTGCCTCATCGGCGGATGATGTGAGGTCATATCAGCCAATCATATCTACAACCGGATTGGGATAATGTTGAACGCTCAAACATCTGCCCTCCTTGTTGCATCTTCGCAGATTACTTACTAGAATAACACACTAAGATGAGTCCTGTAAGTATCCATAACTGTTCTCCAATTTCTTCCTCCACTTTTCAACATTTTTGGCAGGAAAACGCCAACAAGGACCACAGAGAATAGGGGCTCCATCAGTCGGAGCAGCTCGGGGCTGAGGCGGGTTGATGCGTCTGTGACCGTCTTTTATGACGCTTGCCGACACCTTTCCTTTTCGACTTATTATCTCCGGGATCAAACTTGGATCAAACTTGAGATTGAGCTGGGATTGGGTATCCGAAGGAGCCCTTATGGAAAACAGTTCCTGTGCACGACGTGGGCGCCTAATCAGAAATTCAACGTAAGAACGGGTGCTCAGGGTCCGGACTCCGCGGATGAGCAACAATGCTGTAAAATACAAGCCATGCCCGCCACCCTTCGCTACCACAATCGTGTGTGACGACGAATTGAATCATTACTATGGAGTTCTCAGCTCTCAACACAGCACGTATTGTTTCAGCGGAGCAGAGATTTCAATCATCTGTCAAGCCTTAGCGAGAGCTATCAGAAAGGGACGAAATTCGAACGTCAGCTTCAGTTGGTGAAGGCAGATTCCTTATCCTATTTAAAGCGGTCCTAGCAGTGCAGGACGTCGCGTGCCAGGGCGCCCGCTTATTATTCGGTGAAAGATTTGCGCGATACAACGTCGAGCACGTAGAAGTAGCAGCCAAGGATTGGCACTGAGGGAAGGATTTGGAGTACAAAGCATCCCTGGCGTCGATGCTAAGTTTAAGAAGGTGGATGATAATTCTAAACTGTATCATAAATTCCATTGGAACTATGAGAAAAATGTAGCCAAGGACGGTGATGGGCGGAGTATTATGAAGGTGAAGGATCGGTAGAGCTAGATACACGTATACGGACTTCACTATTATTAGCAGTAGCAATTGGTTTAGATAGCTGAGGTACGTTCCTCTTCCACATATAGTTTACTACCTATTGTTTCCTATACAGTACTGTGAATGTCACCGTGAGCACGATTCCCATGAGCAGGACAGTGTTGGTCACACCCTGGTCGCCAATGGACAAGAAATTGCCTAGTAAGTGATGATCCTTGCGGTCCAAGTGGGCGCGTAGAAGCTCAACAATGTCGCCGTGGCCTTCTTTTTGCGCCAGATCAAGGGCAGTCTCGCCAGCTTTGGACCGCAAATGGACCTCGACGCGTGAATCGGCCAAGAGGACCTCGACCACATTCTTCCGTCCAGTGCATGATGCAAACATCAGGGGAGTAAACCCTTTGGAATCAACATGGTTAGGCTTGATCTCTCGATGTGTGAGAAGGAAAGCGACTGCAGTGCCTGCACCAAACACCGACGCGACCGACAAAGCGGTCGTGCCAGAGGCATTGAGCGCATTGACGTCAATCTTGGGATGATTCAAGAGAACGGTCGCCATCACTAGGTCGGTAAGAAGCATCATTGCCCATGACAAAGGCGTAAACCCATCCTTGTCGAACGCGTTGGCTAGAATGCTATTGCAAGACAAAATCTCTGTCAATGCATTCAGTGAATTTCGACGAACGGCGAGGATTAGGGGTGTCACTCCTCTGACGCGTGTCCTTTGGTTTGGGTCGTACAGATGGGAGGGACCTGCGGCAGAAATAGGAAGGTCGAAGTAGGCAATCATATGGAGGGGTTCCAAGGTGTCATAATATTTCGCCTGACCTGACAGGCATACTGGGAATGCACTGCATCCTTGAATGAAGTGCGCCAGTCGGTCAGCTGTAGACGGGTCGTCAAGTGATTCCCGGGCGTGGATTGGCCAGGCTTCGTAGGCATATGCAAGGAGTGGGGATGCTTTCAAAGTGGTTTCGAGAGCCTGGCTATCGGCGAGAGTGGTCCGCTGAAATCCGCTTTCAGCGAGAAGGGCCATGCAAACCAAGGCGGGAAGGGAATGGGGGCAAGGGCATGATTCAGAGATTAAGGATTCCACGGCGTCTTTAGCGCTGCCATCTAATAGCGATATAAATCGACTGCGTCTCTCCTAAACATGATGCATGACTTACGGACAAAGTGGACCACATTGGTCTCTTCCTCAATATCCACCAGACCACGACAGAGATATATAAGTGTGACTCCGTCAACAAGTCGACTGCGGTCGAACTTGTGGGTGTCGGGAGAGGTCGCAATGGCATGGCGCAACTCGTCGATTGTCAATGGTCTCGTCGCGCAGAGCAACCAGACAAGGGCGTGCTTTGCAAGAAGGGCCAAGTCAGGAGGTTGGCCAAGGATATGCCTCCAGGCTTCCTGATAAATGTCCTCAATCCGAGACGGAAAGTCTTCGAGAGTCCTCCGAACTTCATATGCGCTTGTACAGCCTCGGAGGGCAGCGAGCTGGAGTGAGGCATGCAGGAACCTAGTAAAGGATGAGTACAACTGTTATCGCCGAGGAACTATCACCCACATTCCGCCGCATGTCTGCTTTATTGTCGAGGTAACCTTCTCCCTGAGGGCGGAGCCTCCTTGGTTGAGGGTTCTTTCCAGAACTGGACTGCCCGCGATTTCCTTGGTGATATGCAGATTGAGGTCGTGATCCTGGGCGAGGATTACGAACCGGTGAGCGTCAGGGGAGTAAACGCCCTGTGTAGGAGGAAAGCGAGATGTTATGAAGAGCTTGACGTTGAGAGTGCTGAGCTGCTCCACGAGGTCAACTTGAACGCTGGAAGGCGTCTTGTCTAAGCCCTCGAGAAAGTAGAATGTGGCTCCCATCAGCTGTGAGAAGCAGTGAAGGAGACGGAGAAGCTCGGCTTCTGAGGGTCGGGTCGCCTCTGGGATGTGCCTGGCATACAACTCCTTAAGAACCGGGAGACAATGTGGGTGCCGTTCGATAGTCTGCTTGACCAAGACGAGTAGAAAGTCTGAAACCGTCGCATTCGTATGGTCACTATGGCCGAAGTAGATGTAAGCGACGCAGATGGGGGAGTCTGATGCTCGTGCGCAGAGTTCAACTTCGTTGACGACGATTGAGCTAGCGCACGGTAAGTGAGCATGGCAAAGGATGGAAAGATGGGAACATAACATACGCAAGGGTTGATTTGCCAGCGCCGACTGAAGACGGCGTCAAAATCGTTAGAAACCCTTCGCAACCTCTTGCGGGAAAGGAACTTACGCATCCCAGTCCCCCACATTATCTTCGGGTAGCCCCGAGGCACCAGCCATTGACGATACTCCCGCCACTCGGAGAAACAAGGACCCGTGCCAGTTGTCGCCTTGCTCAAGTTAGTTGCATGAATGTTTCGGTGGTTGGGTATTGCCTGCAAGATTGCTTTCAACACCACCTCATCGTCTTCACTGAATTGGATGCCGCTATTGAAGCTCTCACCGCTGTTGAAGTACCCGCCGTTGATGTGCACGGTGTAGCCTGTCCCTTGGAAAATGGACGGACCCCCAACAGCGGCGTTATCCCCTACATGTGTTTATCCTGAGCAGCATCCACGAAGCTAATTCATTCAAGTTCATACCTATGGATCTTTCAGCTTCCTATTCTCCTGTAAGCTCTGCGGTAGGATTGTAGGACATCGTCGCACTCACCATGGCCATAATAGAGGGCGTAAAGGTGAGGGTTGGACAATCGTAAGGATGGCACGTGTGGGCAAAGGTTACATTACTTATTATGGAAAATAGTTCCTGTGCACGACATGGGCGCCTAATCAGAAATGGTGCACAGGGTCCGGACTCCGCGGATGACAACAATGCTGTAAAAATACAAGCTACTTGTACGCGCCACCCTTCGCTACCACAATCGTGCCACGTGACGACGAATTGAATCATTACTTTGGAATTCTCAGCTCTCAAAACGGCACGCATTGTTCTTTCAGCGAGCCGTGCTTTCGATCATCTGCCGAGTCTCTGTGAGAGCTGCCAGAAAGGGACGAAATTCGAACGTTGCATAGCTTCATTTTGTGAAGTTAGATTCCTTTGTTTTATTTAAAGCGGTCTAAGCGGTGCAGGACGTCGCGTGCCAAGGCGCCCGCATATTACTCGGTGAAAGATTTGCGCGATCCAACGTCGAGCACATAGAAGTAGCAGCCAAGGATCGGCGCTGAGGAGAGGATTTGGAATAAATACAAAGTATCAGAAGAAAAATCAGGGCAGCTTTCCTCAGGGTGGTGGCCCCGAACCAAGAAGGGTTGACCGAGTTGCCTTTAAAGAGCGCGTCCTGTGATCTGCTACCCATGTCCCATCACATGAGCGCATAGACTAACAGCGCAGGTGCCTGCCTATTTGACTTCTGATATTAGGGAGATGACCTAGGGGAAGTGTCAGGCAAAGGGTTTGGCTTTGTCTAGAGCTGTACAATGAGAAAGGATGCACCTTCGCTTAGACTCAGATGTGCTCTCTGAAGGTAATGGCGGGGCTCAAATACCTCATCCTTCCATTCGCCATTCTGCTGCAACTAGAGACGACCCTCAGGCAGGTACAATTTGGTTGGGTACAAGGCTTCGAATTCTCTTCTCATCCAGCTGTTCATCTGCCATCGAACATCCTGAATGACGCCCGCCACTGCTTTGGCATCCGAGTCTGGTATTGCGCTCAGGCGCCTCCAACGAGCCTGTGTTTGGATTGGCAGCCCCTTCAATGTGTCCCGCGTGTCACCAAGCCAGCTTCGTTTTCCTTCCGCTGCCAATGCCCAGGGTCTGTCAGCGCAGCCCGAGTGATTGTCCCCTCTGGCAGTCCGACTAGGTACTGGAGGTATGAGAGGCCGAGAATCGCCCTACGAAAACGAAGAGGCGTAACAGCCGTCTCGATACAGATCACCACTGTCGGCGATCGTGAATGCAGCCCTATTGCGCGCCTGAGGTATACAACTTCCACTTTTAGTAGGCATTCTAGCACTGAGAGGCTGGTATCCCACGAGGTCTCGCATCCGTGTGTCAAGTGTGGATCCATAAGCACCCAATAGAGCTTGATTGCATGGTAGGAATCCACTTGCCTATCCTTCGTTCAATGGCGCAAATTACCCGACCGATCCTCTGCGCCTTTGACACCTTGATCCCATAGTGATTTCGAAAGAGATCTCTAGTTCCTGTACTAAATGTCAGACCGACATATGGCTGCTCGGTGGTGACCATCACTTCACTGGCACCAAGCGCAAATGGACAATCTATTGCATGGTAAATACCTCAGCTTGGTCCACGGGCTATATGGCAACTGCCTTTGCTTTGTGGATAAATCATGCACCATCCCCTCTCTGATGCCATGGACGTGGAAGGAGCGCGCGACGCGTCTCCCCGGTGTACCCCTGAGACGCCATCCTGCAATTCAAATGCTTGGCGTATGCCCTGGTGTATTTCTTCAGGAGAGCCTCGTGGTAATTACTGACATTCAGAGGTGCTTATACACCTTGAACAGCTCTAAAAGCTCAGTGCAGGTCCATCGTTGAAGCCGTTGAATGGGCGATAGGTCACGCATCACCAGTGGTGGGCATGACCCCGTCAGACCCCGTCAGACCTTTTCGTCAGACCCTGTCAGACCTCCGACCCCAATTTCGTCAAGCGTCAGCGCGTGACTAACGAGTGACCTTTGGCTGTGCAGATGTCTATTAATACCGATTGATCGCGAGCAAAGGCAGGTCAGGTCCGTCAGGAAGTTACTCGACTGGTCCGCATGCGTTGGACTCATCCTCATCCGTGGATGTGAGCTCAGCGGAAGTTTGATATGAAAATCAGGTATCAGAGGGTGTACTTTATATTAGAATTCAAATAGTCTGTGATTGGTAACAACAATATAGAAGCCCCGAGAAGCTGCAAACTCTACCTCGTATATCCAAGTAAACGTAGCGCGCGAACACCAGCCTACTGATTAAGAAAAGAGAACTACATAGTTTTGAAGAATGCTACTCCGTTTTGAATGGTCCAGTTAGCGCCCAACGCCTTCTCGATAGCGCCCTCGCAAGCACTTGCTCCACTGTTTCGCATGGAATACTAGGTCATGCAATTGTCACGCGTTGACCCTTGACGATTTTGATGGACGGGGTCAGACGGGGTCAGACCCACTGACTCCGTCAGATCGTCAGAGGGGTCGGGCTTGACCCGAACATCACTGCGCATCACCGAAACCTTATCATCCCATCAAATTGCATCACGCGGTTCGTCAAGAAAGAAAATCCCCCGCCTTCAGTTTTTGGTCTTATATAACCTTGCGCTCGCTGCCTTACCCATTTTCTTTTCCCCCTTATGAACCCCTCAGGCAACTACGAATGGACGAATTGTGTGCGCCGACGTGAGTTCTTTCGTCTCTTCGAATTATCTTGCCCTGCAGTCCTCCGAATACCGGCGAGGAGGGCGAGATAGAGATAAATGACCTCGACGGCGAGTGAAAGGCGCATTGCTGACATTATCGAGCAGGCTCGACGCACTCGATGAATTCATTCAAGCACAAAAGAGTCTCCTTGCCAAGACGCAATCCGACATAGCCAGGCTACGAGATCTGAAAGCTCAAGCAGCCGAGGACATTGAAGGATTCGTTGAGAATCTTAGTGAACGGGTGCGTCTAGGTTTTGGTCTTGATCGTCACGGAAATTGATCTCAGCCGTAGCTGGACGACGAAGCGTTCAAACTAAGCGCTAGGGAGCAGGAGTTTACTCTGAGGGTATCCAAGCCGATCCAATGGGACACTTTTCAGGGCTTGGGTGCGTCCTTTCATTTATTTTGAGCGGACAAGTATTGAGCTTAGACAGACCCAACGGCGCTGCGAACACTCTCGTCTTCGCTTCTGGCATCTACGATCTCTCGGACCCGCCCTGCGAAATCACAACGCTCGCCGCTCTCTCCTCTACAGGCGTTCGTGAAAACGGCAAAGAAGAACCTCGTAGACCCTCTCTTTGACAAGTATGGCTACGTCTCTGATCCCGAACCAGAAGAAGAGGGTACGTTCTTCGCCTCTTCTCCGTTCAGCTGTACTTATATTCGTTCAAGATCCCGAAGCTATCGCCCGCGAACGAGAGCGCGAAAAGATTCGCGAGCTCAAACGCATGCAAATCCGGGGTGGGCGAGCTGGGAAAGGGGGTAGAAGTCTCAAGCTTCCTTCTCGTTTCGGTATGATGGGGGTGTTTGTGAGGCATGACGTCGAGGATGAAGCTGCCTTTGAAGTGGACATTGATAACGATGTTGATGTCAGTGCGCCTACTGTGCGGACGGGAGGGAAAGGGGCCCTGAATGTGAATGGGAAGGGTTATGTTGGAGGCGGGAAGTGTCCAGCGCTACTCGACGAGCTTATGGACACTAGAGAAGACAGTCACGAAGCGTTGTGCTCTCCGCGTCTCTCCCAAGAACATACACCTCCGTGCGCGAACGATCTCGACGCTTCGCTCCCCATGCCGGTACCACTACCCCCTCCTTCCAAGCCTCGCTCCTCGCGCACGTCTTCGAGACCCAAGCGTACCAAGGGCGGCAAGAACCCCGCTCTCCTGGTATCCGAGTCTGCTGGCTCGATGGACTACGACGTCGACGTCGACATGGACGACTTTGCGTTTGACGTTGATCAGAACATGGACGCAGGCGGCTCGGACCACGACGACTTTGAGGACCCAGTCTACGAGGCGGAGAGGAAGGGATGCGTCAATAATGGTCGATCTTCGACCAATGGGAGGAGGTCAGCGTCAGCGTCAGCTCCTGCTTATCTTCACTCGGCATCTCAGGGTACGTCGAGTTCCAGGGGCAAACCAAAGAGCAAATCCACTGGGGCGTCGAAGGCGAAGACGAAGAAGGGGAAGAAGGCAGGAAAGGTAGACGACGACGACGACGACGACGACGACGACGAGGCTGCGGCAGCTACGACAACGAAGAAGCCAAAACCAAAGCCTGAAACGTATAAACAAGCATGGTCGGATGACGAACAGAGGCTTTTAGAGCAGCTCTTGGATGAGATTCCAGAGGGGGAGAAGTTTAGGTTTGTACTTTCTGCTTCTCGGCGATTTGCTCAGAGTGCTGATACGGATTGTTTGACAGGTGGCAAAAGATCTCAAAAGCGATGGGAGGCAAGAGGACGCCTCGACAGGTTGCGAGTCGGGTTCAAAAGTACTTTGAGAAGCTGAAGCGGTTTGGGGTTGGGTGATGTTGTTTAGACTGAACTACGTAATAATGTCAAATGTGTATTCGCCCAACTCAGCTGGAACTTTAAGCTTCAAGCCTTAAGTTTAAATTTAAGCGCCCGTATCGATCATGCGGTCTGTCTGAGTCATCTGATTTGCCTTGTGTGAAAGTTGGACAATCAAATCCATCTCTCCTTGCACAGAGCACGGTGACGGTGTAACCCGAGCGTCAGCGTTCCACAAAGCGTGCTCTTGCGGACGTGGACGCAGCCCCAGCCATTTTGTAGCCCGCCATGTCCTCCCCTCCGACCTCCATTGCCAGTTCTGCCCCGTCCCTGGCCCCCATTGTGGCGTCATTAGACGATGAAACCTCAGCAGGCGGATCGGTACAATCGCTGTCCTTGTACAATGACCTTCCTGATCAGACTATCGCAACGTATATCGGAGAGGCACCAGCCCCCTCCATCGCGAGAGGCACGACCGTGTTCGCGGAGCAGGTCTTTTCGAATCAGGATCTTGTTGATATGATTGTCAATCACCTTGCAACCGGCCTCCCCAAGTGGAACGTACCCACTTGCGAGCAGAAGGAGGGGGTGAAGAAGAAGAAGATCTCCAAGAAGCAGCCACCGAAGCTATCCAAGCTGTTGATGCTATCACGAATCTTCTTCGAGGCCACCTCAAGTCACCTTTGGAGAGAAATGTCTTCGATCTTGCCCTTGTTTAATCTCCTTCCCCAAAGCGAACGGGGAGAATACGTGAGTGTCTCTTCGGCCTTTTTCTTGCATCGGGGCACTGACGGTATATGCGCCTTCTGGATAGGTCCTCATGAGGGCGCTCAAAAGGGAAGACCTTACCCGATGGAAGGTGTATGCACACCATGTTCGCGTCATTGTCCTTTCGCCGAAAGAATTCAGACCTTGCCCGTCGGTGCAAGCTTTCGCCATGTTTCTCGCGTATCAAGCAGCAACTGGCGATGTGCTCTTTCCTGCGCTGCGGCACCTACACTTCCAAAACAAATTCACAGCAGAGGAGTTGATCTGCTTGACGGCGCTTACTCCTCCTTCTTTGGAAGGACTCCATTTACAACCCATAAGCTCTTCCGAGGTGGCGCTTGTGACGGCTGTGCAACATGCTGCAGGATATATTCCGCAGCTCAGGTGCCTGACACTAATGGCCACCGTCCATCTCGAATCACTGTGGTCAATCCTCCACAGCCTCACTGTGCTTAGGACCATCAACCTCACAATCCCATATGGTGCCGAACACGTGGAGTCGTTTTGTTCCTTGCCTACATTGCAAGAGGGAACACTTGACTTGACCCCCAGCCCGCCCTCGAACACTGGTCATGAGGAGCTGGAGGCCTCCAATTTCCTCTGCACGGTCAAAAGCAGCTCCAACGGGCGGGAAATATACCTATCTGGCGAGCCCCATTCACTCGTTTCAGCAATCCCAGCAGCGGTACGCCACGGCGTCACAAAGTTACAAGTGGGAAGCGCGGAGAGTCGGCAGGTCGCAGGAGCATCATGGGATGAGCTGCTGGATGTCATATCCGTTTCCTGTTCCAACGTTAGTAGCCTTTCTCTCCAGGACAACTCTGCAAATTATAGTATCCCTCTCGGGGCATTGTGGAAATTGATGGCTCTCGACAATCTCCAAAGCCTCATCCTCTGGGTGGACTGTAACGTCCAGCCGACACAAGACGGGCCTGACCAAATCTTCCACCATCTCTGCCTCTCAGCCAAGCATAAAGCGATGCCCCTGACCACTCTGCACATCCATAACCTCTCGGGAGAGCATTTGGGCCTTGCATCTTTGCGGCACGTCTCCGAGCATCTTCCACGCCTCCTCGATCTAAAACTTTCACTCGACTCTTCCCTCCACTACGAGGCACCTGACGGCCTTTTCGTCGGCACTCCACTCCCTCGTTTGACCCAGAGACATCCCATGAAGAGCTTGCGCTTGAAAGACTTGCGATCCGAACCTTTCAAGACCAAAGAGTATAGGACCATTGCTCTACTAATCAATTACCTGTTCCCGGACCTTGGCACCTTGGAAGCGACGGGTCCCTCGGACGGTTGGGAATTGATTGGCGACATGCGGAGGGATTATCAGTACTTGGGCAATGCTATTGTGCAAGGCGTTGTAGATTGAAAGGTCACAGTTTCCAGACAAGCATACCGAGGAAGGGACGTTTAATTTCTCGTTCAGTTTCTTTGATTTTACTACCACTCTTCAATGTATATATTGGGAAATGAGAATTTGGATTGGATTTGATGCAAGGCATGTTCAAGGATTGTGCAGGAGAACGAGGGCTAGCATGGGATCATGGCGAATTCCGTTCTCGTCGAATTCTGCCACGACCAGGAGCGATGGTTTCATCCATTGAAAGAAGGTGGCACATGGTCTTGCGGAGGAGCGACGCTCTCTCTGTAATGGATAATGACATGCACTTTGTATTCTGGATGACCTGAACAGCACCAGCTCTGTTTGTATAGAGTCACCGAATGTAATAGAGCAAGCCTTTGTCCGCAAGGGCTGGGCTCGGTGGCAGGGACAGTGCACTTCCAGAGTATGACCGTTGACGTGGGTTATTTAGAAAGATAGTACTGGGAAGGTGGCAACAATTTGCCAAGTCAAGCCCAGGGTGGCGTCTGGTTTGATTGGCTTCAACGTTAGGCGCCCATTTTAATGGGCCCCGCTGCCACTGCCGATGGACGGCAACGTGACAAATCATGCACCCTTCGAAAGTATCAAAAACGCGTCTTGCCACTGTACTGCATCAAGCACCCGAGCGTTATTGTCCTCCCAAGCCCTCTCTTTCATGGACTTCGACGTGATGCCAGTAGATGTGGGTCCGGATTCATTGCAACCCTCGCCTCCCCTTGCCCCTGCCCAACAAAGTCGAATCGCTTCCTGGGCTCGAGGTCCCTGACCAGACGTCTGCGATGGATACTGGGGCCAAGGGGCCTGAGTTCTCATCCTCCAAAGAGGAACGGACCATCTTATTTGCAGAGGAAGTATTACTGAGCCAGGACCTTGTTGATGCGACCATCAACTGTTTCAAGTTAGAAGGACTCCATCTGGCCACGAAATGTTCTCAAGTGGTTCTCATGACAGCTTTGCAACACGCTTCAGGCCTACTTCCGCAGCTCAGTAGCCTCACACTGCAAGCCGCCGTCCATCTCGAGTCGCTAGGCTCCATCATCTCCAAGTTCACCGCGCTGAGGACCGTCCACCTTGTGGTCCCCTACGCTCCCGAGCATGTGGAATTTTTCTGTTCCTTCCCCACAGTGCAAAATGGATTGCTAATGTTGGGAATCCTTTCGGCGTCCAAGAAAATTCATGACCTCCGATGCAGCATCAGGAGCAACCCTGAAGGAAGGGAGCTATCTCTCACTGGCCATCTCCGTTCGCTCATATCGGCAGTCCCCCCAGCGATGCACCACTATGTCGAATTTCTCAGAGTGACAGGTGCAGCTTCGGGCAGTCAACTAACAGAGTCATGGGAAGAGTTGCTGGACGTCGTGTCTGTCACGACTTCCTCTATCGGCCTTCGGGACGACGGTGCGGGTGGAAGGATACCCCTGGGCGCGTTACGGAAGGTCGTCGCTCTTGATAATCTGCAACACCTCACTGTTAGATTTAAATATCAAGTTCAATCGACACCGCATGGCCCAGACCAACTGTTCTGCCACCTCTGCCTTTCAGCCAAGCACAAATCGGTCCTGTTAACTGGGTTAAGCATCTGTAAGCTAGCAGGGAGCGTGCCCAACTCAAGACTCCAGGGCGTACAGAGCTGGTGAGAGAAAGCTGGCGCCACATACCAGTGGTGATCTGGTACACACATCAGTATGCAGGCAACTTGAAGCGGGCAATCGAGATAGTGCCCATACCTTCCGCTTGTTCTAACCCAAACAATCCAAGCGTACGTGTTGAGTGATGATCGAGAGCCTGGAAACAATATTGGCGCCTGGACGAGTCACTTTTAGCAAAGATAAGCTTACCACTGAGCTCATTCCTCTCGCAGCCAGAGCACTCGTTGGACAGATCATGGGAGAGAGTGAGAACTCTCGAATCCAGCACAAGCGAGAGCAGGGAAATCGTGTGATTGTAGTCGAGGACGTGGGGGAGAAATAGTTTGGCTAGGCACTTGGATTAGGCATGCAAGATGATAGGCAGAGTAATAGGCGGCCCAGTACCGTCAGGCATTGTCGTCCAACGCATAGTGGCTGAGACTCAGAGCGTCTCGGCGCGGCGATCGTTAGCACCGCCACCCATTCCTCTCTTCCTTCCTCTCCTCGTCCTGAAAATACTCCTCTCCTAATCTGCAACATATATTCCCTTCCTTGCGAATGCCGGCCCACGAGGCCAACCTCTCGCTACTGAGCGTTCCTGCCTTGGTCGCTTCCCGCCGTAATTTCTCCAGTGCAAGCACGTTCCCGTGAATGCCAGAATGGCAGACGAAGGTACGTCTATCTTTGGTTTTCACATCTATGAATGGAAGCTGACACAGAGTATACAGTAGGCCTCTACGAGACGAACTGCTCTACTTTACATTCCACAGTGCTCTTGTTCCAAGAAGGCAAGCTCATGCCAGAGCGCATCCACGAGCACGAGCGTGACGAGCGTGATCCTTTTCACCTTCAAGGGCAACAACGACGAGATTCCCCCATCCCCGTCCTCTATGTCGTCGTCGTTGTCGCCAAAACTGACTGGCTGAACGACTCCTTGACGCCATCCATGGTTGAGAGACTGCCGTCCTTCTCGGTTCGCCAACCTTTCTCCTCCATGGCCCAACATATGCTAGGTTGCACAAATACATGTCCTAGGCGCGTCTCTCATACAGTGGACCCCGAAATCAGCGACGAGGAAACCTCTACTCATCGCTGAACCCCGTGGTGAAGGGATTGTCCTCGACAAGGCATCGCTCCGCCCGCCCCTTGAAGTGGGCATTAGAAGCAACATACGCTAGGTTGAGTAGCGCTTGCGGAGGACCTGCGGGGACAGGTTCAATTCGCGAAGCTCAACTGCGTTGAGGAAGGACGTCTACGCAAGCCGCCGGGCATCCAAGGGTGTCTACTCTTATCGACTTCGTGCATTGATTCAAGTCGAGATGCATTTCACTGAGAAGTTCCCTGCAGAGTACGTCTCTACCAACTGTCCAGATCCTAGATCCATTACTGACGTTTGCTTCGCAGTGCAGTATCACACATTGGCAGACTGCAAGCGCGTTAAACGCCCGAAAGAACAAGGCGTTCACTTTCCCCATCTTTACCTCCTCTGAGCAAAGCATCCTCCGCATCATTCACGGAGACGGCGCCGACCTCTTCGTCACTTCTGCAACATTTTGTATATGAAATTTCAAGTATGAAAACCTCGGCGCGATAACCAGCCGTCTCCCTAGGACGCCCTCTACCATTTCCCCTGAGACACCATCCACACCTCGAGCTCGTGAAATGCATCTCGTCAATAAACTGGCCGGAATACCTCCAGATGATGATGGAGGATACCTTCCAGATCGTGAGGGGCACCCCACGCAGCGTGCTCGATGTCATCGTTCCCCCCAACGACAAGCTCGGGGGCACGATCGAGTGGAAGGCGGCGGAGGAGTCTGAGCGCTTATCGCGTTGGGTGACCATAACCTCGACACATCTCCTGTCATTTTCGCTGAAACACCTTGCGCATCTCGACCTCAAGGAATGTCTTCTTTCCTATGGACCTATCGGGATGCCTTCTAGATCGCGATGAATGTCCCACACAACCCTGCTCATCGTCACTTTCTCTCCGACCAGACTCGAGAGTGAGGTTCAAGGCAAGGCGGCGGAGAGGCCGAGTACCTGGACAGAGAAGACGGATGAGACGAGTGCGGTTGGTAAATGAAAGGACCGTCTTGGGGCGGGGTGATGAAGACAGGTGGAGAGTATCTTGGTGCTCGGGTTCCGAGACGATGAGGAGTCAAGCTTCAAGCTTCAAGGCTGTCGTGGCTAGTCAAAGGTGCGTTCTGTTTTCGCGTCATCTTGCGCATGCTTGTATTGATATCCTGATCCCAGTTACAAGAGTTCAAAGGCTATGACCAAGACGCCCTACGACCAACCCTTCGTCCTCTCCTCTCCCTTCCTGATCTAGACGACCATTGCCTCTGGGCCCTTCGGCGACAACACTCTGCAATGCGATCGAGTGCGTCACGTCGATCGAGCACCAAACTGTTTCCTTTGGATAACACGTCAGCCGGTAGGAGGGCTGTCAGTGGCTCCTTGGGGGGTTTCCATCAACGGGTGGGGAGAAATGCGTAGGGCTGGGGAGAACGATCGGGCTAGCTGATTGCAATGGGAATGATGCGCAGCACTATTCCCACAGACACTCTTGACTGTCTCCTTTATCCAATGATATATGTCGTTTACCACCACTTCTTTTCTTCAAAATCGACGGGTGACACTAGGTCTGCAAACTGGCCTTTGGTAAGTAACGTTTACATAGAGTAGTCACATCACTCACGGCGCACTCGTGTAATCGTAAGTGTGTACGACTTTTCTCCGGAATAACTCGCAGACACTGAGCTCTTCCAGCCTTTAGATATCACTGTACAACGTTCTGTGCTCAGAATGTTCAATATTAGCATGGTTTTCACCTCCTTGCACCGTCTTCGCCTCTTTATATGCGCAAAAGCAGCGCGTTGACACAAGCTGCTGAAGTGGCTGTTCGTAGCTCAAGGCGGCCAATTGAATTATACCTCTTGCCACTGGGTGGACATTCTTTGCAGACGACGCTGAGCCAAACGCGACAGCATCTTGAGCTCGGCTAAAATTCAACGCTCAACTTGCGTGACCGTCGCTGAAACGAACGGCTGGCACTCGACAGCCTTCCTGGTTTGTATTTAGTTTCGTGCTTCCATTGATTTCCAACAAAGGCTAATATGTATCACGGCTGTCCGCTCATGGCAGCCACGAGGTCTCTGCGGTGACGATCGCTGGGGTTGGCTGTGATCACAACAGCTTTTCCCTCTCTCCCCTTCCTCCGACGTTGCTTACCTTCTCCCTTTTCTTGAAACGCTACTCTATTAGATACGTTGGATAGCAACATGGACGAGAGCAAGGAGGGAACACGCTCGTTCAGGACCCATTCGATCCTCGGATCAGCGTCTCTGCATCCGCCTCAACAACCAAATGCTCCTGTTTCTGGACCATCGAGCGACAGATCCCCAGCTCAAGGAACAATCGGTGAGGCAAAATTTCAGGCGTGGCTGACCAGGTTTTAACTGCTTGACATATCCACAGAAAAACGACAGCCGAGTCAAAGACAGCCCGAGCCAACATCATCTGAATCTCCTGGTCACCGTTGGGGGTCGAGTGGGCAATACATGCGACCTGACCCTCAACATCCGCAGCGCTCAGGGCCCAGCACTCAGACCTCACGAGCAAAGAGACACAGGTGTTCGTCTTCTTCCGACGAAGGCAGGCATCGCCCATATGGCCAATCCGAAGGAGAAGCAAGGGGTAGAGACAGCCATTCTCCCCCTGCAAGACGACAAAGGGTCACATCAGAATCAGAAAATGTGAGCTTCGTCAACTGCATGGTCTTCTTCATATCTATTCCTGACACTTGTCAATGCAAACCAGAGCTGGAGAACACCTATGGGAAGCTTGCCCCCAGCCGAAACGTTAAGAAACAGGCGAGCGTCTAGGAGTCTTTCACCTCAGATATACACCACTCCTCAAGGCGGCCATGTTCGCTGCGAGGGAAGAGGCCAGGGAGAACGAAGCGACTACGATCCCAGTGATCAAATGGGTCGAATTCCATTCGGCTCAACTCTCCCCGGCAATCCAGCCGGAGGACGGGAGACCACTAGTAGTCTGAGTGGTGATGCTTCGATCAGGAGCGCGTCCCTCCCTTGCTTTCATGAGCATAGTTCGATCGGGAAAGGGGAAAGGGGTGATAGTCAAGAACACCCCTCATCTTGGCAGGATCATCGGGATGGAAGCCAAGGTTGGGATGGCTCTCGTCAATGCCCAGCGCCAGAGGTACCCACGGGAACCCCATTGAATAACCCTCGATTCCCGGATAGCGCAGGTACACATATAGCTCTGCCCTTTTCCATCGCAGAAACTGACCATTGACTGCATTGTTTTTAGATCTACGAATTTCAGTTCAGAACTATAGTACCACGAATAACATCGGAAATGTAGGCAATATATTCTTGGGTACAAACAATGGTGGGGCCCAGTGCTGCATTGAAACATCTTACGGGTGCTGACTTGGAATGAATCTAGGTGTTGTCCACATGCAATCCATCACCGTGATGCCGGCGGGCGAGTTCATGGTACGCTCCACCTTCTTGTCCTTTGACTTGTCTCAACCCTAATCCAGAGGAATCTCGCCGATCGACTCAAAATCTGCGTCAGGGCAGACCACATGTACGGGGACGAGGCAGCTTTGCAACGTGGCGAATGCACAAAGGGAACACGAGTCAACATTCTGCAAGGCTTCGTACGCTGGGCCTTCAACATGTCTCCAGACGGCGAGCGAGTGTACTGGCTTTCTGGTCAAGGTGGCGCAGGGAAGACAACCATCGCATACACCATCGCCTGTCAGCTGTTCGAAAAGGTTATCAGCGACAGCCACAGCAAAGTCACGCTCGGTGCGAGTTTCTTCTGCTCGCGCCAGTTTGTCGACACTCGATCCGCCTCATACATTGTCCGCACCATCGTCTACCAACTTGCACTCAGATCAAAGACCTTCCGAGCTGCGTTAGAGGAGCACGGAAGGTTCGAGACGGTCACCCACGGCCCAAGATCCCAGTTCTTGGGCCTGCTTGTTGAACCTTGGATCAAATGCCTACCTGAACGGCAAGCGACGAACGAACCATGCTATGTCATCCCAATCGATGCTGTGGACGAGCTGGAGGGAACAGGAGGAACGGAATTCCTGGCAACCTTGTTTGATATGGTCGAAGAACAAGATCTGTCAGGCCTCAAGTTCTTCGTGACCAGCCGGTCGGAGCCAGCGTTGGTCGAGCGAATCACATCGTTCCCAAACAAGCGAGTTTGCCGCTTGGAGGAAGTACCACTCGAGGAGACCAGCGCCGACATCAAGGTGTACCTCGACAAGAACCTCGCCCAGTGCGCCACTACCCAGCAGATCCAACAGCTTGTGTCCGATGCGGCTGGGCTGTTCATCCACGCAGCTACGATGGTAGAGTATGTGAAGGGTCGTAATGTCGAGGAGCAAAAGAGTCTCCTGCGACGGCTCCTATCCACCTCTTCCGTCCATCGACCTTCTCGTGCAGCAACCGCCACACTGGACAAACTCTACCTACAGATTCTCGAGGCATGTCTTGTTGACCCACGGGAGCACGACGATCCTGATGTGTTCCAAGACTGTCTCTCCATTCTTCACACCTTCCTCTGCACCATTGAACCTACATCAACATTGGTAGCTGTAGATATCCTGAACGCAAGCGGCGGCAGCGAGGACATGGTGCTTGATGCTGGTATTGCGGATGGGGTGCTGTACCGGCTGCATGCTGTTCTCTACAACCGAGGCGGCCAGGTCATGCTGTTTCACAAGTCATTTGCAGACTTCATGTTCGATGCACGCCGTTCACAGAGATTCTTCTGCAACCAGGGTCAGCACCACCGCCGTCTTATAGGAGGATGCTTTGGAATTATGGCAAAGCAGCTGCGGTTTAACATTGCGAATATCCCAAGTTCGTACAAGATGGACCACGACATCCCTGACTTGGCGACCCGCATCAACACCAACATCTCGGCTGCCCTAACATATGCATGCAGAAACTGGAGTGCTCACCTGATCATCACAACCCCCGAAGCACAGGATGGTCTCGCAGTGATTCTGCACCAGTTTCTTCAGCTGCAGGTTTTGTTCTGGATGGAGTGCATGAGCCTGTTGGGCCAGCGTGGGCGATGTCAGGGCATTCTACGCCATGCACAGCAGCAGTTCTCCGAGTTAAAGGTTGATCTATTTCATGAAACAATGGTGGTGATACTAATATATTTGCTGAAGGACTTGAAAGAGCTGGTAGGCCGGCTGGCAGACACAGCAGCATTTGCAGCCTACCACAGTGCGAGTGGTGCTGCACTGTCAACACCCCATCTGTATCTGTCTTCCCTTGCTACCTTCCCACGACGTTCTGTCATTGTACAGCAGTGGAGGAAGCATTTTGGTGGTATCCCTGGCTTCATTGGTGCAGATGGGGTAGACGGTGAGGCGCTGGTGGCCTGCATCAATGTCCATAATTGGGTAACTGCTCTTGCAGTGTCCCCAAATGGAGTCAACGCTGTGGTGGGATCACACACTGGTGGTTTAATGCAGACATGGGATTTATCAACTGGAGAGGCAGTGAGAGAATACTCCAGCATTGTCAATGCAGTTGCCTACTCACTAGATGGGACCTGTGTTGTTTCTGGTTCATCCAACGGAATAGTCCAGGTGTGGGATCTGTCTACAGGGGAGGAGGTGGGCACCCTCAAGGGACACACCGACAGGGTCAATGCAGTGGCCTACTCACCAGATGGGAACCATGTTGTGTCTGGCTCACATGACAAAACAGTCCGGGTGTGGGATCTGTCTACAGAGGAGGAGGTGTGGGTCCTCACAGGACATACTAACTGGGTCCGGGCAGTGGCCTACTCACCAGATGGGAGCCATGTTATCTCTGGGTCAGATGATACAACAGTCCAGGTGTGGGATGTGTCCACAGGGGAGGAGGCAATGGTCCTCAGGTCACATTTTGGTTTTGTCAGCATGGTGGCCTACTCACCAGATGGAACCCATGCTGTCTCTGGTTCATTTGACACCACTGTAAAGGTGTGGGATCTATCCATAAGGGAGGAGGTGGCCACCCTTATGGGACACACTGACAAGGTCAATGCAGTGGCCTACTCACCAGATGGGACCCATGTTGTTTCTGGCTCATATGACAACACAGTCTGTGTGTGGGATCTGTCCACAGGGGAGCAGGTGAGGGCCTTCAGGGGACATACTCACTGGGTTTGGGCAGTGGCCTACTTGCCAGGTGGGACCCATGTTGTCTCTGGCTCATCAGACAACACAGTCCGGGTGTGGGATCTGTCCACAGGGGTGAGGGCTCTCAGGAGACATACCAGCTCAGTCCAGGCAGTGGCCTACTCGCCAGATGGGACCCATGTTGTCTCTGGCTCATCGGACACCACAGTCCAGGTGTGGGATCTGTCGACAGGGGAGGAGGTGAGGGACCTCAGGGGACATACCAACTGGGTCAAGGCAGTGGCCTACTCGCCAGATGGGACCTGTGTTGTCTCTGGCTCATTAGACACCACAGTCCGGGTGTGGGATCTGTCCACAGGGGAGGAGGTGAGGGCTCTCAGGGGACATACCAGATCAGTCCAGGCAGTGGCCTACTCACCAGATGGGACCTGTGTTGTCTACAGCTTAAATGACAACATTGTCCGAGTGTGGGATTTGTCTACAGGGGAGGAGGTGAAGGCCATCAGGGGACATACCAACAGGGTCAACACAGTGGCCTATTCACCAGATAGCACCTGTGTTGTTTCTGGCTCATCTGACTGCACAGTTCGAGTGTGGAATCTGTCCACAAAACAGGTCAAGATCCTCAGGGGACATACTAGCTCAGTCCAGGCAGTAGCCTGCTTACCAGATGGGACCCATGTTATCTCTGGTTCACATGACACCACAGTGCAGTTGTGGGATCTGCTCACAGGGGAGGAGGTGAGAGCCTTGAGGGGACATACCAAATGGGTCCAGGCAGTGGCCTACTCGCCAGATGGAACCCATGTTGTCTCTGGATCAGGCGACAGAACAGTCCGGTTGTGGGATCTATCTACAGGCAAGGAAGTAAGGGCCCTCGGGGGACATACCGATAAGGTCAATGCAGTGGCTTACTTGCCGGATGGGACCCGCATTGTTTCGGGCTCAAGCGACAACACAGTTCGGGTGTGGGATGTTTTGCCTGCATATACCCCCTGCTACATCCGCCAGCAACACCCCAAGGAAGGCTACACTGGCTGGCTAGTTTCCCCCACCGATTCCTTGGTCTACCTCATGTTTGTTCGACCCGAAACCTTACTACCCGATCATTCCAATATCCTCACACTCCCTGCCTCGGCCGTTCCTCATCTCGACTTTTCACACGCTAAACTGGGTGATAAATGGACAGAGTGCCACACCCCACATTCTATTAAAACCTCAAATAGATCACACTGCAAGTGGGAGATAGTTCGATGAGATTAGAGAGAATAAAGAAAAGACATGCTCTGAGACGTACCTGCAAGTGGGAGATAGTTCGATAAGGAACTAGTCACTTGCAGTAGCTACTTATATACGTGTAAGTACAATAGCTTAAGAGTACAATAGAGTTGTCCATAAATAAGAGAACAATAAGTAACAAGGGAGAACAATAGAACGATATAGTACAATGTAGTAGTGAGAGTCCATTGTTCTAAATATAGACCGGCTATTGTTCGTTGAACAAGAGCAAAGAGAATACAAGGGAGATAGAGTGGAACCGTATGTACATGACATGCGCATTGTATTCTAATACATTCATCTTAGAGTTGACTAGTAAGTACATCCATTTGATGTTCTTTGATCCTGTTTAACCTCAGGTATTTCCCATGTCTTTAGGTATCATCAGCGCCAATAGCCTTCCCTTTGTATTTTTGTTTGTGGTCTTTGTTTGATCTTTGTATGCGCATGTACCTCTAGGCATGTTTGGAAATTGGCCTCTGTTATCTTTTATGATTTTCAAGTTGATAGCTGCTAGCGCAATATGCACCATATTAGCCTGTCATACATCCTCCTATCTATTTTGCTCAAATCCTTCAGGCTGCCTGATGCCAGAGGTGCAGGACATTGTGGTCATCATATATTGAGTTCAACGTGTCACAGCACCGGACAATGTAACCATTCTCATAGTTCATACCGAAAGATGTGGTGCAGCCTTTGTACAACCAAGACAGAGAGCTTCCAGGGTTTCCTTGATAAGAATGGGCAACTCACGAGGCTTCCTTCATATGAAAGGCAAGTAAACCATCTCTATGTCGAGGCGGCTTAAGTGGATGCGCAGGTGGAGGTGTACACATGCAGGAGGTGAACGACCGGACTTCTTTTGCTCATGAGTTGAGGAACTAGGATGATAGCAGGCCGCGCCAGGAAAGGCTTACCAGTTATCGCGGTCTTGATAATTGCGATCGAGCACGCGTCCATGCAATCGTTGAATGGAATATACAAGCTTGATTTCATTTGAGAATTAGGGGTAATGTTACGGTGGTACGGCTTGATGCTAAGCAACGACGTGAGGGCCTCGCCGTTCATCGCACGGCGGATTTCATGGTGACGGTGCCAGCTTGGACCTCGCTGACCGTAGCTCACGTTACCTCGCCTCTGAAGTTTTGATTGCTGGTTTTTGCTTCAGCTCATGGTACTGCATATGCTTATAGTAAGCCAATGCCAAAGTGAGGGGGGGATCACGTTGCTCACCTTTATCAATTCCCAATCCCTGGTCTCTCTGAACTCATCGAAGGTGTGCTATAGTGCATAACGACGCCATCCGTGAGTTCTCAAGACGTTGGGAGGAAGAGGGTGGTCTCCTACGTATGGATGTGCAGGTGCGGGGGATGCTGAAGTGGACCGCCTCTGAATGTTGGTAGAGTGGGGAGTTCAGATCATGCGGTCGGCCCGTCGGTCCTCTAAAAACAGAAGGAAATGGAGGCAAGAGAAGGGTAGTGGTCAGCAACGGGGATACCAAGTAAGACAAAACGCAGCAACATACGTTGTGGAGGGAGTGACGGAGAGAGAGAGCAAGCTCTCAAAATACACAGTTTGTGCGAAAAGGCATCTTGGGTGTTGGTCGATACTCTTCGTGCAAGGGAGTTGGGAGATGCAGTCGGCTAATGGCCTAAATTTCGTCTCGGTGCACTTGATTCCCAAACCCTGTCGAGTAGAGAACGTACCAGCATCAACGAACGCCAAGTTTGCTACCTCTCGTCTGCTCGCCCTCTGCATCTGTGAGCGTTGCGGTACCGATAATTGGTCGAAGTGTCCCTACAATGCTTGCTACCCAATTGAATAGTACAGGTTGGGCCAGCGAGCTTCGAACTGGTTCCTTAGATGGTAATCCGAAGGATGGGCCTGTCAAGACCTCAGAGCATCGCAAGGGTCGTAGACGAAGGCTTCCGCAATCAGGCAGCCACCTGGGGAGCGCGTTGACATTCAAGCAAGTCGAAATAAGCAATGGCGACGGTGCCCAAAGCTTCCGCCTGCCCTAACACATACAATCCAACCGGATGGTGGTCGAGAGCCTGAATATGGCATTGGCTCATGGACAAGTTGTTTGTAGCAAGACTAAACATACCATTTAGCTCATGCTCTCGCGGCTAGCAGCTTGGTGGCTTAAGAGGCAGCCAGAGCAATCGCAGGACGGACCAGAGAGAGTGAGAACTCTCGAATCCTGCACAGTCGCGGCAGGGAAATCGTGTTATTGTAGTCGAAGCCATGAAGCTGACATTGTTGTCTGACATTGTAGTGGAGGTTGTGGTCAAGCTTCTTGGCGCGGCGAGAAGAGAAAGTGATCGTCGGCACCGCCACCCGTTCCGCCCTTTCTTCCTCTCCTCCTCCTCCTCCCCCTCAAAATACCGTTATGAACCTCTCAGACCACTGCGAATGGACGAATTGTGTGCGTCAAGGTGAGTACTTTCTTCTATTCGATTTTCTTGTCCTGCAGTCCTCGATGAGAAGGGCCAAAGGGAGAGATAAATACCCTCTGCGGCAAATGAAGCTTGGCTCGCTGCTGACACTATCGAGCAGGCTCGATGTACTCGATGACTTCATTCAAACACAGAAGGGTTCCCTCGCAAAGACTCAATCCGATATAGCTAGGCTGAGAGATTCGAAGCTCAAGCAGCCGAGGACATTGAAGGATTTGTTGAGAATCTTGGTGAACGGGTGCGTCTCGCGTTTGGTCCTGATCGTCACGGAAACTAATCTCAGACAAAGCTTGACGACGAATCGTTCAAACTAAGCGCAAGGGAACAAGACTACACTCTGAGAATCTCTAAACCGATTCAATGGGAGGCTTTTCGGGGCTTGGGTGCGTCTGCCTCTTTCATCCGTTCCGAGTGGACGAGTATTGAGTTTCGGGTAGACCCCACCGTCCTGCAAGCGCTTTCTTCTTCGCTCTTGGCGTCTACCATCTCTCGAAGTCGCTACAAGCGTTTGTGAAAGCGGCCAAGAAGAACCTCGTAGATCCGCTCTTCGACAAGTATGGCTACGTCTCTGATCCTGAACCAGAAGAAGAGGGTATGTTCGTCTCGTCTTACAACATATTACTTTCCTTATATTTGCTGAAGATCCCAAAACTATCGCCCGCGAACGTGAACGTGCAAAGATTCGCGAACTCCAACGCATGCAGATTCGAGGCAGGCGAGTTGGGAAAAGAGGGTAAAGGTGCCTCGAACGGAAAGGGGAAGGGTCATACCGGAGGTGGAAAGCGTTCAGAGCTATTTGACGAGCTGATGGAACCTCGACAGGACGGTCAGGAACCTGCCCTTTCCCCAGAACATCCAGAACGCTCTTGAGCCTTTGCTTTCCCCATCTCCACCTCCTCCCGAGTACCGCACTTTGCGGACGTCTTCGAGACCGAAGCGTACCAGAGGCGGCAAGAACACCGCTCTTCTCGTGTCGAGCGAACCTCCCGCTTTTATGGATCACGATGACGGCGACGTCGACATGCACAACTTTGCTCCAGATGGCTCAGATCAAGACGACTTTGAAGATGCAGTTGATGAGGCCGAGAGGAAGGGATGTGTCAATAATGGTCGATCTTCAACCAACGGGATGATGTCGGCGTCAGCGAAAGCTTCTGCTCAGTCGCAAGGTACATCGACCTCCAGAAGTAAACCGAAGAGGGCAAGCCCACTTCTACCTCAAGCATGAAGACAAAGAAGGGCAAGAAAGCAGGCAAGAGGGGCGAGGATGACGACGTCGACGACGAGGCAGGAGCTACGACGACAACTACAAAGAAGCCAAAACCAAAACCTGAGACGTACAAACAAGCTTGGTCGGACGACGAGCAGAGGCTTTTCGAACAACTCTTGCAAGAGGTTCCAGAGGGTGAAAACTTTAGGTATGTTAAACCCTTTCATTGTGTTGTTTGTTGGAGGATGGATGCTAATGCGCATGTGCGGCGACAGGTGGCAAAAGATATCGAAAGCGATGGGGGGAAAGAGGACGCCTCGGCAGGTTGCGAGTCGGGTTCAAAAGTGCTTCGAGAAGCTGAAGCGGTTTGGGGTTGGGTGATGCTGTTTACGCTGAACTGATAATGCAAAGTGCGGATACACCCAAAGTTTTTAAGCGCCCCTGTTCATGCAGTACATCTGACTAATACGACTTGCCACATGTTCAAATTCCTTTTCTTCGAAGCCCTCTCTCTCTCTTACACACACGTTCTTTGGCGTCGACATAGCACCCACCGTCTAAACTCCGTATCCCTTTGCTTCTCATGCCTTCGGACGATGGTGCCAGTGAGGCCTCGTCGGATGAGGGACAATCGATGGAATCGCCATCCGAGCACGACGGTACCCTTGACGAGAGTACCGAAGCCAATGTCGAAACCTCCACTGAAAGGAGTGGAAGCCTGGTTTCGCAGCAGGTTTTCTTGAATCAGGATCTTATCAACACAGTTATCCACTGCTATGTAGATGGCTTCGAGGAAAAGTCCCCCGAAAAGAACGCCCGTTTGCAAGAATTGTCCACTTTGTCTCGGTCGGTCTTCGAGGCAGTATCGGACCACCTGTGGAGGGACATGACCTCGATATTGCCTCTCTTTGACCTGCTACCTCAAAGCAACTTTCAGGTTCAAGTGTGTGGCTAATATCTACCCAGCCGAATTTGAGTCTAACAATTCTCATAGATCCTCATGAGACCCTTACGACGCGGAGACTTTGATCGGTGGAAAGTCTATGCCCGCCGTATTCGTCGGATAAGCCTCGACGGCGACAATCCAGAGGGCATTTACCCCTGCCCAGACATCCAAGCTATGATCCTGCTCGCTGCATACCAAGCGGCGACAGGTGAAACCCTCTTCCCTGCGCTACAACATATACGCTGCGCGGGGAACATGGGGTCACTGAATGTGGCATGCTTAGCGTTACTTCTCTCTCCCTCCCTGGAGAGCCTCTCCGTGGCTGGTTCAATATCCCCTCATGGTACCTATCTCGAAGCGGCGTTGGAACATACGGCGGACGTTGTACCAAAGCTTGCAGCTCTCACAATCGAGGCACACACTCCCCCCACAGGTCTCCGCTCAATCCTCTCAAAGTTCAGTGGGCTTCGAAAGCTCAACCTCAAGGTTCCCTGCAGTTTGGAGGGCGTGGAGTCCTTCTTCTCCATGCCTACATTGGAAGAAGGAACACTTGCCGTGTACGAACGTTCCAGCCCGACCGCTAAAAGAAGCAAGTCAAGAAAGGGCCGAAAGATACCGCTTAACGACTTTCAATGCAAATTTGAAAGTAAGCCCAATGGGAGGGAGGTGTCCCTGTCAGGCGATCTTGGTTCGCTCGTTCCAACAATTCCGGCAGCTACGAAACACACCGTCGACAAGCTCGAGGTGACATGTAACGGTATTGGGCCCGAGGAAAGCTGGCAGGACCTTTTGGACGTGGTCTCGGTATCGTGCTCCAACATCCGCATCCTGTCCCTTGGGAACGACGGAGAGGGAGAGCCCATAGCTCTAAGGTCACTGTGGAAGTTGATGGCGCTCGACAATTTGGAGAGCCTCACTGTCTTGGCAGAATGCAAGATCGAATCACTGCAAGAAGATAGACCTGATCAGCTCTTCCACCACTTGTGTCTTTCCGCCAAGCACAAGGAAAAGCCTTTGACCAAGCTGCACTTTGGTAAGCTTTCAGGGGAGCCCTTGACCCTGACCGCCTTGCACCACGTATGCGACCATCTCCCACACCTGCTTGATCTAAGGCTATCATTCAACTCCTCCCTCGCCTACGCACCTGCTCAGCGGATGCTCACTCCCGTTTCAATTGTGGCGAATCGTACTTCCCAGCGGCACCCCCTTCAGAAGCTCTGCTTGCGAGACTTACGGTCCACGGCATTCAAGCCTAAAGAATACAGGGAAATTGCTCCGTTCGTCAACCAGTTGTTTCCGGAATTGGATGCACTGCATTCAGCCGGGCCAGCAAGCGAAGAGGGCACTTTCATAGAGGAAGGTTGGGAGTTGATTCATGGTTTGCGGCACGATTATAAGTGCTTAGAGGGTATGATAGGGTAAAAAATATATAGATTTTCTTCCCTCAGGGGTCCTCAGGCACCTCCATGCTCAATTTTTGCCTGCGTACCTTCCATTGTGAGTCGCAGCTGATTAGCTCAGCCTATTCGCAGGTCTCTTCTACCTAGAAAAGCAGCTCAAAGTCCATATATGGTACAGAATAGGAGTCGAGTCATTCCCGCTTCAGAGGGTTCATATTGCCAAGAGCCGGCGGCATGACTGGAACCCGTGCGGGCCAGTTGGAACTTTAAGCGCCCATCAGTTGTAAAAATCCCACGTCAGTTAAAGTTACCTTAACCTCCGGTTGAGGGAACACATGGGTATGCATGACTAATCTAAACTACCCCGTGCGCAATTCGAAGCACGATATCTTGCCTTCATATAGAGGGCCTGAGCTTCGGGTTCCCTCGAAGATCACTCTCTCATGGACATTGACATAGTGCCAGCCAGTTTGCACCCCGCTGGTCCATCGTCTCCCATGCGAGATGATGTCTCTGTGGAGAGCATCGAAATGACTGCTGGGACTCCTCCGTCGCCGTCTATTGAGAAGGTTGCAGTTGTGTCTACGGATCAGGTATTCTTGAATCAGGACCTTGTCGACAAAATCATCGACTGCTACGCAGATAAATTTCCCGTAAAGTCCGTAGGGGCCCCGAAGAATCGCGGAGGCTTGCGGCAGCTCTCTACACTATCCAGGGCTTTCTTCGAGGCAACCTCAAACAACATCTGGAAAGAATTGTCCTCGATCGTGCCCTTGTTCAACCTCCTTCCCCAAAGCGAGCGAGATGCGTATGTGGGTGTCTTTTTTATTATTTCATCCATCGGTACTCTAATGGCGATATTCATCTCGACCAGGTCCTCATGAAGCCACTTGAAACTGAAGACTTTGACCGGTGGAAGGTCTATTCGCATCGCGTGCGCGCAATTACCCTCCAACCCAAGAAGCCGAATGAGCCCCATCCTCCTTCCCCGTCGACGCAAGCGTTGGCCGCGTTTTCCGTGTATCAAGCAACAAGTGGCGACATACTCTTTCCCGCGCTGCAGTACCTTGGTTTCAGAGAGAAACTAACGGCAGCAGACTTGGTCTGTTTGGCGGCACTCAGTCACCCTTCCTTGGAAGGTCTCTGTTTCCTAGCCCCGAGCCCTTCCAAGGTCGTCCTTGCGGCAGCCTTGCATCATGCGACAGTATCCATTCCGCGACTCAGGAACCTCACATTACGGATCGGCATCCATGTCGAATCGTTATGGTCAATCCTCTCCAAGTTCTCCGTGCTTACCACCGTCAACCTCATGATTCCTCACGCTCCCGAGCATGTGGAGTCGTTTTGTTCCTTCCCCACATTGCAAGAGGGAGTACTTTACTTGTCCCCAATCACTCGCTCAAAGGTCACCACAGAGAAGAACGAAGCTTACGACCTTCAATGTAGCATCAAAGGCAGCCCTAATGGAAGGGAAATAAACCTGTTGGGCGATCTCAATCTGCTGGTCTCGGCAATACCCGCAGCGGTACGCCACGGGGTCACACTGAACCTACAAGTGACAAGTACGAGCACTCGACGCACCGGAGCATGCGAAGAGCTCCTAAATGTCATATCCATCTCATCCTCTAACATCAGCAACCTCTCTCTTCGGGACGACGGAGCAGCTTATAGTATCCCTCTCGGGGCATTGTGGAAGCTGATGGCTCTGGACAATCTCCAAAGTCTCATTCTTGCAGTTGACTGTAATGTCCAGCCAAATCAAGACGAGCCTGACCAAATCTTCCACCACCTGTGTCTTTCGGCCAAGCATAAGGCAATGCCTTTAACCAAGCTGCACATCCAGAAGCTCTCAGGAGAGCATTTGGGTCTTGCATCTTTACGGCACGTCTCGGAGCACCTTCCCCATCTCCTCGATTTGGAACTTTCATTTGACTCTTCCCTTGGCTACGAGGCACCTCACGGCCTTTTCGTTGGCACCCCACTCCCTCGTTTGACCGAGAGACATCCCATGCGTTGCCTGCGCGTGGTAGAATTGCGGTCCAGCGCTTTCAACATCGAGGAATACAGATCAATGGCCGTTCTCATTAATGACCTATTTCCAAATCTTACGTCCTTGAAGACGACTGCTGCAGTGGACACACTCCTTCTTGATGAAGGCTGGAAATTGATAGATGTCTTGCGAAGGGATTATCAGTACTTGGGCAATCTTATAGTGCAGAAATAGGACTCTTGTATATAGGTTACGGACATCCAGCTTGCAGTTCTTTGTGTTATGAAGCTACCATTTTATTCTCCGATTGTTAAACGCGTATGTTCGATATGGGATGCCTTGTGCTGAATAGGGCCTTGATCCATTGTCATTCGCAGCAACTAATCTCTACATGTCATGAGATACCCGACGTAGAATGACAGCCAAAAGTTCCGACTTGTGAACAGAGGGCGTTGTCTATAATTTCAAGAGTGATCTTCATCAAGCGAATCCCTTGACTGCGATTTGGAAGTTTAAGCGCCCGTCTGAACCGGGCGCTTCCGAGTCGCCTGACTAATCTGATTGTGCCTCGTGTAAGTTACGGGGCTGGGCAACAAACGCATCTTGATCTCGCGAAATGGCCTTTGTCCTCCGTCGAAGCCCACTCTGTCCGGGACTCTGACCAACACCAAGTCTCAGTCGTCGTACGGCCCACATTTCCTTGCCACAGTCCAACAAGGTCTTATCGGTCCCCATGCAACACGATCTACCTGATGCGATAATTGCGGTGAATGGCGATGCGGCTTCATTGCACTCTCCCAGAAAGGGCTCAAATGTGTCTACGCACAGGGTCTTTTTGAATCAGGACCTTGTCGACAAAATCATGGACAACTACACGGACCGCCTTCCCCCAAGTAAATCCTCAGGCACTTCAAAGAAACGTTGGGCCTTGCGCGAGTTGTCCACGCTATCCAGGACCTTCTTCGAGGCAGCCTCGGATCACATATGGAGAGAATTGTCATCGATTATACCCTTGTTCAACCTTCTTCCTCAAAGCGAACAAGTCGAATACGTGCGTGTCTCGTTACCCGTTCTTGGATCCTCACTCTGATGGTCATGCTCCTCTTTGTCAGGTCCTTATGAGGCCACTCAAAATTCCAGACTTTCGCCGCTGGAAGGTTTACTCGCATCGCGTACACGTCGTCACCCTTGAGGCAAGAAAGCCGGCAGAGAAAGCGCCTCCTTACCCGTCGATGCAAGCTTTGGCAATGCTCTCTGCATATACAACAGCGACTGGGGAGTTACTACTTCCTGCACTGCAGCATCTACATTACACGGAGAGACTCAAGGCAGATGAGCTAATCTGCTTGACGGCACTGGCTCCCCCTTCGCTTGCAGGGCTCCATATCCTCACGGCGAGAACTTCGGGTGTTTTTCTCGAGACAGTCTTGCAACATGTTGCAGAAGACGTCCCGCTGCTCAGAGAACTTACGCTTGAGACCAAACTCCACCTCGGGTCTTTATGGTCCATTCTCTCCAACTTCACCGCTCTTAGGGAAGCCCACATCTCAGTCCCTTACGTCCCCGAGCACATCGACTCGTTCTGCTCCTTGCCCGCTTTGCAGGAAGGAAAACTCAGCTTGTCCCCAGGCCTTCACTCGAAGGTCACCAACGAGAAGAGCAACCTTCGATGCCTTGTTGAAAACAGCCCCAATGGAAGGGAAATAGAACTATATGGCGATCTCCAGTCGCTAGTTTCAGCAACCCCCGCAGCCGTACGCCACGGGGCCACCTCCCTCCATGTAAAAACCACCGGCCTTCAAGCCACAGGGTCATGGGAGGAACTGCTGGATGTCATATCTATCTCATCTTCCAACGTCCGCAGCCTTTCTCTCTCGGATGATGGCCTAGCATACAGTATCCCTCTCGGGGCACTGTGGAAAGTGATGGCTCTTGACAGCCTCCGGAGCCTCGATGTTGAAGTCGACTGCAACGTCCAGCCAACTGAAGAAGGACCTGACCAAATCTTCCACCATCTCTGTCTGTCAGCCAAACACAAATCAATGCCTTTGACGACTCTCCACATCCGACTGTTCTCGGGAGAGCATTTGGGTCTTGCGACTCTGCAGCACGTTTCGGAGCACCTCCCATATCTCCTCGATCTGGAACTTGCGATCGATTCCTCCATTCATTCCGACTCAACCCTGGACCCCCACGCTGACATTTTACTTGCTCATACCACCCAGGGACATCCTATGCAGGTTTTGAACTTGATAGACTTGCGAGCGGATTCCTTCAGGCCCAAGGAATTTCGGTTAATTGCCCTTCTCATTGATTGCCTGTTTCCGAACCTGGCTTCCTTGGAAGCGATTGCGACAGGAGAAGCGCCTTTTCTTGGCGAAGGCTGGGGGTTGATTGGGGACATGCGAAGGGATTATCAGCGCTTGGGGAAGGCGATAGTGAATAGCGCAGGGGCGATGTAAACGCGGAATGCTCAGTGTCATGTGCACCTGCAATGCGGGATCTTTTGGTTCTGCAAAACATTAACTATACTTTTCTCTCTGAATACGGGGTAAATGCTCGTGACTGTAGCTCCTTCGTAGCTACTGCCCTTGAGTGCCGCCGGTAGAAGATAGGAGACTACCGGAAGAGGAAATATGCCCCTGGTGAGAACAATTTATCTTCGTTGAATGGCGCGCTCATCCATCGTCCTTGGCTACGACCAGCACAACCGCGCAGGTTGCCAACGCGTCTGGCCAGCCCACAGGCTCTCAAGAAGCCAGGCCATCTCATAACCTTTGCTCAGCAAGACAATGTACTCGAATAGAGGCGGCCATCGCTCCCATCAGTCCCTGAGCTTGCCTCCCTCTGGTGGACTGCCGGCGAGTGGCCAGAGAAGGGTGCCTTCTCCTGCAATGAGCTCGCAGAGCTCTCTGACATTGGTGAGTCCTCCATAGGGTCTTCAATCGAAGAGAGAATGTAAGTCTAATGATGCCAAATCAACAGCCAGAAGGAAGTAAACCTTCGCCCCGGCCACCATCTCCACTCAGAAATACCTTTACGTTCGACTCCTCTACAGGGGTCGACCCTGCAGATGCATCATTTGGCTCAGACGACGAACAGCATCCTGATCGATGGAGGAGATCCCCATCGCCAACCTCTTCCGTCTCCAATCTCGCAGCCAGTTTCGTTCAGAGGGTGAACAATTTTGTCGGTGGAATCACTGCACCACCCAGCCCTCTTCCTTCCGACGCAGAACTCGAGGCAGAGGGGGAGAGGGAGAGGGAGCGAAGTCGACGAGAAGCCGAAGCCATTCTAATACGGGAAGCTCAGCAGAGGAGGCAGGTTGAAGACCGTGTCCTTGCCATGATGGATTCAGCCAGAAGCCTCCCACCTCCGCCCTCCCGTTCGCAGACAATGCCATCGACCACTCCTTCGCCATCGTCATCTCACAAAGATTCCTCGAGCTGGTGGCAGGCGGCCAAGCACAAGTTGACGCCAACGAAAGAGAAGGACCCTCCAACCCCTGCACAGCAGGTGATCATGGAAGCAAAGGCCAGGGACAAGAAAGGGAAGGGACGAGAGGACGATCCTCAGGGCAATGTCTTTCAAGAGCAGTCCCCTCTTCAGCCTCCTCCTCAAAGGAAACCAGCCCCTCCTTCGCCCTCTTCACCCACTCCATCTAGACCTAATCTCTCTACTCCAAATCTCAGCCCTGGGCCAATTAGAATGTCCGATTCGTTGGCAGGCTCTCCTTCCAGAGATCCGCCTCCGATGTACGCCCAATTCAACCCCCAGGGCACTCTCGACGTCCCTGCCACTCTCCTTGCCATTGCCAGGCGCTTCGAGAAGCTGGAGAAATGGACGATTGGTCATGTTCGGGCTCTGGAGGACAGGATGAATGATGTCGAGCGTTGGCTTGTTGACAAGGAGAAGGAGAAGGAAACTGGGAATGGAAAGCCTGCAGGGTTATCAGCCATCAACGAGACCCCTGCTTACAAGGAAGAGATGAACGACATCAGGGATGAGATCTCTGAGCTTCAAGGACGCGTCGGAGAGCTTGGACGAGAGATGGCAAAGATGGCTACGTCCCCTTCAAACTTGTCTTTGGGACCTCGACCTCAGACCGCGTCGCTTTCAATGGCACCTCGACAAGCGTCCACCCAGCTCGTGCACGAAACTGCAGATGGGCCACCGGTTCTACCCCCTCTTACCCAAGATCTCACTGGTACCCCAAGACATTCCAGACTGTCCTCCACTGCACTCGATACCACCAGCCCTCCGCTAGCTTCCACCAACCGCAGACAATCAGGGACCAAGCTTCCTTACCCAACCGGAGATTACAACTCTCCCGGTGACGCGTTCTCCCCTCCGAGCTCACCACCAGCATCACTCAACTCTGGAGTCCGCAAGAGGGGCTCAATTTCAGGTCTTCCAACAGCATCGTCCAGCATTTCTCCTCTCGGTTCTGTGTTTACGTCGACGCCGTCTCTCGCTTCCAACCGCCCCACCTCTCCACCCACCTCTTCTCCTCTGCCGGCGTCCTTGACGCGTTCACCCAAGGTCCCAAGTTCTCGAACCGAAAGTCCTACACCTGCAAACAACGGCCTGCCTCCACCCAAACCCAAAGCCAACTTCCGCCAATCCAGTGTCAGCCCGACCCCTCGCAAACGGTACACAGTCCCTCTCGGCGGGCCCATCGTCGCTCCTCCCAGCCCAGAAGACACCACCGACCCCGAACCTCTCAAACGAGTCGGGACGCCCAAGTCGTTCAGCCGTCAATTGGATACGGACGACGACGACGAAGATGATGGCGGAGAGACGATTGGCAAATCTGCTTCGGCGAGGTTGCAGCGTAGTCTGGCGACAAAGAGGTCGACGACGAGTTTGAGCAGTGTGAATAGCAACACCAGCGACAAGGGTGATACGACTAGTCTTTCGAGGGGGAGAGGGGATTTCAAGGTTCCTGCGTCTGCTACTACGACGACGTCCAACCCTATCCCTATCCCCGCTAGCAACGCCAAAAAGTTCAGAGCGCAGTCTGCGTATGGATTCTCGGAAATGCAAGCGCAGAACGACAAGTACCGCGCAGAAAGGGGCGACGTTTCTGCTGGAACGTCTGGCTCAGGGTCGACACAGCCGTTGAGGTTGAAGATGCGGACGAGGTCGACGGAGCGGTTGGGTGGTGGTGGAGGTGACAAGTCGGGAGACGATGGTGTGACGACGGCCACGGGGGGCAAGTTTGTGGATCCGTTGTTGTTGAGGAGGCAAGAGTCGAGGCCGATTGCGATGCCCAAGCCGGTTGGGAAAGCTGGGATTGGACAGTTGGTGGCGTTCTTTGACAAGGATAAGAAGGACAAGGCGTAGAGTTTCGTGTGATTGGAGACGCCCCAGGGCAGTACTTTGTTAAATCTTTCTACTCATCTTCATAGTACATGTTAACGAATCTTGCTCATACTAACTGCTAGCTGTCGTAAGCTTGCTAGATACCTCTCTTATTTTTCCATAATACCTAAATGCAGCTTTTCTATCATTTCTCTGTTGTATATACCTACACCTGAACAACGGCGGGTGTGCTAGTACCGAATGCTCCGCTTCACCTTTCCCCCCTTTGCCGGTGGACCCTTCTTCACCGCCGGATTCGGAGTACACGCTCCTCCACTCTGCCCCTTCCCACATATCCTAAGAATATTCGGAGTCGTCTTCGCCCTCACCTCCGGTCCAACGCGTCGATGATAATCCCAAAACTTGTCCCACTGCTTCGTCGTCATGTGTCCCTGATCCTTCACCCTCTTCACCGCCTCCAGCGCAAAGTCGAGACAATTCTTGAAATTTCCGTTGGCTGTGATCTCTGATGCTGGGATGGTTTGGAAGAGGGAGGTAAGTTTTGTTTCGAGGGCGTCGTCGTTGGCTGTGCCTTGGAGGCGGAGAGGGCCGACTGTGACCACGAGTTGGGATTGGCGGACTTCTTGCGGGGCGGGGTTGTATTTCATGAGACGTTGCCTGGAAGGAGTACCAATACGAGTGGATTTGGATGGGCGAGGGTCAAGAACGTAGATGATGGCACGTACCCACTGCCCGGAGTACGATTCTGGATGAGAGCTTGGTCAACCCATGCGATGGGACGGCCTTTGATGCGCGGTCCGTTGTGGAGGAGGAGACCAAAGTGCCATCCTCGGGAGTGCGGTCTCTCTTCCACCAGAGAGATGTATAGTCCAAAGGTTGCATGAATGCTCAGAAGGACGACGCAGAGACTGAAGATCAACTTCATGCTGCTGACCTACATAATCCATGAGTGAGATTGGGTAGGATGAGTTCATTGACGCGACGTACTATTCGATCGGGCCAGCCGAATTGGGGGGAAAGAAAGGTGCTCTACTTGAGGCTCTTATATAGACCAGAGATCGGCACCCACGCGCTTCTTGATCATCAGAGTACCTACTGATATCACCAGTCGTACACATTGCGGCGTTCAACGCATCAGAAATGTCTACAAAGCGGGAATGACTTCAAGGACCGGGCGAAGACAATTAATGGGATTCATGGATAGACGTCATTCATGGTAGTTGAAGTACTCAACTAGGCTATGGCATGAGAATTCAGGCTTCTTGTGCACTCGCGGGCCCGGGAGCAGAGCATTGGGCGCTTAAAGGATGCACAGCCTCAGATGCTCAAAGCCTAGCCTCCAAACTCAGATGACATGAGGCCGGTTGTTTGTGCACAGCTAGCATCCATCGATGATCTGAGATTGGTTGTCCCTTAGCTCTGTCCACCGTCCAAGGTGTTGGATGAACTAGTCCTGAAACCTCAAGCAACTGATGAAGTTAAAACGATACCAGAACTCTGTGCCTGCTTCAACGTCTTGAACCTGCAGACCAACCTGCACGGATCACTGAAGCGCTTTGCGTTCGCTGTGAATTTTCGAGTTCGAAATGAGTATTACCCTACATACCGGAGTCAACCCTCATCCCAGCATCTTGTTTCACGCCACTTCGGAACATGTCGCAACTGGAATACCTCAAACTCGAAAACCGCGTGGGTGGGGCTGAAGAACTCGTTCATTCTGTTGTCTCTCAGCTTCCCTGTCTTGTGGAATGCATAATTGCTCTTTCTTCCACACCCGCCGACATCACCATGTTCCAAACCTTGGCCGCCTCCTGCCCCAATCTCACTCGACTTCAGCTTCCCATTAACACGGAATTCCCTGCCTTTGACCCAACGTTTACCACACCAAAGAAGCACCGCTTGCATCATTTGGCGGTATCAGAGTGGGTTGGATACCCCCCGGACCAGGAGAAGCTCTTCCTAGCTGTTCGATATCTGAATGCGGCCTTCCCGTACTTGCGAGTACTTGACGGAAGTCGCAATTGGAAAACAGTTATGAACATGTTGGCAACCGTTCGAGACATTGCTTGGGGGGGTTAAAGGAGGAGAACATGTGGGTCCTGGACAGGGAGCGCCTTGTAACCGAGAAAAATGCATAATATGTCGAAAATTTCCACTGCCACATTCAATTCATTCCAAAAGAAACGAAGCATCCGATTTGTCTACCGCATGAGCGATGGTAGTCTAGTGTAATTTGAGTGTAATCTGAACAACTACAAAGACGAAAAACTTGCTAATTACCGGACTAATGGGACGCAGACTGGATTTTGCTGCGTGTAGCGCTTGACATCTAGACTAGGTTTACACCCTCCTCCACTCTGTCCCTTCCCACATATCCTAAGAATATTCGGAGTCGCCTTCGCCTTCACCTCTGGTCCAACGCGTCGATGATAATCCCAAAACTTGTCCCACTGCTTCGTCGTCATGTGCCCCTTATCCTTCACCCTCTTCACCGCTCCTAACGCGATATCGAGGCAGTTCTTGAAATTGCCATTAGCTGTGATCTCGGATGCGGGGATGGTATGAAAGAGGGAGGTGAGATTGGTTTCGAGGGCGTCGTCGTCGGGCGAGGCTTGGAGGCGGAGAGGGCCGACGGTGACGACAAGTTGGGATTGGCGGACTTCTTGGGGGGCGGGTTGTATTTCATGAGGCGTTGGCTGAGTGCAGCGTCGTTGGGAGAGACGTTTAAAGATGGAGAGATAGAACATACCCGCTACCTGGAGTACGATTCTGAATGAATGCTTGGTCCATACATGGGAAAGGACGACCTTCGATGCGTGGTCCGTTGTGGAGGAGACCAAAGTGCCATCCTCGTGCGTGCGGTCTCTCTTCTACCAGAGAGATATATAGTCCAAAAGATACAGAAATTGAAGATCAACTTCATGCTGCTTATCTGCATAAGCCATGAGTGAGATTGGGTAGGATGAGTTTACTTGTGCGACTTGCAGTCTATCGGGCCAGCCGAATTGGGGGAAAGGAAAGGTGCTCTAGATGAGACTCTTATATGGTCCAGAGATTGGCACCCGCGCGCCCCTTGATCATCAGAATACCTACTGATATCACCCGTCGTACACAGTGCGGCATTCAAACACGTCAGAAATTTCTACAAAGCGGCGCCGACTTCAGGGGCCAGGCAAAGGTCTGCTAGGAGGAAAACAATCGATATGAAGCCCGAAAGTAGGGCGACGTAGATCAGACGGGTCCTGATATGAGGAGTCCACGCTTTGTTGTGTGATTGCATTTGCGGGAGAGCTTTGGGCGCTTTATTGATGCACAGCCTCTCAATGACACAAAGCCCAGGTTCCAAACGGAAGCAACACGAGGCCTATTGTTTGTATACAGCTACTATCCATCGATGATCTGAGAGTGGTTCTCCCTCGGTTCTCTCCTTCGAGCTTCTTCATCCTCCCAAGACTCAAGACGCACGCAAGATGGACGGTCCTGCCGAATCTCCAACTGCTGGCTGGCAGCCCTCTGCGGCGTCAGAGATAGTCGGGTTTCCAAAGATTCTTCGCATCATTTGCGACAATCTTGCCTCGAAGAAAGAATTACTCAACATGGCGGTGTCATGCAAGGCCATATGTTCCATTGCGCTAGATGAAATATGGAGGTCGGGGAGATCCATGGCCCAACTATTGGCCCCTCTTTACCGCGATGGGTTTATCACAACGCTCGCAGAAGATCTTGTGGGTACCGAGGTGTTGAGCGCCTGTTCGTTAATTTACCCCTCCATAGTATCTTTGCCGTGTCCCAACGGACCAAGACTTGGCTTGGGTTAGGTTCTGTGATTTTGCCTCTCGAATCAAAGTGCTTTCCGCAGATGAGGGTTTCTTTCGGCATATACACCATGGCACGATGCTTCTGCTGATTCAGTTGAAGGGAAATCAACCTATATTTCCACACCTCACACGCTTGACTCTGTCAGCCAACGAGGGAGGAACGGTGGTCTCTGACCTCCCCTTATTTGTGTCCCCCACCCTATGCCACGTTTCTCTCCAGGTTGATTCAGAAAGAAGGAACGCAGACATTTCTGCTTATTTTGTCCAGTCGTTTCTGCTCAGGGTGCAGGAGCAAGGTGTTCCATTGAAGCATCTCTCTCTGGAGGCGAAAGTCCCCGTTTCCAACTCTTCCTTCTTTTCTACGCTCTCTTGTTCGAAAACCCTCCGCACTCTTCATCTTGAAGGCGTGCGATGCCTCGATGCCGATGAAACTCATTGGGTTACCGAACTCGGACTTCTTGAAGGTCTTGAGGAGTTCAAACTCGTTGCAGAAGAAGATGGATCTGGTCGAGTGCCCGTTCGGGCTTTCAGGCCTCCCCATGCGTCGAATGAAACAGGTATTGCTCGTTCCTACCTCCCATTTCAGATATAATGCTCATTGGCTTAGCTGAACAGGAAAGCTCGGATTCACAGCTGGAGGCCGGCACAATACCTGGTCCACCTGAGCCTAAGGGTGTTTCAAGATACCCAAGCCTCAACAAGCTATACCTCCAGGCACCGGCGGGAGTGGTCGATGCCCTCCTCTCCTGTGTGTCGTCCAACGTGTTGAAAGAGCTCACTCTCCGACCTCGAGCAACTCGAACGGAACTATGTGCCTGCTTCATGAAATTGGGTCTGCAGACTAACCTGCACGGGTCACTGAAGCGCTTTACATTCGAAGCAAATATTCCATTGGCAGTTCCGACTCCGAGGCGTTACGGATGGGGCACCCCTCCCATCCCAGAAGACCTTCGCATCCCATCATCGTATCTGGTGCCACTTCAGAAGATGTCTCAACTGGAATACCTTGAAATTGCAAACGGCATAGTTGAAACTGACCAATTCATTGAGGCTGTTATTGCTCAGCTTCCCTGTCTGCCGGAATGTTTAATCCCCCTTTCTTCAGAACCCGCCTCTATTACCGCTTTCCATACTGTGGCCACATCCTGCCCCAGTCTGACTCACCTTCAGCTTCCGATTGACACTGACAGGGGCCTGCCGGCCTTCGACCCCGTGCTTCACCTACCGAAGAAGCATCACTTGCAGCATCTAACGCTGTCGCAATGGTCTGGGACCCCCAGCCAACCGGAGCTCCTCCTGGCCGTTCGACACTTGAATGCAAGTTTCCCATACTTGCAAGTGATGGACGGAAATTGCAATTGGCAAGCGGCTATGACCATGCTGCGAACTCTTCGAGACATGTCTTGGAGCGGTTGAAGAGGAGGACTACATAGTCCCTGACCCCTGGGCAAGGAGTGTGAAAATCATCTCAACTAGGTTACGCAAGACCTGTCTAATAACCAAGAAAGATGCACCAGGTGTTATAGTTCTATACTTCTATATTTGATTGATTTCAAGAGAAACGAACTATCGTGCCTATCTACCGCATGAGCAATTGCATTCCAACAATGCAACTTGAATAACTGCGAATCCTTGGAGGGGAAGCCCAGACATTACCTAATGACTGGGATACTCGTGTAATGGACTCTGTACTGTGAGTTTCGCTGCATATAGAACTTGAGAGGAGTAGGAAGCTTGGAGCCCCGTGCATTAATGGGACGGGGCCCTCGACTTCACCGACTGGTGGTACCAATCATGATCAGAACCTTGCCAGGAACGATACCACGGTTGCCGGTGGCTGTCCCCATCGAGTCGAATCATGGCCTTCGAAAGCTGCGCACCAACGAGAAGGATAGCTGGAATTCAATGAAGGAAGATCTTCTCGCTGCACGCCAAATCAATGCACTGTTCACCAGTCTGGAGGCTTTGGAGAGGGGCGAGGGTTGGGGTGCAGTTTGGACGATTGTGCAAACGATTAGGGACGTTACTCGGAGACAGGCGCAGTGATGTGCAAAGGGAGATAAGTGAGTCCCGTCGACGGCGCTCGACCTAGGTAGTCAAAATGTATGATTAAGTACTCATGAATTGGGAGGTTTTGTACGATGAAGTCCGCGAGCGCCCTAATTTCATGATAGAAGCTGTTGATGCTCTTTCAGGAAAGGAGAAGAGGAATCGGCTGCCACTGTAGCGCCTAAGGTCATCACAGCGGGAGAAGGGAATTTGGTTTCGATCCGTCCCTCAAGAGTCCTCCCACGCTGCTTTCCTCCTACCGCCACATCCAACATGCCCGGTGCTTTGATGCTGCCACACAGGTAAGTCTACGCGCTTGCACTCTATTCTACACATACAGAAAAGACTGTCAGAACGAACTGACCCGTCTCACATGCGAATGCACAGAGATAGTAACCGGTGAGCGTGTGGAATGTGCTGGATCCAGTGAGTCGCGCAGGATCTCTCTCGAATGCGAGGAATTGACGACCCCTGCGCAGCCAGTGATAATGGATGCAAAGGCGAACAGGAAGGGAGGAGGATCTGCAGCAAAAGGTCTTTCATGAGGACTCGCCGCTACAGCCTCCTCAAAGGAAATCTGCCCCTCTTTAACCACTCCGTCTAGGCCTATTCGCTCTACTGCTAATCTCAGCGCTTCTCCAACGAGGATATCAGATTCATTGGCCGGCTCTCCATCCAGAGACCCTCCGCTGACGCACGCCCAAATAAACTCGAAAGGCACTCTCGACGTCCTTGCCACGCTGCTTGCCACTTCCCGGCTTTTCGAGGAGGTTTCCGAGAGCTTGGATGAAAGATGGCAAAGATGGCTTTGGCACCCTCAAGCTTGTCATCGGAATCTGGATCTAAGACAGCGTCGGTTTCAATGGCACCCCGACATGCGTCTGCCCAACTCCTTCACGAAACCATTGACGGACCGCCAACCCTACCACCCCTTGTGCAAGATCTTACGGATATCTCGAGACACATGAGACTTTCTTCTACTGCGCTCGACGCCAGTGACTTGGGACGCCCGTACGGGCGGCGACGACGAGGGTGGAGAGACTATTGAAAATCTGCTTTGGCCAGGTTGCAGCGCAGTCTCGCGACCAAGAGGACAACGACGAGTCTGAGCAGTGCGAATAACAATATCAGCGACCAGGGCGATACGGCTAGTCTTTCGAGAGGCAATGGGATTGCAAGGCTCCTGCCCCTGCTTCAGCTACGAAATACGACTCGATTCCCATCCTCGCTAGCAACGCCAAAAGGCTTCGAGCGCAATCTGACCATGGATTCTCGGAGATGCAGGCACAAAACGACAAGTATCGCGCTGAGTGGGGTGACATTTCTGCTGGAACCACAGCCATTGAGGTGGAAGATGCGGACGAGGTCCACGGAGCGGTTGGGTGGGGGTGACAAGTCGGGTGATGATGGTGTGACGACGGCGATGGGGGGCAAATTTGTGGATCCGTTGCTGTTGAGGAGGCAAGAGTCGAGGCCGATTGCCATGCCCAAGCCGGTTGGGAAGGCTGGATTGGGCAGTTGGTGGCGTTCTTTCGACAAGGATAAGAAAGACGAGGCGTAGATGCCTCCTTGTGCCTTCTGTTGGGGTTCCATGGCAAAGACGCGTCCCCAACTACCACTTATGTTCTTGAATCTTTCTACATATCTTCGCACATATAGTGAACCGTTTCTCGTACTAACTTTTGTGGGCTTGCTTGATACTTCTCTTATTCTTCAATGATACCTGAATGCAGCCTTACTATCGTGATCTCATTTCCTCGTTGTATACCTATGCCTGAACAATGGCGAGTGGGTTAGTACCGAATACTTCGCTTCACCTTTCCTCCTTTGTCGGTGGACTCTTCTTCACACCCGGACTTGGTTTACACGATTCTCCACTCTGCCCCTTCCCACATATCCTCAGGATATTCGGAGTCATCTTCGCCCTCACGTCCGGCCCAACGCGTCGATGATAATCCCAAAACTTGTCCCACTGCTTTGATGTCATGTGTCCCCGATCCTTCACCCTCTTCACCGCTTCCAAAGCAAAGTCGAGACAGTTTTTGAAGTCGCGGTTGGCTGTGATCTCGGATGCAGGAATGCCTTGGACGAGGGAGGTGAGTTTTGCTTTGAGGGCGTCGTCGTTGAGTGAGCCTTGGAGGCGGAGAGGGCCGACTGTGACCATGCCCACTACCTGGAGTACGGTTCTGAATTAGAGCTTGGTCTATCCATGCGATGGAAGGGCCTTTGATGCGTGGTCCTTTGTGGAGGAGGAGACCAATGTGCCACCGTGACCCTCATGAGTGTGGTCTTTCTTCTACCAGAGAAATGCCAAGCCCGCAAGTCGCGTGAATGCTGATAAGCGCGATTCAGAGGCTGAAGATCAACTTCGTGCTGCTGATCTGCATAGTCCACGAGTGACATTGGATGGGGTGAGTAAGTTACAGCTGACACAACTTACTGTTCGATCGGTCCAGCCGAATTGGAGGAAGGAGTGACCTTACAGTTGAGCTGTTATACACACCGAAGATCGACGCCCACACGCTTCTTGATCATTAGAGCCCCCAATACTGGTATCGCCAGTAGTACACATGGCGGTGTTAAGCATTGAGTCAGGAACATCTACCTTGAAGGCGGGGATGACTTCAAGGACCGGCTCAAAGGCGAATGTGATGACAGTCATTCATAGGCGGCATCCCCGGGGACCGAGTCCACTTACCTTTGATGATGATGGTATGAGAATACCATGCTTCACGCGCGCTTGTGAAACCAACGCTGGGCGCTTAATTTTGCACAGCCTCTCGATGCGATGGGTCATATATTCCGGCTTCAAGCACCACGAGGCCGATTGATTGTATACAGCTCGTATCCATCGATGATCTGAGATTGATTCTCTCCTTTCCCTCTCCTTCCCTCTTTGTCCGCCCAAGTGCTTCACGCTCACGGCATGGATGGCCCTGCCGAATCTCCTGTTGTTGCCAGCGGTTGGCAGCCCTCAACGGCATCAGCGATAGTCGGGTTTCCAAAGATTCTTCGCACCATTTGCGCGAATATCGCCTCGAAGAAGGCATTGCTCAGCATGGCAGTGTCATGCAAGGCCATAAGTTCTATTGCGCTAGATGAAGTATGGAGGTCGCGGAGATCTATGGCTCAACTATTGGCGCCTCTCTATTGTGATGGGTTCATCACAACCCTCGGACGAGATCTTGTGGGTACCGAAATATTGAGCGCCTGTTTGTTAGTAACAACCCTCCACAGTACCTTTGCCGTGTCCCCACGGGCCAAGACCCGGCCTGGGCTAGGTTCTGTGAATATGCATCTCGAATCAAAGTGCTTGCCGCAAAGGAGGACTTTTTTGGAAGCATTCACCATGGCACGATGCTTCGGCTAATGCAATTGAAAGGAGATCAACCCATATTTCCACACCTCAGAACCTTGACTCTGTCTGGCAACGAGGATGGAGTGGTGGTCTCTGACCTCCCCTTATTTGTTTCCCCCCACCCTATGCCACGTTTCCCTCCAAATTGATTCAGGCAGACGGGACGCGTATAATTCCGCTCATTTTGTGGAGTCGTTTCTGTTCAGGGTGCAGGAGCAAGGCGTTCCGCTGAAGCACCTCTCTCTGGCGGCGAAAGTCCCCGTTTCTATCTCTTCCTTCTTTTCTACGCTCTCTTGTTCCAAAACCCTCCGCACTCTTCATCTCGAAGGCGTTCAATGCCTCGATGCCGATGAAACTCATTGGGTTACCGAACTTGGGCTTCTTGAAGGACTTGAGGAGTTCAAACTCGTTGCAGAAGAAGATAGATCTGGTCGAGCGCCCGTTCGGGCTTTCAGGCCTCCTCACGCGTTGAACAAGACAGGTATTGTCCTCCCCTACCTCCCATTTAAGATGCAATGCTCATTGCCTTAGCGACGAATGAAAACAGGGAATCATTGCAGGAGGCACACACGACACCTGGCCCGCCGGAGCCGAAGGTCGTTCCGCGATATTCAAACCTCAAGAAGCTGTACCTCCAGGGACCGGCGAGAGTCGTTGATGCCCTCCTTTCCTGTATGGCGTCGAAGGTGTTGGAGGACCTTACTCTGAAACCTCAAGCCACTGAAGAAATTAGCAATATCCCTGATCTATGCGAATGCTTCAGCTTCTTGAGCCTGCAGACCAACCTGCACAGATCACTGAAGCGTTTTACATTCGAAGCGAATTTTCTACTTCCGACGCTGTGCTACGTGAGGGACTATGAAGGCCCGCCTATTCCATCATCGTATCTCGTACCACTTCAGAAGATGTCTCAACTGGAATATCTCAAAGTGGGAAATAGCCTGAATGACACGGAAGTGTTCATTCAGTCGATTGTTGCCCAGCTTCACTGTCTTGTGGAATGTATGATCCATCTCTCTTCCGCACACGCCAACATCACTGTTTTCCATATTTTGGCGACATCGTGCCCCAACCTCATTCGACTTCAGCTTCCCATTCGCACCGACTTCCCTACGTTCAACTCTGCATTGTTTCCACCGAGGAAGCATCACTTGTCCCACCTGGTAATTTCATCATGGGATCAGGATTACCCCGACCAAGAGAACCTCCTGCTAGGTGTTCGACACCTTAATGCCGCCTTTCCATACTTGCAAGTACTGGATGCAGGCCGATGCTGGCGAGCTGTTTTTACAATGTTGAGAACATTGCAAGACATTGCCCGAAGCGAATGAGGCTCAGTTGGAGGAGGAAGAGGTTGGACACTGGCCGATGGTGCACTGAGACTGCCCAAGTTTCTGCAGCACATCGTACATGAGATCTTTCTGTATGAGCCCAGCATGTAGGATGTATTGAATCGAATCTACTGATAAATTTATCTCATATAAGCATAACTTAGATTTCCATTCCCTCCACCGCATCAGGAATGAGTAGTCTGCAGTGCCGCTCTACTACTATGTGTCAGGCAAAGTGTAAAGAGGTTGCTACTAGTACATAGGTGGCGACACCCTCATAGCTCTGCAGTACCCCCGAGCACTCCTGTGCGGTTCCGTAGGCTGGGGAAAAATAACCGGGTTGCTAGCGCCTGAAGCTGAAACCTCTTAGCTTTATCTAGATGATCATTCGCAGCAAGCAGCAACGTCAATTCTTCATCCTCACCTCTCGCCATACGGGTCGACGATAGTTCCAAAGCTTTCGAACTGCTTCGACGTGTCCCTCATCCTTCACACCCTCTTCACCGCTTCCAAAGCTAAGTCAAGCCAGTTCTTGAATTTGCTGTTGGTTGCGATCCGAATGCGGGGATGGTTTGGAAGAGGGAGGTCAGTTTGGCTCCGAGGGGGTCGTCGTTGGGTGATCCTAAGTGCCAGATAGGGCTAACTGTGACGAGTGGGGATCGGCATACCTTTTGAGCGGCGGAATCAGAGTTGTAATTTATGGGGCTTTGGTTGGATGAGTACCAATATGATTGGATTCGGGAGTACGAATCTGGATGAGAGCTTGGTCTACCCATTCGACGGGACGACCTTGGATGCGAGGTCCGTTGTGGAGGAGGCCAAAGTACCGTCCGTGTGAGCGCGGTTCACCTCTACCAGAGGGAAGTACAGTCCCAAGAAAGCGTGGATGCTCAGAGGGAGAATGCAGAGACTGAAGATCAATTTCATGCTGCTGATCGGCATAATTCATGAGTGAGATTGGATGGGATGAGGAGACCGACAAGACTTACTGTTCTATTGGGCCAGCCGAATTGGAGGAGGTAGAATATGTGTATAGGCCAGAGATTGACACCCACATGCTTCTTGATTGTCGGAAGGCATACTCATATCACCAGTTGTTGACGTTCAAGTTGTGACGTTCAAACGCACCAGAAATGTCTATAAAGCGGTGATGGCTTCAAAAGCGAGGTAAAAGACGAATAGGATAAGCATTCTGGGAGTCGAAGTTACTCGACTAGACGATGGTATGAGAGTTCCTTGTCAGCTTTCTGAATCTTGTGTAATTACGGCAGCATATCTGAAGCGTTGGGCGCCTAACTTTGCACAGCCTCTGAATGCTAATGGCCAACGTCCAAACTCAGGTAACACGAGGCCTAATGTTTGTATGCGGTTATTATCTATCGATGATCTGAAAGCGGTTCTTTTCTGGTTCTCTCCATCGTCCCTGTTTGTCCACCCAAGTGCTTTCACGCTCGCGAAATGGACAGTCCTGCTGAATCTCCCATCATTGGTTGGCAGCCCTCACCTGCGTCCGCGATATTTGATAGTCCAAATATTCTTCGTACCATTTGCACCAGCCTCGCTACAAGGAAAGATGTTCTCAACATGGCGCTGTTATGCAAAGCTGCAAACCCCGTTGCGCTGGATGAAATATGGAGGTCGCGGAGATCCATGGCCCAACTATTGGCCCCTCTTTACTGCGACGGGTTCATCTCAACGCTCACACCAAAGCTGGTAGGTACAGAAACATTGATTGGGCTTCTGATCGTTAAACTACTTTACAGGTTCTTTGCCGCAACCTTACCAGCCAGGATTCAACATGGACCAGGTTCCGTGACCACGCGAGCCGAATCAGAGTGCTCACTGTTGGCGAGCGTTTCTTCGAGCCGATACACCACGGCACGATGCTTCAGTTGATGCAACTGGTAGGGACTCAACCGATGTTTCCTCATCTCCTAAATTTGGTCATCTCTGGTGAAGAGGAAGGAGCCGTGGTCTCTGACCTCCCCTTGTTTTTATCCCCCAACCTTAGTCTTGTTTCTATTCAGATCGATTCGGGAAAGACGGAGGCACGCATTTCAACCCACCTTGTGGAGCTGTTTTTGGCCCTAACGCAGGAGAAAGGCGTTCCATTGGAGAACTTCTCTATATTGGCCAAGATTCCAGTTTCCACATCATCCTTCTTCTCTACTCTTTGCCGTTCCAACACCCTTCGTGTTCTTCATCTCAAAGGTGTTCAATGCCACGACGCCGATGAAACTAATTGGGTTACCCAACTCGGGCTTCTTGAAGGCCTTGAGGAGTTCAAACTAGTTGCAGAAGAAGATATATCTGGTCGAGTGCCCGTTCAGGCATTCAGGCCCCCCATGTGTCGAATGAAACATGTAATGCGCGTTCCTACCTCTCACTTCAGACGCAATGCTCATTCCTTTAGCGATGCATGAAAACTCGGAAACACTACCGGAGGCACATACGACAACAGGTCCACCAGAGCCTAAGCTCGTTCCTCGATATTCAAGCCTCAAGAAGCTGTATCTCCAAGCACCAGAAAGGGTTATTGACGCCGTCTTATCCTGTGTGGCGTCCAAGGTGTTGGACGACCTCACTCTCAAGCCTCAAGCAACACGCGCAGTCAAGAATATCCTCGAACTATCTGCACCCCTCGATATTTTAAACACACGGGCCATCCTGCATGGAGTTATGAAACATTTTACGTTTGAAGTAAATGTTCAGGTGCCAGGGGCGTACTACTACTCGTCTGATCGAGATCCCTTCATTCAGTCGTCGCGGTTCGCAGCGATTGCGAAACTGTCCCGATTGCGATATCTCGAGGTGAAAAACCGCTTGGATAATACCGAAGAGTTTATCCGTTCTGTGGTGGTCCAGCTTCCCTGTCTCGTGGAATGCAAAATCTCTCTTTCTTCTGTACCTGCCGACATCACCATTTTCCACACCTTGGCCTGCTCCTGCCCCGAACTAGTCCACCTTCAGCTCCCCATTCGCACGGAGTTCCCTCCTTTCAATCCTATGCTGTTCACGCCGAAGAAGCATCGCTTGCAGCATCTAACGCTGTCCGAATGGTCTGACTACCACTACAACGAACCTCGGGTCTTTTTGGCCGTTCGACATCTGAATTCCAGCTTTCCCTTCTTGCGAGCGCTGGAAGGAGGCAGCAATTGGGAAAAGGTGATGAATATATTAGGAACGGTTCAAGACATTGCGCGGAGCGGATAATGCTAGCTGAAGGAAGAAGGCGTTGGAGGTTGGAACATGGTGGATTGAGCCTGTCGGAAATGAGATCCTTCTGTATAAAACCAGCATGTAGGAGCTATTGAATATCTACTCTGAATCGTACAGTTAGCTCCACTTAAATGTGACGCAGGTTCTAGTCCTCTCTAGCGCCTCAGGAACGAGCAGTCTGTAGTGCAGCTATACTGTTATGCGTCATGTAAAGTGCGAAGGCTAACTATCAGGAGACGTTACCCTAATAAATGCCCCAGATTATGTGTGCGCTTGTATAGGCCGGGGATTTATGGCCGAGTGGCTGAAGACTGAAGCTAACACTAGATCACAAGGTTTTTTTTTCGTCGCACGTGAATTGCGTCGTGAAGAGCTCGCAGGCGTAAGCCTCATAAATGATATGGGTACCAACAGCCGGGGCGCTACCATACGACTGTGTGGTTGCATTCTGCGTTCCTCGGGACAATAGGGGCTTCGCCCCAATCAATCGCAGCCTTTAATAGCAGGGACAAACTGGAAACTGGGCAACAGGACGGCGGCTCTGGGCGCTTAACCCTGGGCACAGCCCCTCCTGATTACCAGGACTGCAGATCATGAGGCCTGAGAGACCATCCTGCTTCTTGTACTCTTTCCTTATCGGTCTTGCGACGCCCGCTCCTCTCCAAGAGCATCCTTACATCGCCTCCCTTTTGCCACTCTTCTATCATGGATCGTCCTCGCCCTCCCGGGCCTCAGCTATGCTCTTGGACGGAATTGAAGGAAAACGTCAAAATCTTAGAGAAAATATGTGCTTACATCGGGAAGCAGGACCTGATAACGCTAGCCGTTTCCTTCAAGGCTATCAGCGCTGTTGCGCTGGACGCACTATGGAGATCGATGGAGGCGTTCTACCCTCTCCTCCATATCCTGGGGCACGCAGGAATGCTTTCGAGCATTAACTATAGTAAGGACGGCAATAAAGGAGTCCAGAAGAAGCTTGTGAGAACATTCACCTCTGTCCCAGGGCAATTCATTGACATACACGCTAGATATTCGCTCACCGCCTAAGCCCAACTCACTCGGTTTGGGAACGTTTTGTTCGATATGCCAGCAGAATTCAGACAATCCGTCTGGGCGAGAAGGATATCAGGGGGCTGAGGGGGCTCTCCTTCGACGACCACATCAGGTGGGGCGGGTTGCAGGAGCTCTCCCTCGATGCACACAGTTCTACACTTGCGATACTAGGACAGCTCGTAGCTCGGACCCCTTCCACCTTCAAAAGCTTGCACACCGTGGAGATTACTGCAGAAGAGATTGCGGCCATCGACAAGGCATTCTCATACGCACCCTTCATTGTTTCTTCAGCCCTCACGAGAGTTACTGTGACAGGAGGGAAGGATGTAGTTCTTGAGAGCAAGACTGCTGGCGACATAGTGACAGAGCTGGCGCAGCTATACGTATCAATAGCCGCCGATGCAAATTGCCCAGTGACATACCTCGATATTTCGACGCCCCGCATTTCCTCACATTACGCCATATTTCAGACGATCTCTCAGCTTCAACAAATCCGCGAGCTCACCTTGGGGAAAATCAACTGCTCGCACCAGGATTCCGCCTCCTGGCTATCCCACATAGGATCTATGCTGCTCCGTTTGCACAAAAAATGGTTATTTCTTTTTCTATTTCAACCTGCCCCGAAGTCATTCAAGATGAGGTTCCCCCGTATTATTTCTTGAGTGCCCCGTACTTTTTTCTGGCTGCCCCGATAACTATTTCGGCCCAGCGTCTATATATGGCAATTATTCCAGCATTTTTGCATAGCACGTGCGCCTAGAGGGTAATGGTGGCGCTCAGATGCCAGTCGGCGCAGCGTCGGGACTCCCCTGAACAATCTCAAGCGTGGGAGATCCGTGAGAGAGGCGCGTCAAGCGCCCGGCGGATGCCTAAATTTGGTAACGCGGATGTTGGACGCGGCTGGCAAGACTCGAAGGCGGCCGCCACTGATTCATCAGGTGATTGCACGCTTATATACGTAAATACTGACTTTGTTGCTCAGCAGGCACTGTCTAGCAAGACGAAGAAGTAGATATGTATGATTCAGTAAGAGATCGAGCAGAAACTAGATGGTATATAGGCCATGTGTATATTGACGTCCTTAATGTAGCCATAAGGGCTTTTAGATTACTTGTAGAAGCTATTTAAAATCCTATTTACTTACTGCCTATCTACTACATCATTCTCACAAAGGAGGTATATGGCCAAGGCAATTTTACATATCAGGTGTTCTCCCTCTCTGTATGAAAGGTTATCTTAAGCTAAATCATGGTCCAAATAATTGATTTTTATGTACATCTATTTTAGCGCATGCTCGAGTACCATTAGAGGGTTGTAAGCCCTTCGATGAAGGCACCAGCGCTGAATTAGCGCCCGTGGACGTGGTTTAAGCGCCGTCCGAAGACGCTCGGATCATCATTGCCGCTGACACAGCTGCTATATATAGACGTTGGGCCAAAATAGTTATCGGGGCAGCCAGAAAAAAGTACGGGGCACTCAAGAAATAATACGGGGGAACCTCATCTTGAACGACTTCGGGGCAGGTTGAAATAGAAAAAGAAATAACCATTTTTTGTGCAAACGGAGCAGCATATGAAAAGGCTACGTATCACCACCCCGATGGACAACCTGTGGCAATTCCTTCACAGTGTGGTGCAGCACTTACACGAGTTGGAGAATTTGGACTTGTCCTTCGGTGATAGGTGTGGCATCGAGTTAGAGAGCCTTCAGTCACTCGCGCAATCATGCCCTTCTCTTCGCCGACTAAAGGCACCCATCGAAACACAGCTAGGATACTCCCCGCCCACGGAGAGGGACCTTTCCATTTCGAATCATAGCCTTCGAGAGCTCTATACAAGCGAGAGAAGAAAAGGGAACATCAAGGATCATCTCATTGCAGCACGACATATCGACGCCTTGTTCCCCAAGTTGGAGATCCTGAAAGGGGGCGAGGGATGGGATGCAGTTTGGTTGATTGTGCAAACTATTAGGGATGTCACTCGGAGGCAGGGGTGAGGCACCGAGCGAAATAGGCGAATGTTGTAAGCGTAGGTGGTTGGCTGCCCTGAGGTGCTTAGTGTACGATTTGATGTATCGCAAAGCGCTATGTACAATTGAATATGGAACCCCTAAATTTCTTGCGAAGACATGGGTTCTTTCGAGCTGCCCCGAATTCCACATCTACCTTTGCGTCCCCCCTGCTGCATTTCCTTTTCATAGACGGAGCCTCCTCAACCCAAACACCTACTCTCTGAGATCGATGCAGTCAATATTCGAATAGTCTTCACAGGCATCTACATATTAAGCGCTCGTGTCCTTGGGAACCTAAAAAGAGCCTGAGACAACATCGTCCATATCAACGCGCCATCGTCCGCGGGACGAATTCTGAGCACTGAATCTCGGCGGCTAGCACTTTGAGACGATCACGCTTGCTACGTCCTTTGCTTGGGCGCTTAATTAGCACAGCCTCTCAATGCCACTCATTCCGAGCTCTAGGACCACGAGGCCGTTTGTTTGCACAAGATTAGCATCCATCGATGATCTAAGAGCCTTTCTTCCTCATTCCCCTCATTCAACCCTCTTCGTCCACCCAAGTGCTTCACGCTCGCGATATGGACGATCCTGCCGAATCTCCTGTGGCTGCTTGGCAGCCCTCAGTGGCGTCAGAAGTAACTGGGTTTCCAAAGATTCTTCGCATCATTTGCGCAAATCTCGCATCGAAGGAAGACCTACTCAACATGGCGTCGTCATGCAAGGCCACGAGTTCAGTTGCGCTAGATGAAATATGGAGGTCACGGCGCTCAATGGCACAACTACTAGCCCCTCTTCACTGCGACGGTTTCATTTCAGAGTCTACGCCAAAACTAGTAAGAGCTAATGTATTGAGGCCCCCTGATTGCTAAGTTTTGCTTCATAGTCTCTGCGCCGCGTCCTTACGGATAAAGACGCAGCTTGGACTAGATTCTGCGAATATGCAGCCCGAATCAGAGTGCTCACTGCAAGCGAATCCTTCTTCGAGCCGATACACCATGGCACCATACTCCAACTGATGCAGCTGACAGGAAGTCGGCCTATGTTTCCCCGTCTCGAAAGCCTAAATCTTTCTGTCAACGAGAAAGGGACGATAGCTTCTGACCTCCCCTTGTTCGTGTCCCCTAGCTTGAGTCATGTTGGAATTGAAGTCGATTCGGACAAGCATGATGCGCCTATATCCGCTAATCTTGTAGAGCTGTTCTTGTTCATGATGAAAGAGAAAGGTGTTCCGTTGGAGCACCTCTCCTTTGTTGCAAAAATTCCAGTTTCCGTATCCTCCTTCTTCTCTACTCTATCTCTCTCCAACACCCTCCTTGTTCTTCACCTTGAAGGTGTCCGATGTCTTGACGCCGATGAAACCAGTTGGGTGATTGATTTGGGACGTCTTTATCGTCTTCAGGAGCTCAGGCTCGTTGTGGAGGAGGATACATCCGACCGACTGCCCCTTCAAGATCTCGCACCTCCCAGTGCATCCAAAATTACAGGTGCAATCTCTGACATCTCCCATCTCTGCCGGAATGCTCATTGGTTTGGATATAGATGAACATCCGAAATCATGGCCGGAAGCGATTACGACACCTGGTCCGCCTGAACTCGTCGCTCCGCAATATCCAAGCCTTAAGAAGATGTACCTCCAGGGACCGGCAAAAGTGGTTGATGCCCTCCTCGCTTGCATGGCGTCTACGGTGTTGGACGACCTTGTTCTCAAGCCCCAAGCCACCCAAATGGCCAGTGATGTCGCAGATCTGTGCGACTGCATCTACGACATCTTGAACATTCAAATTCACTTGCATAAATCCTTGAAGCGCTTTACCTTCAAAAGTAATCCTCGAGTGCCAAACATCTACGGCTACATCGAAGATCCGCTCATTTCGTCGTCGTGGTTCAGGAGAGTTGGGAAGCTGTCACAATTGCGATACCTCGAGTTGGGGAATGCCCTGGATAAAACTGAAAAGTTTATCCAGTCTTCTGTAGCTCTACTTCCGTGTCTAGAGGAATGCATCATCCCTCTCCAATCCACTCCGGCCGACGTCACCGTTTTTCACACCTTGGCCACATCCTGCCCGAAGCTAACCCGACTTCAGCTTCCGATTAACACCAATAACTTTGCTGTCGAGTCTAGTTGGTTTACTCCAAAGAAGCATCGATTGGAGCACTTGTTGCTGTCACCATGGGAGGAATCCCAACCCAGTCACCACCAGCTCTTCCTGGCCGTTCGACACCTCAATGCTGCCTTCCCGTACTTGCGTGTGCTGGAGGGAGGCCGATGCTGGCAGACGGTTTCGACCATGTTGGCAACTCTCCAAGACCTTTCTCAGGGTGGCTGAATGGAAAAGAACCTGAACGTCACAGTTATATCCATTTCGAAGTAACTCGGATGAAAGATATTACCACAAACTGTATTATACACTCGCCTTCCTATTTGCCCCTGCCAGTGTCAAGTGTCGATCGTTGCGACGGAAAAATTGTAATGCCAGTGCGCGGTCCGTCTCGAACGGAAGGGTTCGTGGACGACCTCACTTGCATGTCTCAAGCTCCGAAAGTGTTCATAACAGTTACTGTTTTCACGCCTTCGCCACATACTTCCCCAATCTAATCCAACTCCAGCTCCCACTTGAATCTCGCAGCGTCCTTCTTGCATTCGAACCCTATTAGTGTTCACGCCGAAGGAGCATCTAAAGCTGTCACAGACTAAACCAAGGTTTCAACCGGGTTACCGTTACGACGATGTTACGGACGCTTCAGGATATTGCTCAAAGGGGATGAGGTTTAGTTGAAGCATGAAGGCGTTATATGGTGGAGCACCGAATAGCAGAGTCTGATAAGGCACTGCGAAAGCCAAGTCCTAGCTGTAAGCGCATCGGACATGAGCCCTGCCAATCGGCTCTGACCTTCATATAGAGTCAGCGTGTAGGAGGTTTTGATGTGCTTTGCAATATATAATCCGCTCGACTAGGGCACGAACCTCATCCCATCTACCACAGCCTATCTAGTATATTGCAGCTCCTGACAAAATACGTCAGGCTAGAGTGCGATATTTGGCCAACACAAGAGGCGACAACGACCACCAAATACTCCTTGATTTTTTAGATTAATTGTACTCGTTTCAGTACGCTAGGCATTTAGCCGCCTGTAGCAGCTGCTAAGGCTGAGCAGCTGGCACCTCAATCTAAGGTGGATCTTGGGCGCTTAACGGTGAGCACAGCCCCTGACGACCTGGCTACATAAGGCCACGAGGCATTCTTCGGCCTCTTGTACCGTCTCCTCATCGATCGTCCACTGCTCCTGGAGATTCTAATCCGTTGGCATCCTTGAATCGCCTACTTTTTTTTGTCACAACTCTTGCAGCATGGATGGGCCTCCTTCGCCCGCGCCTCATCCACTCCCTTGGACGGAGTTGAAAGAAAACGTCGGGATCTTGAAGACAATATGTGCTTATACCGGGAAGCAGGAGTTGATAACCTTGGCTGTTTCCTTCAAGGCTATTAGTACCGTTGCGCTGGATGAGCTGTGGAGATCGATGGAGGCGTTCTATCCCCTTCTTCACATCTTCGGCCATGCAGGAATACTTTCTAGTGCTAGGTACAGCAGCGATTTTAGTCACGGATCTCCAGGAGCTCTTGTGAGACCAACCACATGTTCTCCTCAGCAATCCACTGATGGCGTGTCATGGCAGATATTCGCGCGCAACCTGACGCCTGCTTGGGGGCGCTTTATCCGATATGCCAACAGAATCGAGTCTTTTCGACTCGGTGCCAAGGATACTGAAAGGGCCAAGGAAGGTCTTTTATCTCGTGACTTCCACGGATCTACGCTTGTGAAGCTCGGACAGCTTTTAGCTCGAACGCCAACGATCTTCCAGCGTTTGCGCTCCGTGGAGATCAATGCCGACAACACTGCCACCATCGACAAAGCCTTCTCGTACGCTCTGTTGGTTATGGGGCCAGCCCTGCAAAGCATTACTATCGTAGGGCAAGGTTATGTAGCCTTCGATTCGATCGGCGACCTGGCACAACTTTATTTGTCCACGGCAGTTGATGCAAACTGCCCAATGGTTGAACTCGACATATCGGCCCGCCACATTCCCTCGCATCACATCATATTCGAGACCATCTCTCATTTCCAACAAATCTGCGAGATCCAACTGGGGACAATCCACTCCCCACACGAGGACCCCATGTTATGGCTGTCCCTGATAGGATCACTCCCTGTCTTGCGTCGCCTTTTGTTACGCATTGAGCCTCTGCCTCGTGTTTCGAAGCAGAAAAAAAGGCATGTCAATGGTGAATCATCTTTCCTCATTTAAACTTAGGCACTGATGTTAATCCCGGGCTTCGCTTTGCGTTCGCAGTAATGGCCATGCCAGAAATAGCCCCCGACAACGAAAATGCAAACGAAAGCATCGAGACATTGCTTCCAGGACCACCCGAGCGTGGCGAGCAATCCCTCTTTCCGTCACTTCAATATTGTCAGATAGAGGGGTCTTCAACTACTTTGCGACAAGTGTTATTGGTCATATCCTCAAAGATTCTGACAGAGATGGTTCTAGTCTTCAGGGAACACTCGACCTCTGATCTGAAGGATATCGATACCTTGTCATGCTTGGATATTCTAGGAACAAAGCGCAACCTACAGGATTCGTTGGAGTGTCTCGACCTGTCAGTTTGCACGTTTGGGGAGCCCTCCAGCCCTCTCGGGTGCCCAGCACAATTCTTGAAGTCACTGCGTCACTTGAGATGCCTGAAAAGACTTCGAGTTGTGACGCCGATAGAAAATCCGACGGATTTCATCCATACGGTACAACATTTATCCGAGTTGGAGGACCTGAACATACCCATAAGTGGGAATCGTAAGGCCAACATTCAGACCCTTCGATCACTCGCGATAGCGTGCCCTCACCTCCGCCGACTCCTAATACCCATCGACACTTCGCCGGGAAATATTCCACAGTTGCCGTGGGGCGTTTCCGTTTTAAACCATGGCCTCCGAGAGCTGCGTACCAATGAGGGGGGAAGCTGGACGACGACGGAACATCTGCTCGCCGCACGTCATATCAACGCTTTATTCCCCCAGTTGGAGGTACTGGAGGGTGGAGAAGGGTGGGATGCAGTTCGCACACTTATCCAAATGATTAGGGATGTTGCTCGTCGAGGGGGGGTGATCAGGGAGGGAGAAAGACGAACATCGTCAGCCCAGATGGTTCCAATGTATCTTTATGAATTGGATGTTGAATAAGATAGGCTCTGCGCCAGTGCAATGCAATTATGTGGCCAGAATTTTTGGATGCCACGAGACACTGGGAAGAGGAGGGGTCTGCCTTAGATTTGTGACTGGTCCCTCGGCGAATGTTGTGAGAGTAATCTCGCTAGCCCTTTCGTGCGAGGGAATGGTCACTAGTCTAGGTCTGTGGCGTCGGCCATCTCAGCGGGATGAAGGTTTTATTTTGATCCGTGCCTCGATAGTCCTCCCACGCTGCTTTTCCTCCTACATAATACCACGTCCTACATGTCAGACTTGGTGTTCAGTCCTTCGATGGCGCTACACGGGTAAGTGTATGTGCTTGCGCTCCACTGTATATATACTGAGAAGGCTGCTAGAACGAACTGACCCGTCTCACATGAGCTTGTCAAGGGCGCGCGAACCGAACGACGTGGTCTAACGCGCCTTCTGGTAGGATACATCCCCCGCTTTCTGGCACACTGAGAAAATGACGGGTGAGTGTCCAAAGGTTTACCGGCATGCTCTGGTACAAGTGAGCGGCACTGTCTTTCTCTTGTGTGCAAGAAACTGACGACCCCTGCGTCGCAAGTGATAATGGACGCGAAGGCCAAGGACAAGAAAGGAAAAGGACGGGAAGAAGATCCGCAGGGCAACGTCTTCCAAGAGCAGCCACCTCTGCAGCCTTCCTCTGAGGCTCGCAAGAGGGGCTCAAGTTCAGTTTCCTAACAGCCTCGTCAAGCGTCTCTCCTCTCGGTCCTGTGTTCACGACCACCTCTCTCGCTTCGGCTCGCTCCCCGCACCTCATCTCCCTTTACGGCATTCTTGACGTGTTCACCCAAGATTCCAAGATCTCGAACCGAAAGTCCTACACCATCAGGCAATAAGCCTGCCTCTTCCCAAGCTCAAATCCAACTTCCGGCAGTCTGGTGTCAGCCTGACCCCTCGCACACGGTACACTGTGGGGCTCGGTGGCCTCATCGTCACTCCTCCCAATCCTGAAGATACCGCTGACCCGCCGGCACGCCCAAGTCGGTCAACCTTCCGCCGGAACCTGACGACGAGGGTGATGATGGAGAGACGATTGGAAAGTCCAATGCCTGAACAATGGTGGGTGTCCTAATGCTTCATTTCACCTTTGCTCTCTTTAATGGCGGGCTCCTCCTTGCAGCAGGAGTATACTCTCCTCCACTCTTCGCACATATTCTAAGAATATTCCAAGTCGCCTTCATCCCCACCCCTGGCCCAATGCGTCAGTGATACTCCCGAAATTTTCATGGTGCTTCGACGTCATGTGCCCCTGATCCCTCGCCCTCTTCGCCGCTTCCCAAGCAAAATCAAGTCTTGAACGTGCCGCTGGCTGCGATCTCCAACGCGGGGATGGTTTGAAAGAGGGAGATCGGTTTGGTTTCGAGGGCGTCATCGTTGGCTGAGCCTTGGAGGCGGAGGGCCGACTGTGACCACGAGTGGGGATGGGCGGACCTCTTGGGCGGCGGGGTCGTATTTTATGATGCCTTAGCCCCGAACAAGTACCAATGTGATTGGGTTCGAGAGTACGATTCTGGATGAGGGCTTGGTCTACCCGTGATGCAACGGGGCGACCTTGGGTGCGAGGTCCGTTGTGGAGGAGGAGGCCAACGTGCCATCCTCGTGAGTGCGATCCATGTCTACGAGAGGAAAGTATAGCGTAAATGAAGTGTGGATGCTCAGAAGAAGGGTGTAGAGACAGAAGATCAATTTCCTGCTGCTGATCTGTGCACGCTCCATGAGTGATATGGGATAGGACAAGTAGACTGACGCACCTTACCGTCTAGCAGTCTAGCGAGTTGGAGGAAAGGGAAGGTGTAGTTCAGCAACTCTTATGTATAGATCGGTAATTGGCACCCACGTCCTTTATCACCAGAACACCTGGTATCGATATTACCAGTCGCGCGTAGATATTGCGGCGTTCAAGTGCATCAGAAATGTCTACAAAGCGGCAGTGACTTCATTGGCCAGGCAAGCCTGGCAAGGGACGGAGAGGTAGACTGACAGCAGTGAGTAGAAGCTCTAGGAATTTGAAGCCACTCAACTAGATGCTCAGCTTCCAAACTCAAAAAAACACGAGGCTGATTGTTTGTATACAAGCAGAATCCATCGATGATCTGAGAATGGTTCTGCCTTGGTTCTCTCCTTCGTCCCTGTTTGTCCACCCAAGTGCTTTCACGCTCGCGAAATGGACGGTCCTGCTGAATCTCCTATCGTTGGTTGGAAACCATCGGCGGCATCAGCGATATTTGACAGCCCAAATATTCTCCGCGTCCTTTGCGCCAATCTCGCCACAAGGAAAGACATTCTCAACATGGCGGTGCTATGCAAGGCTGCAAGCTCCATTGCGCTGGATGAAATATGGAGGTCGCGGGGATCCATGGCCCAACTACTGGCGCCTCTTTTCTGCGATGGGTTCATCTCGGCGCCGAAGTCGAATCTTGTAAGTACCACAATATTGGGAGGGGTTTCTTTTGATCTTATCAATGCAGTCTCTTTTCCGTGTCCTCACAACCCAAGAGTCGGCTTGGATTAGGTTGCGTCAATATGCGTCCCGAATCAAAGTCCTCACCGCAAATGAGGGATTTTTCGGGGGCATGCATCATGGGACGATGCTTCGGCTCATGCAGCTAACCGGAGATCACCCAATTTTTCCGCACCTGAGAGACTTGACTTTGTTAGGCCACGAGGGAGGAGCTGTGGTCTCTGACCTTCCCTTGTTTGTGTCCCCCGACATCCGCCGCGTTTCTATTCAGATCAACTCCGATGACAACGATGCAAATCTTTCCGCCCACTTTGTGGAAGCGTTCCTATTCATAATGCAGGAGAAAGGCGTTCCGCTGAAGCACCTTTCCTTGGTGAACAAAATCCCTGTGTGCATCTCATCCTTCTTTTCGACTCTCTCTTGTTCCAAATCTCTCTGCACTCTTCATCTTGAAGGTGTTTGATGCCTTGATGCCGGTGAAACAGGTTGGGTCACCAACCTTGGGCTCCTCGACGGCCTTGAGGAGCTCAAACTCGTCGTAGAAGAAGACAAGTCAAATCGAATGCCCCTGGAAGCTTTCAGACCTCCTAATGCAGGTACATACCGCTTGCTACCACCCCACGTCCCATACGCAATGCTTATTGGTTTAGCTGGACAGGAAAATTCGACGACACAACCGGAAGCGAGTAGAGCACCTGGCCCGCCGGAGCCTAAGGTCGTTCCGCGATATCCGAGCCTCAAGAAACTGTATCTCCAAGCACCGGCGAGAGTAATTGAAGCCCTCTTATCCTGCATGACGTCGACGGTGTTGGTGGACCTTACTCTCAAGCCCCAGGCGACTAAAGCAGTCAATACTGTCCCAGAGCTATGTGCCTGCTTCAACCCGCTGGGCCTGCAGACCAACCTGCACGGATCTCTGAAGCGCTTTACGTTCGAAGCAAATCTTCGAGCTTCGACGGTGAACTACGGCTACTACTATCAAGAGCCGCACATCCCATCGTCGCATCTCTTACCACTTCGAAAGATGGCCCAACTGGAATGCCTCAAACTCAAAAACCACCTGGGTGAAACCGAGAAATTTATTCATGCTGTTGTCGCTCAGCTCCCCTGTCTGGTGGAATGCATCATCCCTCTTTCTTCAGAACCTGCCTCCATCACTGTTTTCCACAGCTTGGCCGCATCCTGCCCCAATCTAACTCGGATCCAGCTCCCGATTGACACCAACAGGAACCTCTCGCCCTTTGACCCATTGCGTTACACCTCGAAGAAGCACCAATTGCAGCATCTAACAGTGTCAGATTGGCAAGGATCCCCCGGTCAGGATCAGCTCTTTCTGGCCGTTCGCCATCTGAATGCAAGTTTTCCCTTCTTGCGAGTCCTTGAAGGAGGCTACTATTGGGGAACAGTTTTAACGATGTTGGGAACGCTTCAAGACATTTCTCGGAGCAGCGGATGAAGTTGGGGTTGAAAGAAGAAGACATTTAACTTTGGGTTGCTTGTCTCGATTATATATAAATGAAGTCTCGAGTCGCAGCTAGTTCGAAATTTACATAAAGCGATGTCCTATTGTTTCGAGGTTCTAGATTATCTCATGAAAATACCACATCAGCAATAAGCCGCTCAGTCTGCCTGTAACTCGGGGGAGGGCGAATAGACCGGCCATCTGACAAGAAGCGTGTTGGTCTGAGTGCCGACGAAGCCTAAAGGACAACGAGACGAGTCAGTCCAGGTAATGGGAAGAAGGAAAGACCTGATATTCCAGTACCTAAAGGACAACGAGACGAGTCCTATATCTACATGAGTATGTACGAATGAGAGAGCTATGGTGACCACTTACAGTCCAGGTAATGGGAAGAAGGAAAGACCTGGACTGTGAAGGTGGGAACGCGAACGATTAAGTACGGCGAATGATCATGTGATCGCGAAATCGAAACCCGATAGGCGCCCATCATCCAACACACCCCCTTCAGCGATACGGAAATGGAATGAACGAGAGCTGAAAAGAAACAATGATGGAAGAAAGAAAAGAAACTAACGTGGAGGCTCCTCCAGGCCTAAAGCGTCGCGGTGACGAACAAAAAGAACAGCTTGTAAAGGCTTCGTGAAGATATCGGCAACATTGGAAGAAGTTGAAACCCAAACCGGAGAAAAAGTACCATCACTAAAATATTGTTTGATGAAGAGATCGCGAATGTGAATGTGTTTGGAACGTGCAGAAATGGCAGGGCTGTCAACTTGGTGAATGGTGGACTGATTGTCGCATAGGAGAGGAAAAGGTGAAGGACAGGGGAAACCCCCCGAGATGAGAAAGTGTTGCATCCAAAGGGCTTCCTTGACTCCATGGGCCACAGCATAGAATTCGGCTTCTGTGGATGATAGGGCAATAATGCGTTGGTGGGAACTTGACCAAGAAACCAAGCCGCCACTGTAGAAGAAAGCATAACCAGAAACACTGATCCTCGTTGAAGAGTCAGATGCCCAGTCAGCGTCAGTGAAGCCTGTAGCCGAACGGATATAGCTGTTGACTGAGGTGTCGATGTTGTGAGAGGGTTTGAAAGATAGGGCGAGGTTCCTTGTTTTCGAGAGATACCGGAGAACCTTCTTGGCAGCCATGTAGTGCTTGGGTAGTGGATTAGACGCAAAACAGCCAAGAGTCATCCCGGCGAACGCGAGGTCAGGACGCGTTACCATCATAAGGTAGAGAATCGACCCAACCATCGACTGATATTCCCTCACCAAATCCGTCACCCCCTTGAGGTCCTCCAATCGAACATCCTCCAACTCCGAAGGCAACTTCTCCAGAGGCACCTTCACCCCATTACACTTCTCCAACCCATGCTCCAGTAAAAGGTCGTTGATAAAGTGGCTCTGTGACAACCAAATTTGCCTCCTCGACCTATCCCGAATGATGCGCATGCCCAGGAACATTTTGGCCTCCCCGAAATCAATGACCTTGATCCCATTTTCAAGAAGCTGGGAGATGAACCAGGCGTAAAGAGCTGCGGAGTTGGTAGAGCCCAATCCATCGTCAACATGGAGAGGAACCAGTAGCACCAGCAGTTGGCCATTGGTCGGCATTGTGATAGAGGGATGAGGGGGTGTTGTCCAGACACCAATGAAAACCGCGTGGTCATAGTCCGAGCGACAGAAGCCAATCTTCACCATGACTTTGAGGATATGGCAGTACCATGTTGGATTTGGTCATGTTAGCCCTGGTGGCTGGCATGCAGGTGCACCTAACAAGTACAAATACATGTTGAATTATCGTTACCCTGGTTCAATATACCTTGCTGTTGTACCCTGTACTTCTGTTGTGGCCACTCTGTGTCTGTGTCTGTGCCCCTCTATTCTGTCGCCTCTCAACCCTCCTCTGCTTGCCTTTTCAACATACCAGGCGAACGCAGCCTGCTTTAGACCATACAAAGCCGCATGTAGTTTGAGAACAAGGGAAGGGTTTGATTCCGGAAATCCAGGGATTTGTTGGACGTAGACATCGCCTTTGATGCGGGAGTGTAGGAAGGCAGTCTTGATGTCAAATGCAAAGAGGTCGTAATCGCGCTGAGCCATAAGAGCAATGATGATCCGGATGGAGGGAAGACGGGCGACAGGTGCATATGTTTCATCGAACATGCCAGCCCTCTGTGTGTTCCCAAGCGCAACAACCCTGGCCTTCTCGCAACCAAATTTGACTGCTCCCATATCATCATACTTGTGGTCAAAGACCCACATGAGCCGAATAGGTACCACCCCCGGAGGCTTTACAACCGCAGAGAATGTGTTGCGATCCTTCAAACTCTGGTACTCCCTCTCCATCGCCGCTCGCCACGAACCCCAATCCGGCCACCTCTTCGCCTCCTGCAGATTGCGGGGAGGTTTATGCGCCAAAAAAACCGCCATCGTCACCACCACCAATTGCAGCCAAAAGAATAGAAGGAGACTGAGAATCAAAAGAAACCGATAAGAAGAACGATGAGAAGTATGGGAAAAAGAACCATCATCAAACAAACGATGCACACCAACACAAGAGAAATAAGAAACCAACCCGTCATCAACAGAAGAATCGTCCATCGCCATGCCAGAGAACTCTGCATCCAACATTTCTGACACATACAGGCCGAGGGAATCTATTTGAACAGATGAAGGGGAGATTGAATCAAGGGGAGAAGTGAAGGAATCCTGGAATCGAGGGGATCGACGGCGTATAGTTTCCACAGTGGAACGTGCATCTAGGATATCCTCCAGGGAAGATGTTCGGGAAAGGGGATGACGACGGGAGGCCAACCGTCCCATGGTATCTTCATCAAAGACAACATCGTGGCTGAGAGTAACACGACCATTCAAGTCCATAACTTTCCAGCCCTTGGAATCCTCCCTGTACCCAATGAAAATTGCCTCATACCTCCGAGGGTCACCCTTCCTGCAACACTCAGGTGGGATAAGAGGGAAGCATCGGCAACCAAAGACGTGTAGCAACGAAAGGTCAGGTTTATCACCCCAGAAAGCCTCGTACGGCGTCATGCCAGAAGGAAGAGTGGTGGTCGGTAATCGGTTGGTGATGAAAACCGCAACAAGCAGGGCATAGCCCCAAAAGGAAGGTGGTAAGCCAGATTCAGCCATGATAGTAGCTGCCTTGTCTTGAATCGTCCGAATCCACCGCTCTGCCTTCCTGTTCTGTGCATGCGCGTATGGTGCCGAGAGTTGCATCCTAACCCCTTTCGACTTCAAATATGCCTCAAAGTCACCCTGGCACAACTCCTTTGCCCCGTCAAACCGCACCATCCCCACTTCCTTTCCGTGCTTGTTCTTTATAACCGCTTCTGCCTCCTTGTACTTCTCCAATGCTTCTGACCTCTTTGCCAGAAGATAGCCCCACCCCATAGACTTCGCATCATCTAGCATTGCAAAGAAATAATGTTTCCCATCAGGCATCCGGACAGGCCAAGGACCAGCGATATCCATGTGGATCAGATCCCCTGCCTCTGATGCACGATGACCGTGATAGGGAAATGGCTTCTGCGCATGGTGGCCAATGATGCAGCTCACGCACTGAGATGCCTCCATGCTCCCTGAATGCGACACCCCTTTTGCAATATCCCGCGTCAGAACGGCACGGACGGTCTCCCATGATGCATGCCTTAGACGCCGATGCCACTTCTGAAGATTGTTCTTTGAGTGCTTGAACATTTGGGGTAGTTCCGCATTCGAAGGACCAGCATCCAAGGTAGATGGAGGAATTGCAAAGGCCTGCGACACATAGTCAATGTCATGACGGGTGTCAACAGTGTGTGAAAGGAGAGAGAGGTGGCAAGCGGTGAGGTGACCATGGCGATGTAAAAGGAAGATATCCTGAGGCTTCTGGCCACGAGGTACAGTCTTCCACATGACAGTCCGACCCTTCCCATAAAGAAGTCGGTAGCCATCGATGTCCGTTAGACGGCCAACCGAGACAAGGTTAACCGGACAGTCCGGACAATACAGAGCATCGGCTAGCATAAGCTTAACCGTCTTCCCAGTCGTAGACTTCAACAAGAAGCTGACAACCCCTCGACATTTTGCAACAAGGGCAGAGGCACCCGCTGTTCCGATGGATATTGAAACAGGTGTGCACGTTGCGAAATGGGAAAGAGTGTTGAAAATGTGCTGATTTGCTCCAGAATTGAAGATGGAAAAAGTGGTGCGATCGATCCTAGCCGGTTGGGAAAGCTCTGTAGAAGGTGGCGGCGGGTGGCGGTCCAAAGGCTTTAGGAGAAGAAGGAGCATCGGACACGGCGGCGTAGCAGGAGAAAGTCGTGTCGTCATTGTAGTAGGTATCGACATCGTCTCTAATGGTGAGAGAGTCTAAGGTGCTCGCCATGTAACCAACACTGTCCGCCAGAGAACCACCGTCCTCTACTGCAAAGTTGTCATCCACTGTCTCAACAACCCCTCTATCCGTCTCGTCGATGTCACCACCCCCAGCAGGGACATACTCGCCAGTGGCACCCCCTTCTCCAGCATAAAAGGCCTGACCCTGACGGCTCCTATCCCTATCCCCACCCGAATTATGGCAGTTGGCCTGTGTGTGACCAGTCTGGTTGCAGCTGTAGCATATGACAGCAGCAGGCCTCGCACCTGCAGGCTTTGACGAGGACGTAGCAGGAGGAAGGGAAGGATTTTTGGATGCGGAGGACGAGTTCGACGTTGAGGAGGAAGTGGTGTTGCTCAGGTTAGGGAGAGGGCTACCCCGGTTCGAAGAGTCCATCCGGCGGGAAGAACCACCATTGTGAGAAGAGGAGCCCACACTGTCCACACGCATGGAGTTGAAAGCAACACGGACGCGTTTCAAGTAGTTGTCGACAGTCGTCCAGTCGTCTGTACGAGGGCGACGACCATTGTCGCAGTCACGCCTGAAGTCGTCGTAGATGTACCCAAAGTGGTACTTTGGCAGAGTGGACAACAGGGTTTTGATGACGTCGCTGGCAGGAACCGGATAGGAGGAAGCCACAACCTCCCTGTAGTGTTTCTCGAAACGACCAATATATCCCCCTACATCTCTAAATCCTGTCCCGCACTTCATTCCCTTCGCCAACGCCCACTGAGCAGCTCCAAATTCATAGCCATGAGAACCAAAACAAAGCTTTATGGAGTTGTAAGCGTCGCGAGAGGTGGCGCCCGAATTGATATCGGGGAGAGTATGGGAGAATGCAGGCGAGACTTGCGATACAATGATGTGGAAAATGTATTCATCGATCCGGTGCCAGATGCGATCAGCCTCGCAAGCCCTTGCTGAGGAAAGATCCGCAATAGGAAAGGTGGGTTGAAGGTGCTGAGGAAGATCCTTTCCTTCCTCTGCGTCGAGGATCCATCCAAGAACCCGGCTACGTCGGAGAAGACCTCGAATACCCTTGTCCCAGCCCGTCCAGTCACTGCCTTGAGAAATCATTGGAACGTTAGGTAAAGAAGGATAAGAACACTTCGAAATCGCTAAATAAACCGGACCGAGTTCGTGTTCTCCTATGCGTGTGGTAGAGCCACTTTGCACAATAAGAGCGAAGTCAGCCAAATAGTCTTTCATATTGAAAACAGAAGGGTCAGATGTAGCGGTAATAAGAGCACGAGGCGGCTCAATGTCACCTCCCCGTGGTGCATATCTTTGCACATCTCGATCATTCTGCGGGAAGTAGGGGCGATGCGAAGGAGGAGGAGATAGACGAGGATCAGGACGTGGACCCGTGACACCCCCGTAAGCATCAGCATTTCCATAAGGCACCCGAGTGTCAGTACGGAATTGAGGATCAGGGTCAGTCCGGAAACGAGGTTCCACAACCGGCATCGCATCCAAATATTCACGCACATCTGCAGGCACCTCACCAAACTGCTGAGCCATAACGGCCCTTATCCGATCTGGGGGCGCCAAAGATTCAAAATCCCGACGAGGAGGCGGGACGGGGTGACGAGAGGAGGCTTGAGCAAAAGCCGGAGGAGGATTGTAAGTGGAGGGAAAAGGGACACGGTTCTGGACCTGGTTCTGGGGAAATGGAGGAGGATTATGAGGAATCTGGGGAAGGGGACGAGACTGGGAAAGATGAGAACGGGATTGATAGCCATGGCGGGGAACCACGGTCACGGTGTTCATAAAAGGATAAACGGGAGAAGCAGAAATAGAACGATCACCAGAATGCCGCCCCACAGAGGGAGCACACACAGGTGCCGCTTGGTAGGTAGGTAAATGGCCCGGATAGGGAAACGCCGTAAACGGAGTTCCACCACTGTGATAGCCAAGCGCAGAAGATGGTGCCGTAGGAGGCAAAGGAGGCAAAGCCGCGATATCAAAATCAACAGAATCAGAGTTTACCGGGACAGTGGACTGAACGGGCATGGCAGCGAGGAGAGTCTCTTGAGAGGCCAGCGACGGCGCAACAGGGCAGGGCTGGTGAACGACTGGATCAACGGCGTTGTCGGGCGAGCGAGCAGGGGTCACGTAGACGTCGGACCCTGCGTCGGCAGACGGGTGGGTAGAACCAGCGTGCTCGATGATGCGAAATTGATAACGGGAATCTGTACCGAAACACGTGTTGGGATACATGGGCGTGAACCACGACCAAGATCCACAGCGATCCACAAAGGCGGGGTAAACTCGCCCAAGGCGATAAGAAAAGGAAGGTCGTCTAGGCACCCAACCAGAAGACAGGGCTCATAACCTGTTGGTCTGAGTGCCGACGAAGCCTAAAGGACAACGAGACGAGTCCTATATCTACATGAGTATGTACGAATGAGAGAGCTATGGTGACCACTTATAGTCCAGGTAATGGGAAGAAGGAAAGACCTGGACTGTGAAGGTGGGAACGCGAACGATTAAGTACGGCAAATGATCATGTGATCGCGAAATCGAAACCCGATAGGCGCCCATCATCCAACAAAGCGACACCTGGACGCTGCTGAATTTCTCAGGGACCTTGAGCGTTTGATGGGGTCTTGCCTCTGCTGCATTTTTCCGTCGTAAATGGAACCCCCTCTTATTTCCTGGAATTGACGCGGTCAACATTCGAATACCCAGTTCCTTGGGGTTCTGAAAGGAGCTGAAGAGAATGAGAGAGTGTGTGTGGCGTCCATATTGCCATACCATAATACGAGGAGAGTAACCTGAATCTCAGCGGCTAGCACTGTGAGGCGATAACGTGTGCTACGCCCTTTGGATTGGGCGCTTAATTGGCACAGCCTCTCGATACCATTCATTCGCTACTCTAGTCACTAGGGTCACGGGGCCGCTTGTTTGTATAATCCATCGATGATCTGAGAGTGGTTCACCCTTGGTCCTCTCTCTTTCTCCACTCAATTACTCCACGCTCGGGAAATGGACGGTTCAGCTGAATCTCCAACCATAGGTTGGCAGCCCTCTGCGGCGTCAGAGATAATCGGGTCTCCGAAGATCCTTCGTATCATCTGTGCAAACCTCACCTCGAAGAAAGACCTGCTCAGCATGGCTTTATCATGCAAGGCCACAAGTTCCAAGGCCCTGGATGAAATGTGGATGATGGGGAGTTTCATGGAACGACTTCTTGCCCCTCTTTACTATGACAGGTTTCTCTCAGAGACCTTACCAAAGCCTGTGAGTACACGAATGTGGCTGGGCGCTTTGTTTGCTCTAACATTCAGATCACAGGACAATACTACGTGGAACTACAACCCGAAGCCTACGCTGGTAAGCGCATGGCTGTGAACGGTTTGTCTTTTGTATTCTCAAATTCACTCCACAGCTTCTGCGACGTAGCCTCACACATCAAGACTCAGCTTGGACTAGATTCTCTGAATATGCATCAAGAACTCAGGTGCTCACCGTGCCCAAGGACTTCTTCAGACATATACACTTTGGCACACTTTTTCAGTTGATGCAGCTGAGAGGAAGCCAGCATATGTTTCCAAACCTCAGAAGCTTGACTTTATCTGGGGACGAGGGAGGAGCCACTGGTACAGTCTCTCAGCTCCCCTTTTTTGTGTCTGCGAGCCTTAGCCGGGCCCATATCCACATCAATTCAGAAGAGAAGGACGCAGATGTTTCTGCCTGTCTTGTGGAGTCTTTTCTATTCATGCTGCAAGAGAAAAGCGCGCCTTTGAAGAACTTTTCCCTGATGGCCAAAATCCCTGTGTCCATTTCCTCCTTCTTCTCTACCCCCTCTCACACCAATACCCTCTGGACTCTTCGTCTTGAAGGGGTTCGATGCCTCGATGCTAACGAAACCAGTTGGGTGACTAGCCTTGGACTCCTCGAGCGTCTTGAGGACCTCAGACTGGTTGCAGAAGAAGACAGCTCAAATCGAGTGCCGCTTGAAGCCTTCAAACTTCCTAGTGCATGTACGTACCGCTTGCTACCAGCTCATGTTTCATATGCAATGCTTATTGGTTTAGCTGGACAGGAAAACTCGACAACACAGCCAGAAGCAAGTACAGCACCTGGTCCACCAGAGCCTAGGGTTATCCCGCGATATCCAAGCCTCAAGAAGCTGTATCTCCAAGCACCGGCGAGAGTGATTGATGCCCTCCTCTCCTGTGTGACATCCAAGGTGCTGGAAGACATTACTCTCCGGCCTCAAATAACTCAAGCAGTCAAAACCATCCCGGAAATGAGCGCGTGCATCGGGATCTTGGGCCTGCAGACCAACTTGCATGGATCACTGAAGCGCTTTACGTTCGACGCGAATCTTCGAACACCGACGGGATACTACAATTCCTGGTATCAAGACCCGCGCTTTCCACCATCGTGTCTCGCACCACTTCAAAACATGTCGCAATTGGAGCACCTCCAAATCACAAACAGCTTGGAAAAAACCAATGAGTTTATTCATTCTGTTGTTACCCAACTTCCCCGTCTCGTAGAATGTATAATCCCTCTCTCCTCCTCATCCGACGCCAACATCACCGTTCTTCACGCCTTGGCCACTTCATGCCCCGATCTAACTCGAATTCAACTTCCTATTGACACCAGTGACTTTGCCTCCGATGCTCAGTGGTTCACTCCAAAGAAGCATCGCTTGAGGTACCTCTCGTTATCCTCCTGGGATGACTCTTACGCCAGCCATGGGAAGCTTTTCCTGGCCGTTGATGTGCTGCCTCGTCTCGGAAGACCAAAAACAAACAACAAACACCCAAAACAACAACCACAAAAACACACACACTCTCTCTCTTGGGGTAACACTGCTAGGAAGGACTAGCTTTGTTGGGTATCGGATGTTATAGATGTTTTATGTATAGGAATGGCCCTAAGACAAAGGAGTACTAAGTACGAAGGGTTGGGAGGGAAGCAAGTCGCTCTAGCACCAAAGTGGAATAGCAACGGCAACGGAACCAGAACCTCGACAAAGTGCAACGTCCACGGAATGCGACACAACAACTCGTTCTCGTAACTGACTCTTGGGTGGGAAGCTAAACGCTAGTCCCTCGTGCTCTCAAAGCTATAAGCTAAGCAAGCAATAATCCGACAATAACAAGTGCTCTCAAGAACGATAGTTCAAGCAAGCGAAAGGGGGTGCGCCTTGGAAAGTACTAGTACAGTTCACAAGGTTAGCTGAGTCCAAATAACTCGACGTGCTCTCAAGCCCTGATGGCTAGCAAGCGACAAACACACAAATAAATTGAGATCCAAGGGTGGTCTGATTGGTTCCTAGGTACTGTGCCAGCTTATATACAGGCGGTCATGTATCTACCTAGGACTTGAATAAAACAGAGACAAAGATAAAACAAACAGATATGGTAAAGATCGACACGAGAGTCCGAGACGGATAGATTCTAGATTAGGGTATATTGTGCATGCATATGGTGTATGGCGATGGATCGAGAAGTCCTGCTAGCAACCGTTGCGCGTGCCCCTGTGCTGTGTACGGCCGTCTTGGTCACCCACGCTTGGCGCTAGCAATCTATCTCTTTGCTGAGAAGCCGTCGGTTATCTCTACCCGTGCTGAGTGAGCTAGCAACCGCTCCTGTTTCTACTGCTCTTCCCGCTGGTCGTCTTTACGGATGAGATCCGCACTGAGGAAAAGGGGCGAAGGCCGCCGCGTCAGGTACCTGAACGATCCTCGCGATTGCGTCACTCCATCAGCAGAGATCGACAATCAACTTCTCCCTTGAACTGTGGCGACTCTAACTGACTTTCTCCGCATCGGAACTCTACTAAGAGTGTCTCCTGCCAGGGCACTACTTGGTGTTTATAGCTAGCTCGCTATAGTGGAGTCGTGCAACCTCCACCATAGTTAGTCTACGAGAATATGATGTTTTGCTAGGAGGTCTGCTAGTGACCTTAGTCCTCAGTCCGGAACGCTGCAACACTTCCCGATCTAAGAACCCCTGTCCACTGCTAGCACCTCCCTACGCGTGATGATAGTGGTTCTCGCGACTCACAAGCGTCGCCTCTATCGACGGCCCCAAGTCTCAGCCTCGATGCTTGGTGTTCCCCGTGTATATCTAGAGGGGGCTGCTAGTGCTAACTAGTAGCCTTTTGCAATTTTAGGAGGCTGGCCACGTGTAGGCCGTATCACCGTTCAACACATCAACGCCGCTTTCCCATTTTTGAAAGGGCTGGATGGAGGCCAATGTTGGCGAACAGTTTGGACAATGCTGAGGACTATTCAAGATATTGCACAGAGTGGGTGAAGCTTGGTTGAAGGAAGGAGGTGTGGTTTGTTTGATGGAACCTGGGTACATTATAACGATCCTTTGGTCTCCAAATTATATGTTGATATAGGCAGACAGGGATGAAATTCAGCTCGGATAATTGTGAATAATGGTGAGGATGGCGTTCGAAACCAGGAATGAGGCGTGGAGGAACCAAGCAAGGCTTGTCACCCTGTGCGGTTTGAGAATGGACGACTTGTTGTATATTGATATATTGTGTATTACAAGCTCCCTGAATACGTGTATTATTTGACTTTCGTTTGTGGTTCCGGGTGGTCGTTGAGGCAGTGAGGTGAGTGGTGGGCTGAACTGATGTTTGCGAATGTGGCGTCGGCCATATCAGCGGAGACAGGGAATTTGTTTTTGATCCGTGCATCGACAGTGCTCCCACGCTACTTTTCTTCATACCGCCACGTCCAAAATGTCCGACCTTGGTGCCCAGTCCTTCGATGCTGCTACACAGGTAAGTAGATGTGCTTTCGCTCTATATGAGGCATGCTGACAGGACTCTCAGAAAGAATTGACCGAATTCGTCTCGAATGAGCTTGCCAAGGTACATAGCTGATGACGCGCTCGTGCTCACCAAATGGTTTAGTCTAATGTGCCCATTTGTCCGCAGAGAAAGTACCAGGAGAGCGTACAGAAGTTCACTGGCATGTGCTGGGATAAGTGAGTCGTGTGCTGGATTCCTCTCGTGTGCCAGGAACTGACGTGGGTTACAGGTGCATCACGTCGGTGACGTCGAGCCAGCTGGGCCGGAACGAGGAGAGCTGTTTGGCCAACTGCGTCGACAGGTTCCTGGATGCTAGCATGTACATTGTCTCTCAGGTCCAGGAGAAGAGGAATCAACTATAGAGATGCCCCTTCCCGGACTATCGCGTCACGAAAAGCGGCCTCTGCCCACCTATAAAGTCAGCGGTCGTAGCGAACCCCTGCACTGGAGACATACAAACGCCTGCAGGCAGCGATCTCAACCCGCATGTGTGCCGTTATCCCTTTGGTTATAGCTGGCTTGAGCAACGGCCTCGCATACCTACCGTAGAGAGGAGCAACCAGTCCCCTTCAATTGAACCACCATTCATTCGATGCCTCTCGTTGGAGTTTCGCCCATGTTTAAGCTACTGCTCAATCCCCAACGTCGGATTCAATCCAGGAGGTTACCGCATGGTTTATTTTTTTCTTTCTTAAAGGAAGCGAGGGGTGAAGAGGAAGCTGATGAATGGTTCCTGAACAACGACGGGTGCCATGCTTAGCAGGAGCTAGATGTGCGCTACGAACTCGCTCTTAGACAACTTGCAAGTACTCGTAGATTTCCTGTTCTGCGTTATCTCGGACGAAGTCTATCATGTCTGCGCTCTCAGTTGCTGAGAGAATGGGCGTCAATCACGGAATTCGGTCCATGGGCTTTCAAACTCCGCTCGAAATCGTGAGAAATGCGAAATTGGCTGAACGTGGTTGGCCGTCGTTTCGGACAGCGAGCACGCCCATATTTTCTTCCTCGTCATCGTTCATCACGCTCAGGTCGCCCTGAGTAGTTCCGCCCCATAACCACTCTTGCGCGATGTTGCGGTTAGTCTCTACAGTGTCGCGGCCGTCGTCGGCGGGACGACTCGGAAAGGTCGCAACGTCAACATGTTGTATGTTCCCGTCCTCGCTCGCTGTAGGCCTCACTCACAGGAACTCTCTAGCGCGTCGACATCTCTCGGCAACGGCGTCCAGGGCCTCAGATATTACACTAACAATCGACGGCAAAGAGATTACCGTTCCCCAGGGTGCGTCGGGTTGGGGGACCTTGGGAGAGACGGTACTCACAAAACCCCAGGTACTGCGTTGATCCAGGCTTGCGAGGCTGCTGGCGCAACCATTCCAAGGTGAGCAGCATTATATTTTCAGCCTGGGCATTGGCTTATGCACTCCTCAGATTTTGTTACCATGACCGGTGAGTTTCTTGGATCCGGGGTCGAAAGGTGGAAGCTAACCTTGGTCTGCAGACTAGCTATTGCTGGTAACTGTCGGTGAGTATACCTGTCTGAATTCAGCCCCTACTGGTACTGACGCTGCCCATAGAATGTGCCTGGTTGAAGTCGAGCGGTCGCCAAAACCTGTTGCATCCTGGTGCGTTTATCGGACTCCTCTCAGTAACCCGAAAGCTGAATATTCCTTAGTGCAATGCCAGCCATGCCCGGTGCCAAGGTCTGGACGAACACTCCTCTCGTCCACGAAGCTCGGTACGTGGAATTCCCATGCCGCTCTCCGAGTCGTATTGACAGGCTCATAGGGAAGGTGTCATGGAATTCCTGCTGGCCAACCATCCTCTGGACTGCCCTATCTGTGACCAGGGAGGTGAATGTGACCTTCAAGACCAGTCCATGCGATATGGCTCGGACCGAACGCGCTTCCACGAAATCACTGGCAAGCGTGCCGTCGAAAACAAGGACATCGGGCCCCTCGTCAAAACCTCCATGAACCGTTGCATTCAGTGCACCCGTTGCGTCCGTTTCGCGAACGAGGTCGCAGGTGTCGAGGAATTCGGAACCACCGGTCGTGGAAACGACATGCAGATTGGTACCTATGTGGAGAGGACGGTGGATTCCGAGCTCTCTGGTAACCTGGTCGACCTCTGCCCCGTCGGAGCCCTGACCAGCAAGCCATACGCCTACCACGCACGTCCATGGGAGCTCAAGAACACCGAGTCAATAGACGTTATGGACGCAGTCGGTTCCAACATCCGTATCGACTCTCGCGGTGTTCAGGTCATGCGAATTCAACCCAAAACCAACGACGATGTCAACGAGGAATGGATCAGCGACAAGACTCGTTACGCATATGATGGTCTCAAGTTCCAGCGCCTGACCACCCCCCCTCGTCAAGCAGGGTGATCGTTTCGTCGCCACCTCTTGGGAAGACGCACTCAAGGTTGTCGCTGACGGCCTGGCCAAGTCTGGTGCGACTGGCGACGAAATCCAAGCCGTTGCTGGTCACCTCGCAGACACAGAGTCCCTTGTCGCCCTCAAAGACTTGGTCAACCGCCTTGGCTCCGAGAACTTGGCTCTCGACCAGGTCAACGGATACGCCCCACCAGTACATGGCGTTGACGTGCGGTCCAACTACCTCTTCAACACCACAATCCCTCGAGTTGAGGAAGCCGACGCTATCCTTCTCGTCGGTACCAACCCCCGTCACGAGGCAGCCGTTCTCAACTCCCGGATCCGCAAGTCGTGGCTCCATACCGGTTTGGAAGTTGGCTTGATTGGCGAGAAGGTTGAGACGACCTACGGATACGAGCACCTCGGTGACAATGCCAAGGCTCTGGCCGATTTCATCACTGGCAAGAGCGCGTTCGCGGAAGCCTTCAAGAACGCCAAGAAGCCCATGATCATCGTCGGAAGTGCTCTTGCTGAGCATCCTGATGCTGCCGCCATCTACAACGAGCTCACCAAGTTTGTTGAAGTGAACAAGGCCAAGTTGGTCACTCCTGAATGGAACGGCTTCAGCGTTTTGCAACGCGTATGTCTTAGTCTCCTCCGTCCCAGCTTTGTTCGTTTCTGACCCTCATGATAGGTTGCATCTCGCTCAGCGGCTTACGACGTTGGCTTTGCTCCTTCCAAGAAGGCCTCCACCGCGAAGCCCAAGTTCGTGTACCTCCTCAATGCGGATGAGGTCGACCCCAAGTCGATCCCTCAGGATGCTTTCGTGGTCTACCAGGGACACCACGGTGATCTTGGTGCGCAGCTTGCCGATGTCTGCCTTCCCGGTGCTGCCTACACCGAGAAGGGTGTGACATGGGTCAACACCGAGGGACGATCTCAGCTTGGACGTGCTGCTGTTTCGCCGCCTGGTGCTTCGAGAGAGGACTGGAAGATCATTCGGTACGTTCCTCTTCCTCGCCGATAACGAGGGATATTCTGACACTCCATGCAGTGCTCTTTCTGAAGTTGTTGGCTCTCCTCTGCCGTATGACGACACTCTCGAACTGCGGGACCGAATGTGGGATATCTCGCCTACCCTCGTTCGCTACGATACCGTCGAGCCTACCTCGGCTGAAATTGTTCTCGCTGGTCTGAGGAACGTGCAGCGGGCAACCGAGGGTGCCAAGATTTCTGGCGCACCATTCAAGAAGCCCATCAACAACTTCTACCAGACTGACCCCATCTCGAGAGCGTGAGTTTTACCAGTCATCCCTCGTTGTTCATTTTGTGCTCACAGTGTTCGCAGTTCGGTGACGATGGCTCAGTGCACCAAGGCGTTTGTCAAGCATGAGGATGGTGGACGTAGTGAAGTGGGCAAGGGACCTCAGGCTGCTTTTGGTTAGAGGGTCTAGACGGCTAGGTTTTGTAGTAGATTTCTATTGTTCTTATTTCGGTTCCATAATACTAAACAGGTCTCGCTCATACTGTCGAATTCGAGATGGATGCATGGTGTTCCCGAGAGGCCTGGTAGTCCCTCCGAAAGTCGCAAATTGCTGCCCATCCCTCTGTGAGTTCTGCGACGCCGGCTGTCGCAGCGTAACGAGGGCCTGGTGTGATTGAGCCAGATCGAAGGGAAGGGAAGGTGTGATCGAGGAAGAGCGAAATCTTCCTATAGTCTTGTGGTTCAAACACACGTTGTCGGGCCTCCCACAAATTCATCGTCTCGAGAGCGCTTGTGCTTTGCCCCGATTCGACGTGGTACAAGGGAGTGGTTGGGAAAGAGTCGAAGGGAAGTGCACTATCAACGGTCAATGCTAGGCTGGTCAATGTAGGGGTAATTGTTGACACGTCTTGCAGTGCTCGCAAGCTCAGGGGGAACCCGGATCCATACATATGAAGGGAGAGGCTTTGCAGGGGGGTCGCCTTTTCTGCTGAGGAGAGAAGGAGCGATCGGAAAACCTCTTCAGCTTGTTGAGAGGTGCGAGGGGGAGTGCGGCAATCCAAATCGACCGAAAGTGATTCGAGGTTGTTGAGGGAGAATATCCCACCTCTGGCGAGCACCTCTGGGATAAGACCCCTGCCATCTTTGCTCTTGAACGTCACAGAATTCAAGGCGGATCCGTGGGCGCCAACATGGGTAATCACTTCCTGCCAGCTGTGCGAATTCTCAAAGGAGGGGCACTTTACAGTGAGATGTACGACGTCCTCGAGAGAGACTGCTCGTAGTGCCTCGAGTGCGACAGCGCAGTCTCCTGAGATCTCCACCTTCCGGCTCTCGTAAGAGATTCCAGATGCTTTGATGGAGAGCAAACCCCATTGGACCTGGGTCTGAGCGTGCAGGTCCATTGAGAAGTTGGGGAGAGACCCAAATGTCCCTATATAAGCGAGGTGTTGGGGGTGATACACCAGATCGAGCTTGACAGAGCTCAGGTGTGGTAACGTGGGGATGATGCTTGCGGGAACTGTCGAGCGACGTGCTTTCAGCGACCACTCCTTCAGCTGTGGAGCACGGTGGGCCAGCTGCATCATGGAGGCCGTGATAAGCTCGACAGGATGAGCCTGTAGACCCTCGGTGTATTTCGCACCATGTAGGGATGGGGATGCTGTCAAGATGGAGAGGGGGATGAGGTCGTCTGTGTCAAGGGTGCCATCGACAACGATTTGATGAAGGTTTGGAAATAAGGGTTCGTTGGTCCTGGTTTGGTGCTCTAGAAGCACGGCGTGAACTTGAGAAAGGACACGCGAGTTTGTCGTTCCGATTGTGATTGACCGAGTTCTGTGAGAGTAGAGATGCCACCTTTCCAAAGTGGAAGGTGTGACAGGTCCACATAGATACTGGTAGGATATTCAGCGCCAGATATAGTGAACTATCAAGGGGTTGGTACTCACAAATGTCCCGTCGAGGTTCTTGAGCTGATCCGTGGGTAACAAATCGGTGAAGACGCCCAAACTCTCCACGTCGGTCCATAGATGGTCCGCAGCAGCCTCGAAGAAGGTCTTTGATAGCAATGCTAGTCCTAGAAAGCTCTTTCGCCTTTGTGCCAGAACTCGTTTCACAGTGGCTTCATGGTATGCGTCGAAAATGAGCCGGACCAATTCTTGGTTCTCAAAGATCTGGTGCATCTTGTCTGCCTGTGATCACCGCGTCAGGTAATTGCGCAGGTATTGCGAAAGGGGAAGCGTTCTGGCTGGCTTGAAATGGCAGTGGAACAGCTGGACAGATGTAAGTAAGCCTTTGACCTGGTGCCAGTGTCCTATGCAATGCGGGAGGTATTGGTACGAGATAAGGTAACAGAGTCATTCGCTTTTGACCGTCAGAGTAACGTGCTCTATCAGCAGTTGTAACGTGATGTGAGGCCGTTGGCTACGGTGTTCTGATTGTATTCACACTACCACCTTGTAGGGCTGGATCCCAGTCATTCGTTTGCTCTAGTCTATTGCTTGGTTCGCATAGCCTATACTTATGGCAGGGAAGGTTATAGTTGATTCAACAGCACAATATAGGTTGCAGTAGACAAGATTCGATACATTCCGACCAACTCGTACTCAGTAAAGGTTACCTACTTGGACCTCAGAGCCGCTCCCTTCAACGCATTGACAAGCATACTAATTTGATCAATGGATCCGACCTGCCCCAGCCCCTGCCCTCTTGCATCCCGGTACGCTTCGAGTTTTCCTAAAGAGGGGAAGAGCTTGTCGAGAAACTGGGCCACGGGAAGGCCTTCCGGTATTCCAAATGTTCGATTTCCGGCATCGCTGAGGCATAAGCGAGTGAGCGGGTGATCTGTTGACTTGGTATCTGCACCTGTCTGGGTGACATTAAGACGAAGACAAAGGCTCAAGTCTTCGAGCTTGGGGTAGTTCTTGGCCAAAAATCCCAAGCAAGCCAAATCTGGGTTGTCTTCTCCTGCGTTCGTTGCAGGCAGGGCGAGAAGCGACAGATTTGGGCACGACTTCCCAATTTTGTCGAGAACTCCGCTCCCGGTGAGTACCGCGATATCAAGGTGCAAGCGCTCAATTGTCCCCATGTCCAGAACGGGGGTCAAAACAGATATGTCGAAGGTGAGGGAGGCATTATTCCATGGGGAAATCTTGAGGGAGCGAAGGCCTTTGCAGGCTTCTGCTATTCTGTAGAAGCAGTCTTTCCAATGCTGAGGGTCGGTCTGTTGGTCTTCGGCAGCGCCAATGAGATGGATGTGGGTCAGACCTGGGGACAGAGTCCTTGAGAGTATTCGCGATATACTCGAAGGTGCTCCGATAACCTCAAGTTTGAGCAGGGATGGGAAGTGGGCCGAATTCGAATTGATCCCGACGTCGGTGAGTGCTGGGGAGGAATTCATGGTTCCGGCGTTTATCGCAAGGGAAGATAACTCTGGGAGGCTTCCTAGCACGCTGAGGAAGGCAAGGGAGAGTGGGAAGTTCGCAAGCTTCAGCGATAAGGATTTTAGTGCCTTCAAGCGTCCAGCCTGGGAGAGCACTTGGCCGACGATTGGGGTGGCAGTACCCTCCAAGGCCAACTCTCGAAGGTTTGTCGAGTTTTGATAGAGCCCCACGAGTAACTCCCGACAAAACTCGACGTCTTGGGACTGGTTCGCTAGGCGCTTGACTTCTACCTTCTTTAAGGGGGAGCCTAGGAGGAAGAACACCCCCAGATAATCCACTGTGGAAGCCGAACATTCGACCACAATGTCATGCAAGTTGGGTAAAAGTACCGTGGCTGATCCCTTTCTGTCTCTGCCACCTCGTAGAGCAACAAGTTGGTAGACGAATCTCGAAAGGCTGTTGCCTCCAGGTGCAATGGCTACACCTCGAACCCGCTTGCCATAGGAATACATTCTTGCCCATGCGTCATCTGTAACGACGTTCTCAAGACTCTGCACAATACCTTCAACAAAAACGGCATGCAAGACTCGTGAAGTGGCACTTACATAGACCTGGTCCACCAGCGTGAGCGATGGCAATACTTTGAACAAAGGGAAAAGGGATGGTAGGGTGTGCCACAGCGTATTCAAGCCAGGCTCATGAAATGCTTTGCATGTCAAGGCAAGATGAAGAAGTTGACGCATGGGTTTACTGTTGGGTGTATTGTCTCCATGAATGCAACCAAAGATGATATCCAGCAAGTCTTCGTTTGATAGGACATCCTCACGTGGGTTGTGAGATGAAGGAGGGGTCTCGACCTCTGATGCCATATTCAACAAAGTCTTACGGATTGCGTGGTTGGTTGGGTTCAAGGAGCGGAGAAAGTGTTCATCGATTATCTATACAGGCAGACAAGCGCCCGCGACAACAGTGCCAAACAAGAAAGGTGCCAAGCTAACGATATCTCAATGGCAAATCTCGACTTCATACTACCATAGAGATGAGGGCGACCTCGTCTCTGCTCCAAGTATTAGTAATAACGGATATATCATCCAACGCTGGGTGATTTTGAATCGTCAAAAAAGCCGCAGCTAGAGTAGCCAGTTTCATGAGGTTCATGCGAAGCGCGTAGTGCGGCATTGTATCGGATGTAAGTATAAGGGGAGCTTAAAGATACAAGATTGGTTATCATTGACCACAGGCAGTACAGTCGGCCAACTCATATACGACAAGATCATTTGGACCTGAGTGCGGCTCCCTTCAGCGCAGTCACTAGCAAGCTCATCTGCTCCATGGTTTCGAAGTCTCCCATCATCTCTCCCCTGCTGTTCCGATAGGCTTCCAGCGTTTCCAGAGAGGGGAAGAGCCTGTCCAAGAATTCAGCCATCGGCAGAGCCTCGCGTAGCCTGAATGGCCAATCGCCAGCGTTTCCGAGGCGCAAACGAGTTAGGGGGTGGTTCTTTGTCGGAATACCCGCACCTGATTGAGGATGTTCTAGTCGTAGACATAAGCTAAGGTCTTTGAGTTTGGGGCAAGCCTTCGCCAGATATCCCAGACAAGATAGATCCGGATTGTCCTCTCCTCCGCTCAATGCGGGTAACGCAAGGAGCGTCAAATTCGGGCATGACTTCCCAATTTTATCGAGCACTCCACTCCCCGTGAGGGTGGAGATATCGAGGTGGAGACATTCGATTGTCCCCATGTCCAATGCAGGGCTAAGCATGTTGATGTCGAGGGTGAGATCCCCTCCATTCCAGGAGGAGACCTTAATGGAACGAAGGGATTTGCAGCTTTCGGCGATTTTGTAGAAGCAATCTTGCCAATGTTGTAGGTCGGTTTGCGAGTCTTCGGCGGTACCAGTGAGGTGGAGTTGCTTCAATCGCGAGGTCAAGGTCCTCGAGAGCGTCCTTGATATGGTTGAGGGCGTTCCGATAACTTCCAGCTTGAGCAAAGATGTGAAGGAGGTCGAGTTTGATCCAACGCCGAGGTGTGTGGGAGGCAGGGGTGGGGAGGGATCCATGGTTGCAGCGTTTATAGCGAGGTACGACAGCTCTGGAAGGCTTCCGAATAAGGTAAGAAGCGCAAGCGAGAGGGGGAGTTTTGATAGCTTCAGCGACAAAGAGCTCAGGGACTTCAAACGCCCAACTTGGGAGAGCGCTTCGGCAACGACAGGGGTAGCAGTGCCTTCCAGCACCAGCTCTCGAAGCTTCGTCGAGTTTTGATAGAGCCCCACGAGTAGCTCTTGGCAAAACTCGACGTCCTTCGTCTGACTTGAGAGCTGCTTAATCTCCACCTTTTCTAGGGACGAGCCTAGTAGGAAGAAGACGCCCAAATAGTCCACCTCTAAAACGCGACATTCCACCGTGACATGGTGTAAGTTTGGCAAGAGGGTGGAGGCTGCCCCTTTTCGACCTTGATTGCCTTTCAGTGCGACGAGCTGGTAGACGAATCTGGACTGCTGGTTGCTCCCGGGTGCTATGACCACACCTCTGACGCGCTTTCCATAGTAGCATATCCTTGCCCATGCTTCGTCAGTTATGACACTATCGAGGCGCTGAGTAGAATATTTAGAAAAGGAGTATCCAAGGACCAGATGCTGGCGCTCACGTAGATCTCGTCCACCAAGGCGAGAGAGGGTAAAACTTTGAACAACGGAAGAAGAGCTGGCAGCGTATGCCACAGTGCATTCAACGCAGACTCGAGGAAGGTCTTGCAAGTCAATGCGAGGTGAAGAAGGCACTGCTTGGGATTATCGGTGTCAACGTTATCGTACTGTGCACCTCCTCGAACGTATCCAAAGATGATATCCAGCAAGTCTTCGTTTGACAGGACATCCTCACGAGGGTTGTGAGATGGAGGAGGGATCTTAACCTCGGATGTCATATTTAACGAAGGCTTTCAGAATACGTGGATGGTTGGGGTCAAGGAGGAGGAGGAGCCCCAATGACGCAAATGGATATTTATGGGACCAGTTAAGCGCCCGTGACAACAGGGCCAAACAGGGCCCCAAGACACTCATCGCTCTGGATGGCCAATTTGCATCTCATAACTGCAATAAGGTGGTTTCTAGTGCACTCTAAGCAATTTAATGGGGAGCTCGCTGGGCTTTCACAGGAAGTATCAATTGTCACCGAACATCGCATCTCGTGCTGGGAGATTTGAATCGTCAAAAAGCTCCAGGGCCTGCAGCCAGTCCTTTGAGGCAATAAACACATAGAGTTACGTAGCCTCCAAGCTACTCGGCAATCTCTCAACAGTCAGTTGACACTGACCAGGGTTTCCAGCAGTCAAACATGATCAAACACGGTTCGACGAGCATCTCAACTTCGCCATCACAACGCCCCTCTCCTTTACCCACATCTCTGGCTCCAGAATCCAGTTTTTGAGCACAAGACAAAAGGCTAAAACTCTCTAGGTATTTCAGCACACACACACTCTCCAACGAATTGCAGGCTCCAAGACTTCGGTGCGAGGTTTTGACGCGTAGTGGCGTCTTTTCTCCTGCAACCCCTATCTGATTCAGATGGAAGAGAAGCTTCAGGGTGCTAATATCTACATCGACGGACAGAACTTCGATCCATTCAGATGGATCTTGGATTAGACGCTGGGACTAGAAGTCGCAGAAGCACTCCGTCGGCATGCACGCGAAGGTGTAGAGATGTCACCTCACCCACTGCCAACGGAAAATCCTCGCCTTCTCTGTCTAGGTTGGAAGATATCCTAAACAAGCTAACATCATTCCGGCTGGGGCTCTATGTGCTTCTGCCGACCCAGTTGGTGTACTGCGATTCTCCGGCAATACCCTTCGGTTGAAAGGGGAGCTGTGAGATCTATCTCTGGAGACACCGACCTGCAGGCCTTTTTGACTTTGGAATGGACGCCACGCCACGCTGTGGTTAGAATCTTTCTGAATATTTGGATCAACTCCGATACATTTCCGTGTTGAGAATCATTCGAAAACGTGTCTAGGTTTCCCCGAGTCTAGCGACGCGCTAGGGAGGATACAGCCTATCAACCGGTGGCTTGTAACTCGACAAGATCGACTAGACGCCCGTTACTAGTTAAGGCGGCCTGGATTACGGCGACATCGAAGAGGGCGCCAGCAGGGTCCCCAAGGACAGGGGTCACCGTCTTCTCGCCAATGAGGGCCTTGAAGAAGTCCTCCAGCTCAGCCTTGACGCCCTCTGAGGGCCGCTCGATGACTTGTTCATCAACTTGGCCCTTGCTGTCTTCAGGCTTCTTGGTGATGTTGACTATGAATTTGCCACCCGACGAGCCCCAGGCGATGTTGATCGACAGCCAGCCTTTGGTACCGGTGATCACGAATTGATCTGCTTGGGGCTTCTTGTCGATTGGGAAGCCCCAAGTCAGCTCAAGGGTGCCTTGAGCTCCGTCAGACTTGACGATGGCGTGAACAGTATCGTGCGGTTTGAGGATCTCTTTGGTCAAAGATGCGAATCCGGAAAGGTGGGTGATCGGTTTTGGCAGGATCGCTCTGAGCACGGCGATTGTGTGCTAAAGAAGTAAAATTCCTCAGTCTTAAAATTAATGATTTAGCTTTCAGACTTACGACGCCGCCATCGAGCTATATGGGCATGGGCCTTCAGAAACGGGAAGCCATCTAGACGAAATAGCCACGTACCACGAATCCCCCTTGATACTTGCGGTACGTTGTTAATTCCAGTCTCAACGCATCATAAAGTAAGCACTCACATCAGGTACTGTCCTCCAGGGCGTTTTGTACCACTTCGAATCTTCGTTAACATAGTTCACCGTTAGAGCCTTGAAAGCGACCACGTCGCCGATCTGGCCAGAGCTGATTGCGTCTGCGGCGACGCGAACTCCTGGCTCGGCCTCAAAATTCTCTGCGACACGCCAAATCAAGCCTCTGGGCTTGTACTGCTCGTTATACTTGCGAATCAGCTCAAGACCGCCTGCAACATCAGGAGCCACTGGCTTCTCGCTCAGAACGTGCTTGCCTGCATGCAATGCCTTTAGAATGATGGCTGGCTGCTGGGTGATAGGGAGGACAAGGATGACCGCATCGATATCGTTGCGACCAAGCAAAACCTCCAGGTTGGACGATTCACTCGCATCATGGTACACCGACGGGGCTTGATCCAAATGCAGAGATCCTTTAGCCAAATTGGAAAGATCTTGTGCGCTTTTCTCAGAACGCGAGTATACGGCTTTCAGGGCGGGAGCATTTGCCCCTAACGTTGCCAAAGCTGGGAGGTGAGCTGTGGGCGTTAGGTGAATATTCGGACTTTCTCTGATAAGTGGCAACTCAGGGGCATACCTTCCTTTGCGAAAATTCCTGCACCTAGGATGGCGATCCCGTTGATTGAAGGCATTTCAAAAGTGAGATGGTGGGTGAAGAGGTGAGAGATGCGTTATCGACTCTCGAATGCGTTGCCGATGACATAACCATCCTTCACATAGCTGAAGATCAAGACGACAATCGGGAGGCGGACCATGCGAGCGTGAAATGGTGTGTTACATAATGTTCCGACTTTGCACCGGGCGCCTGTTGGGCTTGTGTGCTCTGGCACGAACGACGCAGCAAATCAATGATCAAGCGCTTTTCGCCCCTTGACGGCTCTTCCCAGCCCTTCCCTTGGGTCACGGAGAATCCATGGGATTTCTTCCCCCGGAATCCAGGCTCCAACGCCTTAGCTGATCAACGGGTAACAACCTTCCAGGTGTACCTCCGGATGCTTCGCTTCTTCCCCTAACCGTCGCGCTCTCGTCCGGACATTTCTCGGCGGACTCGTGCCTGTAATCCTCACAGGCAGCTTGGTTCGGCGTATCCTGAATTTCGTTTAAGAGCAGGGCCAAATGTGATGGCAATGTTGGAACCACCCCTCTCATCCACCTCCTCGTCCCTTAGGTGTCAACAATGACCGCACAAGTGTCAGGAAAGCTTCCAAAAGACTTTATCTGGGGCTTTGCTACCGGTCAGTAATATCCCTTACCCCGCCTTTCCTTCTGGTGCCAGAGTTGTGTCACGGTTCTGACCCATTTTGGATAGCCGCCTTCCAGATTGAAGGATCCGAGGACGTAGACGGCCGTGGAAAGTCGATATGGGACGACTTTGCCAAGCAGCCTGGAAAGACTCTGGACGGAAAGGATGGCAGCGTCGCGACTGACTCGTACCGCCTCTGGAAGGAGGACATTGCCTTGTTGGCTAGCTATGGTGCACGCTCATACCGTTTCTCCCTCTCCTGGTCGCGTATCATCCCTCTCGGTGGCCGCGACGACCCTATCAACCCCAAGGGTATCGAGCACTACTCAAACTTTATCGACGAGCTCCTGAAGCATAACATCACTCCCTTCATCGTGCGCTGTCCGACTCTCCGATTCAGTGTTCACATGTACTCATTGACATGCAGACACTCTACCACTGGGATCTACCTCAAGGTCTCCAAGACCGATACAATGGTTGGCTCAACAAGGACGAAGTATCGAAGGACTTTGAGCGGTACGCAAGGGTACGTTACATCGGCTATGCCTATTCTATTCCCTGCCAGATGCACTAAATGACATCCAAATTAGGTCTGTTTCGAGCACTTCGGAGACCGCGTTAAGCACTGGTGAGCATTCAGCTCTCGCTCGCAATTCACATCACATGTCTTTGGCTTCCCTGTCTCTCAACCCCATCTGAGCCGGTGTTTATGGATGGCTAATCAATCGGTGGCGTTCTCGACAGGTTGACCATCAATGAGCCGTGGTGCTGCGCCATCCTTGGTCACGGACGCGGGGTTTTCGCACCTGGTCGTTCGAGCGATCGCGAGAGGTCACCCGAAGGTGATTCTTCGACCGAGCCATGGATGTAAGTAATTTGACTTGGCGATTCGCCCATGATATTGACCTTCCTTCAAGCTCCGCACATAGCATCATCTACGCCCACGCCCTTGCGGTCAAGGCCTACCGGGAAGATTTTAAGCCCACTCAAAAAGGGCAAATTGGTATCACACTAAACGGCGATTGGGCGATGCCATACGATGATAACCAAGCCAGTAAGTATTTCCCACCTTCTACCACCTCTGCGAATATACGCGTCCATTCCCGCTTGTTGATGTCGGTGAGATGCTAACAGACTTGTTTCTTATCTTCTAGACATCGATGCAGCTCAACATGCACTGGACTTCGCGATCGGTGATTGTCTTTCCTCTTCTATTTTTGCTTCAGCCCCGCGTTTGCCTACGGGGCAAAGTTTAAATTCCCAACTTCTGACATGCTGATTTTTCCGACGTTCTCTCATAGGCTGGTACGCGGTACGTGCTCTGTCTTTTCACGAATCCAGACAACAGCGGACTGATCATATTCATTTCATGTCTATTTTCTGTTCTCATTCAAACCTCCAACCTTCTCCTTGGCCATTCAATGCACGTCTACTGGGACCTTGTCTCGTGCTTCGCCATCTCACCACGTTTTGACGAAACCATATGGTGGATGTCATGAACACGGACACTGTCAACTCTTTCATATTCTTCGGCTCATCTTCGCCGAATTCCTCTTGCACCTGGCTGTTCGACCTTCAGGATCCTGTGTATCTTGGATTCTACCCTCCCTATATGCGGGAAGTCCTGGGCGACCGCATGCCCGACTTCACCGAGGACGAGTGGAAGGTAGTCAAGGGCTCCTCTGATTTCTATGGCATGAACACCTACACTACCAACCTTTGCAGTACGTGTCTGGCTGCGCCTTCCGACCTTGATTGACTTGGCTAACGACCGTTCCTCCTTCAGAGGCTGGTGGTGACGACGAATTCCAAGGTCTCGTTGACTACACTTTCACCCGTCCCGACGGTACCCAGCTGGGTACTCAGGCTCACTGCGCTTGGCTACAGGATTGTGAGTTACCTATGTGCTGTTGCGCTCGAAATCCCGCTAACGATAGAAACCCAGATCCTGATGGATTCCGTCAGGTAAGACGATGTATCGCCTCCGTGTCTTCTCAAGCATTAATCACTCTCATTCACCCCTTCGCTAGCTATTGAACTACCTTTGGAAGGTACGTTTTTAGTCTCTCTTCATTGTCGGCCTCTGAAGCTGACTTCTCTCGTTGCAGCGCTACAAAATGCCCATCTAGTGCGTTCCGACTATGATCCTCGCGCCCGGCTGTCGGATTCTTACTCCATGCCTGCCTTTACAGCGTGACTGAGAACGGCTTCGCGGTCAAGGGCGAGACTGATCTTCCAATCGAAGAAGCTCTTCACGATGGACCTCGTGTGCACTACTTCGAGGGCACCACTAAAGCCCTCCTCGATGCTATCAACATCGATGGCGTCGACGTGCGATCTTACTTCCCATGGAGTGAGTGTTTATCCGCCATTAATTGCTCCTCCCTTTGGGGAGTTTGTGGGGCAGCAGGCTCGGAATATGAAGACTCATTCATTCCTTTTTCGTGACTTTAGGTTTGTTGGACAACTTCGAGTGGGCAGATGGTTACACCACGCGGTTCGGTTGCACATACGTCGACTATGATACACAAAAGCGGTATCCCAAAGACTCTGCCAAGTTCCTTGTCAAGGTAAGCGCACATTTCGCTTCTGGATCCGCTTCGGGTGCTGATGAGGTCCTTTTCCCAGTGGTTCAAGGAGCACGAACAGGTTGAGGAGGCCGCTCCCGTTTCCAAGGCCGTTGAGGCCAAGAAAAGCGTCGATGAGAAGCCTCCTACTGTCCTTGGCGACTCGACGAACGTTGTTGCGAACGGCTCTGTCTCGAAGAAGCGACCCAACGACAAGGAGGCAAACGGCAAGCGCCCCAAGATGCCTCGTCGCACCAGTGTCAAGAGCTCAGTATCAAGGGCATTTGCTGCCCTGCTGGCCCTCATCAAGTAATTTATTTCTCTAATCTCATGACCTTTGTTTTTGCATCACGGACCGTATCGTCGCCCTTCATGCCCTATTCGACCTACACCCTTCCTGGGACGCCGATTATGCCCTTTGATCGATTTAACCTTTTCTTTCGACTTGCCATACCACTGTATTTGTATCACATAGGCTACATACAAGTCTAAGACCCATGTATCTACATACAATCATATTTCTATCTATCTTCTTTAGATCTCTTTCAACGGAAAAAAAGGTCCCGCGTAGATGAGTGCCAAGACCAGGGGGGCTTGATCGGCGCGCGGTTGGCGGGTGCTATGCACAATCTGGGACCAATTCAACTCTGTCACTGACCACCACCATCGACTCATCGTTGGTCCCAACCCGTCGCTGGCATACGACGACGACCGCGATTGTACCAGCGTACTGTTGGCGTGGCTTGCTGGCGCTAGACTATCACATTCGTCATCCAACCATTCGGCTGGGCCAGTAGGAGTAACCGCCAAGGTTCCTTCAGAATGTCGGCCACGTTTGCGATCGCAGATGCTTCAGGTAGCGCTGTTAGAGTTGTCGAAAATGCCTCTGCATCTTCTTCCGGCGGTATTGGCAAGGCTGTAGACGACGATGCAGGGAAGAAGAAAAAAACGGCCAAGAGGCGCAAGGTCAATCACGCGTGTCTGTATTGCCGCAGGAGCCACATGACCTGCGATGAGGGCAGGCCTTGTCAGAGATGGTGAGTGCTCTACGTTAACTCATTGTTCAAGGATTTAAAACGTGTATGTTGTGACCAGTATAAAGAGGGAGATTGGGCATTTGTGTCACGATGAACGAAGACCCAAACCAGCCAAGGAGCAGGCGAATACGTCTCCTACAGCAGCACCTGCTTCGAATGTCCAAGCAGTTGCGCCACCGGTGGTAGCAGCTGCAGTTGCTCCCGCTGCGATATCTACAGTGGGTCTGGCAGGGACGTATGCCCCAGGTAGGTTGTCATTTTGAAGAGAATAGGCTTGCCCTCACGCAGGTTTCGCAGTTACAATCTTCCCGAATGCCCCAATACCAGCCTCAACATGGCCACTGACAACGGCTGCAGCGCAGCCGGCCTTCTTGTACCAGCCGGAATCGTTTGGAAACGAGTTCTCAGTACTTAGGTACGTGATAACCTTGCTCAATTGGCACGACATTGACATTCTTCTCAAGTGATTTCCTGGAAACTCTGGATGACGGATCTTTCTTCACTCCACCAACGACTGTAGTGCCTTCGTCACTCATGTCTCCAGCCACGTTTGCTACTCCCACTGTACCTGCATCTGCGTCTGGAGCGGCAAACAATACATCTGCTGCAGCACTCGATCACTCGGACATTGTAGCGGCGGCAGCAGCTCTGCAACAGCACATCCAGGGACAGGTTCAGCCAGGCCAAACTGAGGATTCAGCCAATGTCGACTCGAGCTCAACCACGGCCAAAATGACCAAGGATTCAGCAGCCATCATTCTACCAGCAGCAACCAAGACAGAAAGATTCCTGTTGACAGCCGCTGATCAGGAGTCTGGGTCCAGGGATGAGCGACTACAACGCGTCATCAATGCCAAGTACGAAGCTGGGTTGCTGAGGCCATATAACTACGTGAAGGGATATGCACGATTATCGAAGTGGATGGATAGCAAGTGAGTTCGCTGATAGTTGTGCGGTGAGGATGAATTTGCTGACGAACAGCTAGTGTCTCTCAGGAGTCGAAGCAGCAGATTCTCCAGCCGCTCTCTGTGCTGAGACCAAAGTTTAGGGCAGTCGCACAGTCGTTACGGGACATGGTACGCTGCGTAACAAGGACCTTTGCACCCAGTCACTGACGGTGGACCAGGATCTTGTCTTCATTGAGGAAGCATTCGAGCGCCTGCTCCTCGATTACGATCGCGTCTTTTCCGCAATGGGTGTACCTGCGTGCTTGTGGAGACGGACAGGCGAGATCTACAAGGGCAACCGAGAGTTCTGCGAACTCGTCGGATTAGATGGGGCTATGATGCGTGAGGTGCGTTGTGGTCACCCTCGTACGATCCGAACGATCGATTTACTTGCCTACCAGGGACGGGTTTGCATCTACGAGCTCATGGCTGAAGAATCTGCGGTCAACTATTGGGAGGTAAATAACATAGCTATCTTACTGGCACAAGTCGTTGCTCACGAGCTCCCATCCAGAAATACGGACACGTTGCCTTCGATTCGACCCAGAAGGCCGTTCTCACCTCTTGCGTTCTTCGCTATAAACCTCGATTCGATCTCGACGACCAGACGAGTACACTGGGTGCCTCCACCATTACATCCGGCGACCATAACGCAAGTACCATATCATCTGAGGCGATGACTGTCGATGGGCAAGACAGCAAAGATGCTGAGGCGACAGAGGACTCAAAGGAAAAGGCGGCAGAAAAGGCTGTGACCGTGCCTCGAGAAGAGAAATTCATCAACTGCTGCTTCTCGTTCACGATCAGGAGGGACAAGTGGGGGATCCCGAGCATGATTGTGGGCAATTTTATTGCTTGCTAGTGAAAACCAGTCCCTCTTTGCAATGCCGAGCCCCTGGGGTTTCTCTACCTCAACGTAGGCGGTCGTCGCAATGTGGGACTGAGGATCTACTAGAGTTTCCGTTGAGTGTCAAATATGTAGAATTGCTTCGTTTTGTATATCAGGTGTGTGATGCTCTCTCTTGGATAGCCTTATCTCGTATGTATCGCTAAACTATCGCTCTTTTTCAATCCTCCTTCAGTATTTCGTCAGATTGGAATATAAGACTAGAGTTAATGAAGAGCGTTCAGACTGACAAAATGGAACTTTCCTCGACACCTCTCGGGCTTTCGGCCTTGAGCTCGTGTCGAAAATTCTACATAAGCCAGTACTCCAAACCAAAGTCAGAGGTTTCTCATCAAGCTTTTGCTCTCCTTGAAGTCGTACTCGATGCTAACAACTTCCAAAGGCTCCAAGTCGCGGTTCACAATTAGCGCAAAACTAGGATAGGTTCAAGTTGCTAAGGCTAATCAGTAGGGAAGGATATGCTAGACCAGGGCTGCTTTCAAGGCTGCCGCGGCATCGGCCACCAGCTTCTTGCCAACATCAAGGACGCTAGTACTTGTCAGAAAACCTAACTTCAAGAGGAAGCAATACCCTCACCCTGCTTGGAGTCAGAATGCGTCAATGTCGGGTAACAATCGTTGCACTCACCGTCCATCGCCATGATCGGATGTGGTGCGTTCTTGTACACCAGGACCTCGGTCTTGACGCCCGCATCTTTCAGTTTATCAGCGTATGCCACTCCTTCATCGTAAAGGATGTCCCGCTCGGCTACAAGAAAGCAAGCAGGAGGTAGTCCCTCCAGCAGTTCGGTTGGTGCGAAGATGGGCGAAGCATCCCACTTGGTCCAGTCTGCTTGTCTCGGCAAGTAGTTCCCTTTGAACCATAACATGCGAGCGGGAGAAAGCCATGCTGTCTTCTCGTTCGCCTTCCATCGGTCTTCAACTGAGGCTGTATTATCAGTAACGGGGACGATCAAAAGTTGAAAAACGAGCGGGATGGGGTTCTGCAGCTGTCTTGCTTTGATGGCGAGGATTGCTACGAGATTCCCTCCACTATGCAACGATGAGCACCCGAGCGATCATTCTTGCCGGATCCTACCTCGACGACCCCCCGACCGCGATCTTATTAAGATCGGGCTTGAGCTTGGAAGCGGCTGGAGAAACGACGAACTCCAAAGCAGCAACACCATCTTCAACAGCAGCCGGGTAAGGGTGCTCAGGTGCCAGTCGATAATCAACAGTAATGACCAAGCAATGGGCACCTTTTCCTAGTTAGCCAGGCGGTAGCAACAAACATCAAGGCCCCTACCTATGCACATATTGGTGCAGAATGAGTTCTCGCTATCGATGCTTCCAAGAGTCCAACCACCTATTCTCACTAAGTAGGGGATCCTAAAGCTGTTCGAATACATACCGCCATGGAAGAAGATAAACACCGGCCAGCCATCTACCGGTGCTTCCCCGGGAGGAGTGAAAGCTCGAAGCTGGAGAGGCTGTAGGTCAAAATCATTGATCTGTCCCACTGGAAGAGGTGCCGAGCCCCCTGGTACAGCGGGAGCGTTACGAATGTCTGGGTGCCAAGGAACTGTGTGAGGTGGAGTCAGGTTTGCTAGGTGGCTGTTGTGGAACTCGACATATTGAGGGTCGAGTTTCTCGATGAACGAAGGGTCGATCGGATTAGGCGACATCGATGTACTTGAAAGAGTTGAGAAAAGGAGTGTCTCGGGTTTTGTGGATAGAAGATGTCTTGAACGCTTCTCTGATCGTGTGTCTGGTGACCTGCCGTTTTTGGAGATGCCCCATCCGTTCGCAGACTTGGGCTGGCAATGGTCTCCTGGCTAAACCCTTTGCTTTCTGTTGAAAGGTCAAAGGGTCCATCAGGAGATCTTGCGTTCGTAGGCGCCCGTCGCATCGTCATCGTTGTTGCCTACCGACTCGGACTCGAGCACGTCCAATCATGCAACAACGCTACAACCACAAGGGCGGAAACATCCGCCCTCAAGTGAACAAAAGCGCTATGAAGTTGGATTCTGCATGCCTCGTTAAGGTTGCTGTAACCTTGACATGACCAGGAGTGAAGACTTGAAGCGAGGGCCAGGCGACGGTGTTCCCCGCTTGCGGGCGGCGTTGTCCGTTGCTTGGGTCAGCTGCACTGATAGCAATAAAGTTTGAAAGATGTTTGTTCATCCTAACGTCTTAGGCCCTTCCGCTGCTCTTCTCCGCGTATCACCTCCATTGGGTATCGAAGCTCTAGTCGACAAATCATGGATACGGACGATGGCTTCGTAACTGATACATTTACAGGCGACGAAGCGGAAGTGGATGAATTTAGTACCCATGTCGCGGCCATCGAAAACGACGTCGTGTCACCTCCTCCCTCTCCTTCCTTGCCACTAAAGCACTTGTCTAACGAAGAAAGAAGTCGACTACATCTTCTGTCAAGCCTAACTTGCCCTCGATCCAGCGGACACCAGAATGGCGCTGTGAGCTATGATGTCCTATCGGTCATACTCGAGAACCTATCCTTGAGCTACGGAGAGACCCTCCTCCCGCGGCGGAAGATGTTTCAAAGTCTGTGCATGGTTTCGAAACTATTTTTTGAGGTGGCCATAACCTTCCTGTGGAGTGATCTTGACTCCATGATTCCACTCCTTTCTCTCTTTCCATCGTTCAAAAAAATGGGAGATGGAATCTACTACGTGCGTTACTGGCTTTCTCAGCCAAAGTTCGTAGCCCTAACACTGTTATTAGCTGTATGGCGAAACATCCCAAATGGCTTCATCAATAGAGCGATTCAAATACTATGCTCGCCTCGTACGTTCGATCACTATTGGTCTAACTACTGGCACGCGATACAAGATATCGTCCCAAGTATGGATCACCCTCACGCAGAAGCTTGGCTCTCAGCCCATACTTCCATCCCTGAAGAAGCTAACTTGGGGCGAGACCCTATCCCAGGCCAACCTTCCTTGCCTCTTCTCACTCGTCACACGCTCGGTCACATATGTGGCCCTTCGGGGGACGGCCCTCCTCTCCAACCATTCCCTCCTGCGTGCATGCCTCATCAAAGTGGTAGAGGACGCCCCATATTGCCGTCGCCTCTGGCTGAGGTGCAAGAGCAACTCCAGGCGTAACTCTGGCCTTCCGGCTTTAGCGACGATCATAGGTCATATGCAGTCGCTCGAGGATCTCGAGGTCGAGCTCCAATACGATGCACAACGGCACACTTCCTTCCTAGCACTGATGAAATCCATGGGCGGCCTCCCCGACAAGGCAACTTTGACGATTACCAGCAGCCAGCCCCCCTCCCATCAAGTTCGATTCTCTGTCAAATGGGAGTCGGATCCCATCTCTGGGGCTACAGTGACTCTATGCGGACTATCGACGGACATGTTGCATTGGGTCACTGCTTGCCCTTCATTATCGGAAGTGGGAACCATCTTCCTCAACCTTCGGAATCAGGACGAGTCGAAGGTGGATGCCATTATCGAGTACCTTGCCCAGCACACCCCCAACCTGAAGGAACTGGAAATATCAATGCTCGATCGACAAGAAGAGCCGGTCGTCCTTCACGGACGATCCCTAAAGACTATCCTGAAGTGCTGCACCGCCCTCAAGAAGGTTGACATCCAAGTCCCGATCGTCACCTCTCCTGACATGGATATCGACGACTTCATCGACACCCTCGCCCGGTTCGCCTGCTCTAGTAGCTTGACGACACTTTATTTGCCCTTGTGGAATGGACAAGAACCTTCTCTGCGAAGCTTGTCGTCAATCGCAATCTGGATCCCCCAGCTGCAGCACCTCGACATACCCTTCAACTCTTCCAAGGTGGCAACAGATGGTATTGACCCCAGTAGAGCGAATGGGTATTCATCACCCTGCCGTTTGTCGACCCTCGAAATTCGGGATTCTCGAAGCAAACCATTCCGCCCGCGAGAGATTAGGAGCGTCGCGGTATACCTCGATCTCTTGTTCCCCAAGCTCACTTCCATCACATACCATGCCGGGAGCGGAATAAGCCAGGTGGAAGAGCAAAAGGCAGAGGTATGGGAGACAGTTGGCCTTCTTCTGCGGGATTTTCAAGAGAGGAGAGAGCGAAGGTAGCGTTGAAAGGGGGTAAAGGGAAAGCGGTATATTGTCATATGTGAAAGCTCTGTAGTTAGTGATTGTGAAATCCATGCAAGGAGAGATGCGGGAGCGGCCCGAGCGTTCTAAATGTCCATCTTGAAAATGTGGTTTAAAGAATAGCGAATAGTTTAAACAAAAAGGAGAGCAGGAATGGGGATTATGTTGGCTGTCCCTTGGTGGGGGAACGATATGAAGAAGAGGGACCGCTGGAAAGCCCGAGTAAGCTGAGGTCGTAGGGAGGGGTTGAACCGTGTTGCGGTGCTGTAATAACGACCGGAGATTTCCCACCTCCGGATACTGGGCGCTTGACATCGACGGGATACGCTGAGCTTGAGGCTGACTCCTCGTACTGTGGAGGGTCATTAGACGTGCCTGGCTGACTCGAAAGCGACGTGAGGTGAGGGGTAGGGGGTGCATTCTGAGCAGGGGGAGTGTATGTGATCGAAGGAGGTGCATAATGGGGGGAATGATATGCGGGTATCGAGGCAGCTGGGGTGACAGACATGATGGGGGGTGAGGGCATGGAGGTATCTGAGCGGTGGGAGCTCGAATAAGTCGGTGTCCCCGAGACAGGGGAGACAAGGAGGTTCGTCGAAGAATGGACCTGAGTGGTGAGCGGAGGATTCGAATGTGGTGGCAAGAGGATATGGCCACTTGGCTCCACGGGCGAATGAACGATCCTAGGAAGCAAGTCCGTGTTTTGCGAGTTGCCCTTCTTCCGCTTCAGGTAGAGGAACAGAAGTATTCCGATGATACCAAGCACCACAACACCACCAACTGCTCCTCCTACAATCGCGCCAACAGGGGTCTTTTTCGGTCCCCTGCCACGGGAGAACTCCAGGACGAGCCCCTCCGGTTGGACGATATCCCCGTTTTCAACCAGGAAGTACTCAAACACCAGTGGAGCGCCAGGTCCTTTATGGACGACTTCGAGTGCATGTTCACCTTGTGAGAATGACGGCGTCTCAAAGAGGGGGAAATAGTAGAGCGCATAGTCAAGGTCGCGAGGCAATCCCATCACATCAAATTCCACTGGGTCTCCTTCATCGATGGAATATGTTGCCGTTGAATTGGCAAGAGGATATCCCTTAGGTATTCTCCCGAAGCATGTGGCTTTTGTTCCTGAAATGCAACTGTTGAGCCTGTGGGTCGCAGTATGGATTGAGTCACTAACCGTTGAACGCCACCTTCATTTTGGCACCGTTTTCTCTGGTCAACTTGGCTTCTCGCCCTTGATGGGAAACCCAACCACCGTCGGAGAACTTGATAGCAGCGTCAGAGTGGTGGAGATAGACGGTGGGATGCAACGAATTTCGCAACTCGTAGCTCGGGCGATACAGGATAGAGTCGAAGTAGAACGTTGCGTCCCTCACTGCAGCGCCGAGGATGAGAAGGTGTTCGGCGGAAGACTTCAAGTCAACTGAGCAGAGAGTCCACTGGTTGATAGGCCGATCTTCATAACCGCCTTCATGACCATAGGTGATGCCGTCGACGGAGCAGTCCCATTCAGGGTCTTTCAGCGTGGACGTGTTTGCTATTTGGTAACTGGTACCATAAAGTCGAACCTGCGATCCTGAATGGCGACATTGAGCCAAGGTCAACAGCAACGAAAAGTCAAGAATGTACCTTGGAATGTAAATGACAGGCCTCCTGCAGTTTTTGTCGCGTGCTGGGAGCCCAAGTAGACTGGACCAAAGGCGTTTAGGGCACCGTCAAATTGCTCGTCGCTGGTGTACCAGTCACCATTGTAGGTGATACTGGGGTCTCCGTCGTCGACAGCGACCCATCTGGTTTCGGGCTGGCTTGACATGGCAGAGTGAGCGGTGGGTGGAGTGGGATCTTGAAAACCCACTAGTCCTGGCACGCTAGAAGACTTTAAGGTCTCCAGCGGAATTCTTGGCAGGCACACGAGGGTCCTTTGCGTGCTGTCGTACGCAAATCCTCTGCGGTGACATGTAGCCACAGCGTGTGGGACCAGAAAGGGAGGTTTCATGCAACGAGAGAGTAGCACATCTTTCGTCAGGAGCCGGACAATACCACCGTTGGACACTGGTCAACGATCTCCGTCCCTGGTGCTAGGCCATCTGAGCCAGCTTATGGTTCCGAGTCGAGGTTTCTGTCCAGACTATATGGGATGAATGACGGGCTTTTCACCAGGAGTCATTAGGCACACAAGGCGTACATTTCCCATAGCAGAAGCTTGTCCTGTGGTGCATTCCTGGTATAGGAAAAGATCCAAGGAAGAGGGAAGCATAACTCCCGACTCTCCCGAGAGGTTGGGAAACTCACCATCACTCGTAATGATGCGATCAGCGATCAAGCCGGACATGGAAAATTCCGAGCCCCTGTATATAACTTTACCTACAATTCACGATTCGCTACTTTTGTCGACCTTCTCATTAAGTACAGTCAGGAAAAGAGGATAGAGGTTTGATGGAATATAAGGTCAACAGGTCCGTCTATTCAAATTTACGTCGCTACAATGACTGTGTTAATAGCAGTGGCTTGGGCGGAGGCTGCTCCTGATGCAGCGGTGGATCTCTCTCTCTGCGCACGGATCGTCTCCATATACACAAATGTTACTAGGATCATATCCAGCAAAGGCTCTGAGACCTGGCCATAAATCTCTAGCGAGGCTTGACTTTTGTCATGGATACCCGTGAAACCAGAGTGCTCTCTGTGGAACTTGGCCACAAGTGTACCGCTCTTCTTGTCGTTGACATACAGCTGGAGAGACGAGTGAGTGCGCTGTTTGAGCCTCGGATGTTGTAAAGACGTACCTCAGGCTTCGACAGCCCCATTTCCCAACGGTATTCTTGACCATCCGGGCCGACCCAAATACGATCTCTGTGAGTGGAATATGTTGAGCTCTGGCGATCCCTATGTAGCGATGGCCCGTGCTCTCGTACCTGCCATACCAGTTAAGGCCGAATGGCTTCTTGAAAACCTCTTCTTCCTTCTTGGTTATGCCGTGAATAGTGAGTTCGTCGGAATGAGCGTATCGAATTCTAAGAGACGCGAGCTCCGTATGCTCGAGTCCGAAAGCGGTCGCTCCTTTCAGACCAAGTCTTTAATTTCGGAACAGTTTAGGACCTAGTGGACACTACATACTGGTATGGGCATCGAGTTTGACATCTCTTCCCCCCCGAATCTTGTAAATCGCCACCTTGCTTGTGGCTATTGAGTAATTATACTCTGTCCGTTCTGCGCGATATAAAGGTTCGCCGTCCTCTGTCCGATAAACAGTATCCCAAGGGCCACTCTTCTCGGCAAGGACTAGCTTCAACGACATTTTAGAGGCTGAAGGACGTAGGGGGAGGAGTCTTGTGTGTGTGTGGAGGCTTGCGAATTGGCTGTTTTTGTGGCTCAGGGTTCACTACGTGATCACTTTATAACCTAGCGGCGAATGCATTCCGAATAGGCAATTCATGTGCTTCCACTTAATCATCGCTTACCCTTTCGCCTCCTTTCACTCACCGCCACAGACCATGAAACCCGATTCCACAAGCGCTCTCGCTGTACGGTGATCTCCCGCGAGGCAGGGCTCACCTGCCTTCAAGAGGCGATGGGAACACAGCCATCATTTGGGCAGCGGTTTCATCGCTGATCTACAGGCGCTTACCCAAAAGCCTTGGTGAAGTTACGGCAGACCTAATTACTGTTCTTCGCCATCCCTTTTGCCCCTTATAGGGATTTGTGCTAATGGACATACCATCCGGACACGCTATCCACTGGTCTTGGCCTTGATTCAAGCTGTGGCGCACAGATTCACGTTCAAAATGGAGTCAAAATGTCAAAATCTGATCCTATGGGTTGGTGTATATGGTAGTGGGGGACGAGCTCTCTACGGTTCGTTGAAGGGGTCAGGGTATCGGAATTCGAGGGAGACAGTCCGTCCTGACTCCTGGTCTACTCACGTAGCTAGTCCGATGGCATCGCCGACATTTGATCTGGCTGCTTTATTGGTTGCCTTTTCCCTCGCCTTCCTGACAACCTCCATGTATATGAAGGTCACCAAAATCATATCTAGGACGGCCTCTGAGACCTCCCCAAAAATCTCCAAGGAAGCCAAGGTCTTGTCATGAATTCCCAGAAACCCGGAATGTTCTTGGTGGAACTTTGCCACCAGCGCACCCTTCTTGCCGTCAACGTTGCGGAAGAGCTGATAAAGAGAAGTGAATGAAAACTTGGATCAGTACGGCTGAATGAGGTACACGGGGGATAAATACGGACTTCGGGCTTTGATATACCCATTTCCCAGCGATACTCGTTATTTTCAGCATCCTTCCAAACGCGATCTCTACAATTTCGAAATACGACGTTCGCCGGTCAGTCCTTGATACAAAGAACCCAGAAGTGCCGGCATTCTTACCTCCCGTACCATCTCAAACCCATAGGCTTTGTGAACAGGTCCTTGTCTTTTATCTTGACCCCGTTGACAGTAATCTCGTCAGAGTGAAAAGAGCGAAGACGAATTGTTGCAAGGTTTGTTTGTTCGAGTTCGAGCGCAGTGTCTTGATAAGGGAAAAGTGTGATTTGGGGGTCGGAGCATAACAGTTATGTCCATCCGCTTACCTTGGCCCATGTACGATGTTAGGTTTTGTGCGCTGCGAATCTTATAGAGTTCAACGGTACATGTAGCCGCAAAGTCCGAGAATGCCACCCTTTCTGCGCGATACAAAGGCTGGCCACTTTCTGTTGAATATATAGTGTCCCAGACGTTGCTCTTTTTGGCCAGGACAAGCTTGAACGACATTGGAGTGGTGGGTGTGGAAGGTGATGTCTATGAATGAGATGGAATGAGCTCGAGGCGACGCCAGGATTGCTATTTCTTCTTTTATATTGACTTATGTATACCATTGCCGTGATATGGTTGATATCCTTTTCCCCGTCCATGAAACCCGTCATATTCCGGGCAGCCGTGGTCTCTACAACGCTGCCCATTCGAAAATAGAAAAACCATGTATTTGCAAAGAGTAACACCTCATCCTAGCATCCGAAATGGACAAACACCCGCATAACCGGACTCTGGATATTTGTTGCCCTGCCTCGTTGCCATCGCGAGGCCGACAAGCGCCACGTTTCTCTCCGCTTCGAGCGTTGGATTCCCATTGCAAGCGAAGTGTGCGAATGTGTACACAGCTTGAGAAGCACTGAAGAGAGTTGTCGAAATATCACCGTGATACCAAACTTTCGTCGATCTTATGAGTAGACAAATGCTCCACCAAAGTCTTTGTTATTCAAGGTATCGAATTAGGGTAAGAAAATAGGTTAGATCTTAGGTCGCCGCCACCGCTGCGATTGTTGAAGAGCCTGCATTTGCCGCACCTGCTTGAGCAGTGGCCAATTCTCTCTGCGCCCTCGTCGTCTCCATGTACACGAAGGTGATCATAATCATATCGAGAAGCTCCTCGGAAAGCTCCCCCATTATCTCCAAAGAAGCTTGGGATTGGTCGTGAATTCCCATGCGTCCAGAATGCTCTCTGTGAAATTTGGCCACAGTGGCGTCCTTCTTATCGTTCACATTGCGGAAGAGCTATTGCAAATATGTTAGATTTGTTTTCTTCTGCAGGCGAATCACGATGCATGTACAGACCTCAGGCTTAGACAGACCCATTTCCCAACGATACTCCTGACCATCGGGGCCTTTCCATACACGATCTCTGCGAGTTCGAATTATCAGATATAGCCCTTGGTGCGGCTAACTCGCAACTGGAGGCGTTCGCAGTGCGTACCTTCCGTACCACCGCAGGCCCATAGGTTTGGTGAACAGGTCCTTTGCTTTCATCTCGACACCGTTGATTGTGAGCTCATCAGAGTGGACATATCGAAGACGTAGTGATGCTAAGTCCGTGTGCTTCAGACCAAAGACTGATGATCCTATGGGAAGTGGTAGGTGCTCGTGAGGGGAGTCGACGCGGTGGAAGGCATGGTCCTGCCACATACTTTGACTGAAGTCCACTTTCTCGTCTCCTCCAGCGTGGATCTTATAAAGTGTCACTGTGCTAGTGCACTTCATGGATGAGTAGTCGATTCTTTCTGCACGATACAAGGGTTCGCCATCCTCTGTCCGGTAGACCGTGTCCCAAGGGCGGCTCCTGTCAGTAAGGATGAGTCTGAGCGACATTTGGTCGATATTTTAGTGTTTGTATGAGGGGTAGTTGCTTGTATTTGTGAGGCAATGATTCTGAGGTTATATAGCCTCCCATAATCGCTTCCCCTGGTATGAATATCACCCTCGAGCGTCATCGAGCTCCTTCCATCCGCCGCGAAACCCGCTACATCCATCACGCCTGCACAATATCACCAATTCAAAGATCAGGATCAGTGGGGCGCATCCTTTGTTGCAACGGGGAACTATGTCAGCCTGTGGGGCTTGCAAGCGCCCACCTTCTGTCTCCGCGCTTATATTCAACCTCCGACTGATCGCTTGCCTTGTGATCGCTCCCGAGTTTGTCGATCTTCCACTAGGACCACCACAATGAGCAGGACCACTGAACTTCGGCCTTGGTCTTATTTCAAATTTATTGGCGCCTCTCCTGGTTATTGAACCACGTACCCCATGAAAAGCCAGGGAGGAGGGTCTCAACGCGCCGTGCACCTTCAACCTGCGGTGTCCTTCGGAGCTATAGGGCGTGACGTACGGGTCTTTTCCAAAGGTACGTCTTACTTCTCTATACTCACATTGTTATACGAGCTTATAACCTCCGATCTCAAGCGTACTCAAACAGTCTCTACCATTATTACCTCTTGTACATGTACACCTGGTCCACATTGGAGAGGCTGTCATATCCAGTAGTCACCATTGAAGGCGTCCTGGTGACTCAGAGAGAGGCTTTACACACACATATATATAAACAATCCTCACTTCTCTCTTTTCGCATCGAACTGCCACCAAACCCTCTGTCGCATAATTCGTCACCGTTCGCCATGTGCACCTTTACCACTCTGTTCGCTCTCATCTCTGCGGCTGGCGTTGCTCGAGCCACCCCATGGGCCATGTTTAGCAGGGTACGCATACCTCTTGTCGCCTCCTCTCGCATATCTATATCAGGAGTGTATGCTCATGGCGTGTGGTCCCCCGACAGTCCGAAATCTGGTGCTGCCCATCCCAATTCAACGATGACTTCGCAACACCTCTTTCTCAACGCGCCCTCGGATCCGATAGCTTCCAGTGCAAGTAAGTGGTTTCTTCTTCGCTGCCTCTCATCACTCCGCGATCGTGCTTGCACTATGGTTTTATCTCTTGTCGTCCTGGGCTTTCCCTGAATCTGGTGACTGACCCTTCGCGCGTCCCTTCAGCTACCAAGAGGCCAATGGCGGCGATCTTCCAGGGAGAAACGGCAACCATGGAGGTGGAGTGTCCAGTATCAGTAGTTTTTCTTGCAACTATGTAAGCTCTTCATCTCACATCCTTCCTCGCACCTGTTCCCGATGAAGACTGACACACTTCTCTATAGCACCCTGTCACGGGCTCGTGCATCGGCGGCGATGAAAACTGCCCGACTCGAGCATACATCAACCCTAGTTTCGCGTTCAAGTCGTGCCCTGGATTTGTCTCGTCTGATCAAGGCAAGCTCGCCGCTTTCACAGATGGTGTTCTGGATTGAGGCCTCTGCAGGTGTATCGTTCTTTGATTTTATTGATATTTCGCTCGTTCGTCTTTTGTTTTCACCGTGGCTTGTATGCTTTTTACGCCTTCTCTTTGTATCTGCTGCTATATGGAATTCCCCACCATTAAGCCGTCCATCTCTGTATTCCAAATCGGTTTTCGTTTGTTCATGTGTTGCTAGGTTCCGCCCTCTTGGAATCCATTGTTCTTGAGCCTACGAGCAAAACTGAGCGGATTCTCAACGGTTTGCTCTTGGATTCGCGGAGGGCAATTGATAAGGCCCTTCGATCGAAATATGCCGGGGTCTCGTGGCAGTCTCGTGGCCTAAAATCTAGCGCCTGACGATTCGTCGGCGGTATCTTGATCTTCCGCTACCACCATGGCTGCGTCTGGCTTGCAACCTGGCGAGTATGTTATTACTGCCAAATTTGCAAAAACCGTGCTTGACATCAAAGACGGAAACGGTGAGTGTCAATGGCGTGTTGGGTAGAGGCATTTATCTGGCTGATTCACGATACTGCGGATTTCTAAAAGCGATTGGCCATCCTTACACAATGTCTTCATCACAAAGGGTTGGTTACGCACAAGCACAAGACACTGAAGGAGGGGCTGATATTTCTATAGTGGAATGTTCAAACCAACGATGGGAGATTTTGGACGATCCAGAACACTCTGAGCAAACTGTATCTAGGAATGAGATTTGGCGACAAGATCCGCAATAACTATGTAATCCACGAGGTAGAGCATGGGTTTATGTGGTGTCTGGAAGGAGGTGAGGATCACCCAAGGTAAGTATTATGCCCCTTCATGTTGATGCCTTTGGTTCTGTCTAAGCCAAAATGACATAGAGTGACCGTGCCCTACACGTACTATTATCTGGACATTTGGGAAGGACAAGTTAGAATCTATGAGCACGGACACCTACTCAACACATCGTGGGTTTTCTCCAAGCGTATGTAAATCGCCGTTATCAAGGACTGAGGCATTCCCATTGACTGAGAGGCAAGCTCCCGTACCCTCTCTCGAAAATGGAGCTCTGTATTCGATCATCAACGTTGCCTCTGGGGCTTCTGTTGACCTCACCGACAGAACTAGAGGTAGGTTGCGAACGTTTGCCTCCCATCCCATGACAACTCAATCCTGACGAAGGCCTTGCTAGCCTCTGGCGCTCGTCCTCAGAGTACCAATCAGCACGTAAGGATCTATTACGCATCCCACCACGCCAACATTAACGGCATCTTAGTTTCGGGCGGTCAAAACTGAGACTGGTTGGGCATTCAAGCATATCAATTCCGACCTGTACCTAGGACTTGGGCTTACAATCAGCACTATCGCAAGGGGAACGCCGGTTAGAGGAGTTGCACATGCATTCTCATGGATGGTTTTGCCTGCCTCCACCTTTGGAGACGGTATCACCGCTGCCAAGTACGCATTTCGCCTTTGAGATCTGAGAGGAGATTGACATGCTTTCTAAGGATCTTCGTTGCATATACTGAGAAACTGATGGATCTGGATGCCAGTACAGGAGATGTTCAGGATGGAACAAATGTCACGCTGAGCGAAAACGACGATAGTACGTGCAAGCAATGGAGATTCGAAAGAGGTATGTCACCTCCTGCGTCTTGAGGAAAGCTGATAGAGTCATCAGAGGCTAGTTGCAAATGAGGCACCTGGTGGGCCCATTTTGGGCGAGCCTATGGCGCTCCACTGAAGTAGACCCCGTCTGCGTCACCCCGAGGACCGTCATACCCCCTTGCTTATGTTAGACTCACCTTGAAAATTGAAAAATGGCAGCTCTCGTTCAACGGATATGATACCAAGCAGTTGGTAAATAGCGACGTGATTGGAAGGAGAATGGCGTAAAGTAATTCTTCAAAGGAAACGGGGTAAAATGCGATTCGTATTATAAATATTTCTTTGAAAACACGTAGCAGAACTATGGCACATAGCGGCTCATCGGCAGTTGACTGAACGAGCATGGAAACGACAGACCAACGCACTCGATAGCTTTTTTTGTACAGAAACTTCTCCGGCGGAATCTTCACCTTAATCATCAAACAGCTTCTTCTTCCTGGGGTTTCTCTCTATGATCACGGGGATTGGCTCAAAAAGCGGCGAAATACTTTATTTATTATTGTCCAATATACAATAGCTCATGTGTAACTATCCGAATGAAGTGAGAAGGTCGAAAGCCGAAGCCTTGGTTTCCTTTGATCTCTTTGCTCGAGTGGTCTCCATGTATACGAATGTCGATAATATCATATCAAGAAGATCCTCTGAGACCTCACCAAATATCTCTAGAGATGCTGGTGTCTTCTCTCTCGTGGCCAAGACGCCGCCGGAATGTTGCCGATGGAAAGTTGCCACGAGCGTCTGATTCTTGTCGTTGCGAAACAGCTGAAGGTAGGTTGGAATCCAGAAATTAGACAGCCTGCCCTTCCCATTACAACAACAAATAGTAACGTACCTTAGGCTTTGAGGCTCCCATTTCCCAGCGATATTCTTGACCGTCAGGCCCTTTCCAGACTCGATCCCTAAGACACTGAGCTTTAGTCGAGCGTTCACGTTCAAGGGTGCTGTTCAAGTACGGACCTCCCGTGAAATCCCACGCCCGTGTGTTTGAAAATCTCACTCTCTTTCTTGGTGGCCCCATTCATCGTGATCTCGTCGGAGTGGTAAGTGCGAAAGCGGATTGAAGCCAGCCGTTTGTGCTAATTTCGAGAGGATATCAGTTATAGAAGGGATGTATCGTTGAGCTGGGGAGATCTACCTTGCTCGCGTGCCCTCCACCAGCGATTCTCGAGACAGTGACATCCTTGGGATCCTTTGACGCCGATTCTACACGGTACCTAGATTCACCGCTCTCAGTTTGATACACAGCGTTCCAGGGGCGGCCTTTTCCAGAGAGGACCAGCTTCAGCGACATATTTTAGTAGCGTAGGGAAATTAGAAGGGTTCCAAAACGAGGTAGAGAGAGAGGGGGGGATATTAGAAATTAGCGAGAGGCTTTCGCTTCTCCTTACTCCTTTATAGATTCGCCCCTTACTCAGGACTTTGGAGCCATCCAACGTTGTAGTCTTCTGAATCGTCATTGATCTTTCGAATGAGTTCGCTGCTCAATTCGTTGGCATTAGGTTCCACCTTTCCCCTTTTCTTCGAAACATTGCTAGATTGTTACTTAAAGATTAGATAGGTACAGTAGTACCTACGTCATGGTTCAAGGCCCCACACTTTCAGCGCCAAACCATTTTAATCTCCGCCTTCCAGCGTGTTCGACGTGAGTACACCGTTGCTCCTTCCCCTCCCTAGGAACTCGGGAAAGCTGAAGCCTCTACAGTCCACACGGTACAGGGCTTTGTCCCTCTCCGCTCGATACACAGTGTCCCAGGAGTTCTTTTCAGTTAGAATCGGTCTGAACATCGCATCGGTCGATGGGAGGGTGAAAAGAATTCAAGAAACGAGAAATGTGTATTGACTAGGACCTTCGTTTCCCTAGGCACCCATTTATAATCTTGTGACAATGGTGGCCATATGAGTGAGCTCGCTCTTCACCAACTAGATTTGTGCCCTGTGCGGTGGTGCCTTCTCGTAACAGCTCAACAGCTGCGTCATGTCGCGGGCGACTCGGTCTCCAGATGCTTCAGAGTCGCGCCCGCCTTTGAAAGAAAGGGATGTTATAAATTCAACGTGATATACAAAATATACAATACACATCACCGTAGATTACATTTGATTACATTTCGTGAGCAAAATCGAGCACAGTGCACGTCAGACGAGAACTAGAAAGACGGGCAGCAAGGGGGGTCAAAACATTTATGAGCCACCTCTTACACCTCTACGCCTTCTCCGCCACCTTCTTCTTGATTACCTCCACAATACCCGGCTCAGCCAAAGTACTCAAATCGCCCAACTGGTCTCCTTCACCCGCCACAATCTAATAAAACGAACCACGCAGTCAGCTTCTGCCCAGCTACCAAAGGGCCGACAGAAAAACAAGAGGATGAGGAGGATGAAGAGCTCACCTTGCGCATAATCCTCCGCATAATCTTTCCACTCCTCGTCTTTGGCAGATCCGAAACAATATAGATGCGTTTCGGAGCAGCGAATGGTCCAATGTTCTTGCGGACGGTGAGGACGAGTTCTTTGACAAGTGCGTCTTCCTCAGAGGGGTCAAAGTCGAATTCGGGTTTGAGGGTCACGAACTGGAGGTTGGGAGGGATCAGCAAGGTCCTCAATTCAGGGTAGGGAATAGAAGGCCAGGAGGAACGGAAGTTGGAGAGAAGAGTATAGGAGTAGGAAAGAGGGAAAAGGGAAAAGGGAGGGGAGGGGGAGGAGAAGAGGCAGAAAACGCACAGCATAAACAGCCTGACCCGTCAACTCATCCGCCGTCCCAATCACCGCCGTCTCCGCCACACCTCTATGCGTGATCAACGCCGACTCGATCTCTGCCGTCGACAACCTGTGGCCTGAAACGTTGATGACATCTAGGTACGAAAGAGTGGTACATCCATTCAGCCACACACGCAAAGTGGACGAGGAGAGAAGGGGACTGACCATCCACTCGTCCCTTGATCCAGATATACCCATGTTCATCTCGCGCAGCTCCGTCTCCGGTGTAGAAGTATCCAGGATAAGGCTTCATGTATGTGTCGATGTACCTGCACAGACCATCGTCGTCAGCAACCTGCTATACACACCAAGGCAAAGGACCAAGGAGGCTGAGCACGCACCGTTGATGATCCCCATAAATCGTCCTAGCAATCGAAGGCCAAGGACTGGAAATACAAAGTACACCCTCGACATCGTTTCCTTCCACGACCTACGAGCAATCCATCCATCAAGAACAGTTGCTCGAGATCTGTATGGGGTACGTACCTTTCCAGTCGTAGGCTCCAAAATCGCAGGCTCGATACCAAAGAAAGGCACGGTGGCGGCACCAGGCTTGGTCTCAATAGCCCCAGGGAACGGCGTAACCACAATCGACCCCGTCTCCGTTTGCCTATAAACATCCCATGTTGACATCAGCATCCCATCCACTAATAACGCATCATCGAGAAAGAAGGAGGAAGGCTCACCAAAAAGTATCAACGATCGCACATTCCGTACCGCCCACATGTTCATTGTACCAATGCCAGGCTTCGGGGTTGATAGGCTCGCCTACGCTACCCAGGACACGGAGAGAGGAGAGGTCGTGTTTGGTGACGTGTTCTGAACCCAATCGGCGCAGGAGACGGATGGCAGTGGGTGCAGAGTAGAATTGGGTGATCTTGTGCTGTATGAGGGGAGAGGTGTTAGAATCGGTGGCAAAGACGTTCAGAGGTAGAAAGCCTACATACCTTCTCGACGGTCTCCCAGTATCGCGAAGCAGTCGGGTAGACGGGTGTAGACTCGAAGACGGTGGTGGTGGTACCAATGGCGAGTGGTCCGTACACGATGTACCTGTCCGTAACATTCAGCTTGGATGAACAGAGGGATGGCAATGGAGACGTACGTGTGACCTGTGATCCAGCCAACATCCGCCATACAGGCAAACTTGTCTTCAGGATGGACGTCAAAGACATATTTGACGGTCATGGCGGCACCGAGGAGATATCCGCCAGTGGTGTGTACGACTCCTTTCGGTTTGCCTGTCGATCCAGAAGTCTGCATCCATTCAGGCTTAGACCCACACACGACAGAAAGGAGAAACTCACATAGAGAATGAACAATGGGTCCTCGGACGCCATAACCTCTGGCGCACAATAACTCGGCACCTTGGCCAACTCCTCATGCCACCAAACATCCCTCCCCTCCGTCCACTTGACCTCACTCCCCGTCCTCCTCAACACCAACACCTTTTCAACTTTCGGACACTCTTTCAACGCCGCATCCGCAATCGCCTTTAACGCCACACTCTTGCCTCCTCTCCTCCCCTCATCAGCCGTAATCAACACCTTACTCGCACAATCCTGCATCCTATCTCTCAGCGCTTCGCTGGAAAAACCGGCGAATACGACGGAATGGATGGCACCGATCCGGGCGCAGGCGAGAAAGGCGGCGACGACGTGCCAGGTCATGGGGAGGTAGATGGAGACGGTGTCGCCTTTTTTGATTCCGTAGGATTTGAGGGCGTTGGCGATGGAGCAGACTTCGCGGAGGAGTTGGGCGTAGGTTATTTCGGAGCCTTGGTCTGGTTCGTCGGCTTCGTAGATGATGGCGGTCTAGTCAGGGAATAGGTGTTAGCGAGCCTGGACATGGTGAAGAGCGGATGGACGGAGAGAAGGAGTGGTAGACGCCATGGACAGGTTGAGCATGATGAGGGTTCAGGAAGAAGGCCGCGCTCGACGCCGCTGACGCCACCCACGTCGAGCGGCGGCGGAGATGATGATGGACAGAGATAAGATACGAGCTCAGCTCACCTTGTTAGGATGCTTGAAGGCCCATCGGTCTACGCAGTTGTATGAGGCGTTCAGACCGCCTTCAGGGAACCAAGCGATGTCCCCAGTCTCGAATCCGCCGGATCGAACAGTGTGGAAGGGTCGATCCCAGTACAGGAGCTCATGGGCTTTCTGGAAAGTAAGATTCAGTTAGAATCAACTCGTTCGTGTAATTGAGGACAACAAGAGAGCCTGTCTCCCGGGAAGAAGATGGAGCAGGAGAGGAAGGCCTGGAGCCCAAATGCATAGGAAAGAAAGCTCACCTTTGCCCACCATTTATCACTCTCATGACCGACAGTCTCAGAGTGTGTCTGGCGGTACTCGTCGATATGCGCAATATGCGGCTTCTTGGGACCTTTCAAGACACGAGGAGCAACGGGAAACTTGTTGACTTTGGGTATTTCAGCCATCGTTGAAAGTTCTCTTCCACCGACTGAGCTGAGCGTAGATAGGGTTCAAGCAAAGATAATGCCGGGAATGTGTTGCTGTCTTTAAAGCGCTCAGAAAACAGAAACGGAAGCTGGCGATGGTGGTGGTAGTGGTGAAAGAAAGAAATAGGGGGAGACGGAACGGAATTGTAATAGCTGAATCGCGGGGGTAGAAATTGATATTGATTGCGCGGTTTAGGGCTCGTATTTAACCCTCTTGGCTGTAAATCACATCATCGCATGACCTGGGGTGAACTTGGCGGATGTAGAGAGCAATTAGGGTATAGGAGTGTACTCCAGTCTCCATATCCGTAGCGGCGTTCCGTAGTACTGATAACTCGGCTAACGGAGAGATCGTTCATCCTCACCCCGAAGTCCAGCTGGCCTCCTTTCACTGAAGGTCGATAGTCCTGAAGCTTGAAGCTCTATCAGACTTGGTACAATGACGACGTTGAGCTGGCGCTCTCTTCTCCTCCTGGTTTCCCAAGTGTCGTCACTGGACAAATAGACTCAAGGAAGCCCAGTCTAACGTGGTCCCAAAAGGAAGATAAGAAGCACTCGCGGTATCCCTGATCCTTGATCTCAGGAGCATGGCGTTACGTGCCTGGAGGAAAGAAGCAAGTACTCAAGAGAAGGCCACCGAATAGATAAGGTTGGCCAGTTCCTTCAACGGTGATCCAGTATGACACGGTCTACGGGCCAAGCTTTTCCAGAAGCCACCACTCTATTGCTACCCAGTTGGGCGAGTGTTTCTGTCATCGTTATTATTGTACCCAATTGCTTTCAGCCAAGGCCCTTTCCTCTCTGCCTTATCCCCATCCCAATTGTAATCCTTCCCAATCCAGACTGCAGCCGCCACCAATTAACCCAGCAAAGAATGCGGGGTGCGGGGAACGGCGCTTAAAGTGTTGACGCAGTGTGGGGTGAAGGAAGTATTAAATTAAGGCCATACTTACCAGAAACAGCATCCGTAGATCGAAGGAAGGAAAGGAATACCGAGGGAAATTTGAATCGGAAGTGGGACTCCTCTGGGATCATGTATCAGGATGCAGCGGGATGGGGAGTTCAACGGCTATCCCGCAAACAAAATGATCAACTAAACGTTAATCATACTACATGCAACTGTACAATAGAATTCAGGTCTAGACCACGCTACGAACAACCGATTACTCCTTCGAATCCGCCCCTTCAACAGTAGGCTGCCCGTAGTTCTGCCCCGTAAATTTCTGCACAACCTTCTCAATACCTTCATTCTCAGCAATCTCACCTCCGGGAAGTTGCTTCCCAAGGAACGTCTCCCGATTCCCAAAGGTCTCTGTAACCTGTTGCGTAGCGCGCGAATACATCTTTTTCTCAAAGCCCTCAAAGGCCTCTTCAATCGAGTTCGTTCCGGCGAGGACCTCTTCGATCGCGACAGATAGGTCGAGCGCGTCTGTGAGTGCGAGGTTGACACCCATGCCGTTGAAAGGGGTCATAACATGCGCTGCGTCGCCGAGGAGTGTGATTCTGCAACAGTTCAAAGTCAGCTTGGATACACTCTGAACCAGAAGAAGACTCACCCCGGAACAGGACTCTTCCAGTGATGTCCAGGAGGGTACTCGTACAACGGCCTCACAAGTAAATCCTCCGTATCATTCTGCAAAAGCAGCTCCTTCGAAGTATCATTCCACTCCCCCAAATACGCCTTCACAAACGCCCCCTTCTCCACCGTCCGATTGGAGGTCTTCTCATTCCTCCCCGACGCATGTCCCTCGAAACTCCAATCCTCCGATGGAGAGTTGAAAAAGTAGTACGTCCTCAAGGTCCCATCTCCGTTCAGCTGAGAAGCGAGAAAGGAGGTTCTGCTAGCCGCGAAACACGAGCCTTTGCCGACGAATTTGACCAGATCGGGGTGTCGCGCCTGAGCATCGGAGATGAGAGCGTCGATACAGATGACGCCAGAGAAGGGTGGGTTGGAAGGGGGTCTCCCTGCGAGCGCATCGGCGCCAGTGCGAACCTTTGACCAGGTCCCATCCGCGCCCACAACAATATCAAACCCCTCTACAGTCGTTCCATCCGCAAAGTGCAGGTCATATCTCGGCCCACCGACAGAGGACGGAGAGGAGGACTTTGAGATGGATACCAACTTCTTCCCCCACACAACCGCCTCATCCGGTAGTGCCTCAAGCAACATCGACCTCAAGACCCTCCTATCGATCTCTGGTCTCTCCACATCCGGCAACTCTCCCTTCTCACCCAGTCCGCCATTCTCCTCTTCCGAATGCCGAAGATGAGCGACACCAAGATTATCACGGATGTAGAGCTCTGTAGCGTCGATCCGCATGTGGTGTTTGAATTCTTCGATGAGGCCTGCGCGTTTGATCGCGTGTTGGCCGGAAGAGCGGTGGATATCGAGCATACCACCTTGGGAGCGCGAGTCTTTGGAGGGTTCGAGTTCAAAGACTTTGAACGAGAGTTTGGTTTTAGTGGATGAGGAGGTGAGTTGGTTGAGGATGCAGGCGAGGGTTAGACCACCTGGTCCGCCCCCGACGATAGCGATGTTCAGTGAAGTTGTCATAGCAGAAGAGTGTTGATGGTGATGATAATGCTTTGGGTCGATGTTTTGTTCGACATGGCGTTCGACGAGGTTTTATAGACTCTACCTCCTACGGCGGCAAGGAAGGACGTGGACCTTCGGCTCTGCCATCTCCAATTTCCCACTGCATGACGAGGGGTATATTCCAGGAAGGGTCTCGATTCTGTTGGCCTTGATGACCTATTTTGTGAACTTGGGCGAGGATCGAGGGGTGAAATCGAACTGATGGTCCTTCAAGTCACGAGCACTCGATTGTACCCCGCTCGAAGCCCTTATTCTGAGGTGGAAGTCGAGACCACGAGCGTTGTACGCTGGCTGAGAATATGATGTCAACGAATTCGATCCTGAGCACATGGGCCATCGAAGGATCATCGCGACGCTTGTCACAGCGATCCATTGCGCGAACTGCTGTCTGGCCTCGATCCACAGCATGAGTTGGGCTTTGGGTCCTTACTGATTATCGGGGACTCACAGAACGTTGAGAAGGAAGATCATGTTTTGTAGGGGTCCAAAGCATGACGAAAGGTGGCTTGGGCAGGAGATATGGCCATGATAGTTCCTTCAGAGCTCGAATAACGCGAGAATTCAATTTAGCCTAGTCGTATTGGTGAACCAGGATATACATGGCTCGGCCAGATTGAGGGAAGGGTGTGGTACAAGGAAACAGACGCGTTGACGGCAGGCGCACTGGCGGCCCCTAAAAGAGGTTTCGCACGGCTCGGGATCGACCCTTGGCGAGGGCATTCCTTTACGTTGCGAGGATTTGGGCCGCCGAGGGACTCGGAATTCAAGTCTACCTTCAAGAGAAAGGCCGGCCGATAATGGCGCAAAGCCCTTGGGCGAGTTCTTTTGATACAGTGATAGGAAAGGTCCTCAAGGCGTTCGAAGAGTAGAGCTTGAGAAAGACCTAAGATTGAGGGATTTAGGACATCTGCCAAGCATGATTTGCTGAAGCTCTAACACCATCGGCCGGTAAAGTCCTCCGTGCTTCACAATTCATTCTTCAGGGATACTACGGCTCCCACTTCGAACCAAGTGCTGTGAAGACGAATGGATGGCATTTTAAGAGCACAATGGAGAAAGAGTGACCAAGTCATCAAAGTCATTGAGGGAGGCAGAGATATCCAAGGAACTAGTTACGCAACGAAACGAACGGGGCGGGCGATTTTCCAGTGTTGAAGGCCGGGCAGTTCGCGACTGTACAATGTAGGCGAGCGCCCGTGAGCTCCCAAAGAGGTTTGGCCAAGGATTCCAAGCGCATTCCAAGTGCTCTTGCGATTCTTAGGGTTTCAAAAGTCTGGACGTTTGTCACAATCCTGCAAGGTTTGGTACGATAGCGAGGGCGGGAGATCACTTGGCCAGCACTCGCGTTTATGGTCAAGGACAGGCAGCTATCGGTAGAGATTGCTCCCAGGTTCAACTATCACCTGCAGCCTCCAAAAGAGCAGTGGGGTCTCTAGTATGAGCTATCTAGCGCTGGTTTTGGCGACTGCGCGATGGACGGGAGAAAATGGCGCATCTCTGCCTAAATCATGATGCGTCATCGTTATGGGGAATTCAATTCGGCCGCCTGAAAGGGGCCAGCGATATGTTCGCAAAATTCGTAAGAGAGCGTAAGCGCCCAGCTCTTTGCATTCCGTTACAACCATCAAAAGTACGCACATTCAAGATATATCCTTGATAAAGATAGGAGATAGCTGGAGTGATGAATGGTGATCAAGCGGCCTTGGGCGCTCAACTGTGGCGCTCTTGTGATACCTGTTGCGCCAAGTTTGTTGGGTGTTTCGGATGGGTAAGGTAAGTACTAAGGTAGGAACATTCACACTCAGCCATAATTTATGTATCAAGCCGATCTGGAGCTCTTTTCTATCTGTGATTCGAAGTCTCCGTTGCGGCTGTTGCTCAAGTCAGGGATTCTGAAGAGACTTAATTGACAGCCCTTACTCTACTACTGAGTGTAACAGAGATATACACCGCTCACCTCACCACCGCAGAGATGTGAGAGTGCGAGTGCTTCTGTACTGTGGAGCTTGGATACCAGTGTAAAGGTCAAAGTGCGGTATCTCCGGCAGAAGGCAGTAGGATGGTCATCTTTCGGGCTTAAATTGATAATATCATTATGTAGTCTTCATCATTTCTATTTCAAGGTGCTCTTCTCTCCGTGATAGAATGATCCATGATTTTAAACACCCGAGCTCGCCAGCACTTGAAGAGAAGTCTTAGGTCGGCGGAGAAGCGAGCAGGCTGGGCCGAGCGTGTTCCCCAAGACCAGGTATAAAAGGACAAGTAAAATCCAGCAGGGATTCAAACATTCAGCGCAACTCATCTCCACAAGCAACTGCATCCTTTCATCGCTAACCAGCTGTATGTTGCACCTGACTTTACGCTCCTCCCGTTGCTGATACCCTTGTCGCTTTCTTATTCAGATATCGATTATAGACATGGTCGCTGTCAACGCAAAGAACCTCCTACTCATCGCTGCTGCCATCGTCTGTGCAGCTCCATTCACCTCTGCTCAACGCCTCTACGACGACGGATCGCTCTCCCTCCGTGACATTGAGGACTACTATTCCGACCTCTCCGCTCGCACCTACGAGCCTCTCTCCATCCGCGAATACATCGACGAGCAAATCGAGCTCGCTCTGCGCGAGTACGATGATGCCTTTGAAGAGCTCACCGCTCGTGCCACCCAGAAAGAGATTGACGAAAACCTCAAGACTTGGCAGAATCGTGAAAAGGATGCCAAGAAGAAGTTGAAGCCCGCTCAGGAGAAGGAGAAGGAGGCGAAGAAGGCTTTGGACAAGGACCCAAACAACGAGGAAAAGAAGAAGGCGTACCGGAGGGCTGGGAATGATGTTCATACCCTTCGAGAGTCCTTGGAAGGGGCTCGTGAGCAGGTTGAATATTGGAAGAAGGCGAAGGCATCTCCTAGTCCTGCGGGAAGCCCCAAGGGCAAGAAGAAGTAGGTGGCTTGCCGTCCTTACCTTAACCTTGAGCCACTAAGGTCTCGGTATACATCCTATCCCACCACTTTCCAGCTATCTACCAAATAATGTCCACATAATAATGTTATGGACGAGTGTTGTACTTGGTTTTTCGTAATAATGCTATTTGGCAGGTGAGCCAGTGTGTGATTTCACTCGGCGCGGTGTTGATTCAACTTCCCCGAAGTTGATTATAGACAACGACTACTCAAAGTCATACCTACTGTCTTCAATGTTGCTAAATGTGTGCTTCTCTGACCTGTTGATGCCTTCTATCAACCCCTTGGCTGCTTTCTGAAGGCTGTAGCTCTTCGCTGGTCGAAGTTTTCCTGACAAGTGTTGGACCTTGTGCACGACTGACATACCTAAGAACGATATGGACTGGTGAGTGGTTCTTACCTCTGCGTCTGGTTCAACAAAGAGATTGATGGGCGCTTATCAGTCATCTTCAGGGCAGGTCTTCCCGTGACCGAGTGAGCACTGCCATCACCGCTAATGCCTGCGAGCTTTTCCCGTATTCACTGCTGTGACTGGTCTTACTGCCTCCCTCAGCTGCACTGCTGTCGATGGCCCATCCAACATCAAAGGTGAGCCCTTTGATCGTGATATCGGCATGTAACTACTAATCATTCTGTTAGCTCGAACGAGGTTCTTTCGGGAGAAGGCAGAGTGGGGGAGGTAGGCCTTAGTCTCTACCTGTTCATCTATTATCGATCTGGCTGACCTACGCTAGCTGGGCTTGCCTCAACCTCAGTGAAATGCAAAACAACAACAATGTTCTCCGGTGCCCGTAATCTTCAGATCGTGGACTCGACTCTTAGCGTCGTTGGCGGTGATCAAGTCAACAATCACTACTACTACGAGCGCCCGAGAGATATTTGGACGATCTTGGGGACGATACCCAATTTCCGGAAGATTTACCTCGATGCTTTGAGCAAGGCAACACCGGGAACTGGCATGTGGCTTGTCAAAGGCAAAATGTTTCGCTTGTGGCTAGAATTTAACGGTGACATCAAGATCTTCTGGGGTTCAGGAATCCGTAAGTCGCCTTGGCCCACCTGCTAGTCGCATCCTTCTAACGTCTCAACGTAGCCGGCGCTGGCAAGACTCTTCTCGCGTAAGTCGTACTTTACCTCCTGCATACTTTGCTAAGCCTTTTGTTCAGGTCAATCGTCATTGAGCATCTTGAAGCCCTGCGCAAAGAGACGGATGCCCAAATCTGTGTTTGTTATTTCTACTTTCGCTACAGCGACCGTGCAGAGGTGGCGGTTCGCCATGTCCTAGAGACTATTGTGAAGCAAACCCTCGAACGACACTCTGAGTGTCTTGATCTCATCGAACTAGCCTATGCTGAACATCTTCGGGAAGGCTCAGAGCCGACAGAGGCCCAGCTACTGGCCCTCCTCCAGAAGCTGGCCCACCGCATGGCATGCACGTTCTACATCCTTGACGCCCTGGATGAGGCTCCAACCAAAATCCAAACGGCGGTTGTGAAGGCGCTAGCTTCGTTGGGTGTCAAGCTTTTCATAACGTCACGACCTCTTAAGTCTGTGGAGGACAACTTCCCGGATGTACACACTTTCCCTATCATTGCCCAGGATCGTGATCTTGATCTTCACATCACCAAAGTCATGAGTGAAAGTGCAGATCTGCAGAATGTATTGCGCCGTGCAGAACCTTCGCTGAGAGAAGAGATCATCTCCACCATCAAGCGAAACTGTGGTGGAATGTACGAAATCCCTCACCTATTTGTCTCTGTATGCAGCTGACCACGACATCAGGTTTTTACATGCTACCCTTCAGCTGGGTGCACTGGCCGAGTGTCTGAGCGCTGCCGACGTGAGGGCTACACTCGAAGCCTTTCCCTCCCAGATCGAGCACGTCTACCGTCAAACGTGGGATAGGATATCCGATCAAAGCCATAGCCATTCCTCCCTTGCAAAAATCGTCTTGGTTTGGGTTCTCTTCGCATCAAGGCCTATGACAGTGGAGGAACTCGAGCGGGCTGTTGTCACGTCCCCACCTGACTACAAGTTCAAGGCAGACCGGCTTGTGCCGTTTGCCACTCTTGTGTCATTGTGTCGTGGCCTGGTCACCGTGGAAGAAGAGAGTCGACTTGTTCGCCTTGTTCGTAAGTCTCAAAGTAGCCTCGTCTTGCTTTTTCTAATCCACCATTCATCAGACTATACAGCGAGAAACACCTTGGAAGGACTGCTTTATGAATCATTTCCAGATCCGCACTGCTTGCTCGCCGCCGTCTGCATGACCCACCTCACTGAGTGTGGCTTCCACAATACGTCGATAAGCTCAGAGCAGGAATTCGAGGCGGCTTTGAAGAAGGACCCCCTACTGGCGTATGCATCCGAAGCTTGGGCCTTCCATGCGCGTACAGTGTTAAATCTGGAGGAAGCCCAGTATAGAATTGCTCGCCTTGTTCGAGAAGGCAATTCTTTCCCTGCTTTCACCAGTTTCGACCGCACTTGGGACTTCGACATTCTCACTCCCCTCCATATATTGGGCCTATACAAATTACCCTTGGACTTTCTCAACGACGCCATTATGGGCAACCCAAATATCACAACAACATTCCGCCAACAATCACCTCTGATAATAGCCTCTCAGTCAGGCCATGAAGACCTTGTCGCACTGCTCGTTGCACTGCCTGAGACACAGGTCAACTTGACGGATGCCGACGGTTACTCAGCACTTATGCAGGCCGCTCAATCAGGCCACAAGGGAATAGTCAAGAGGCTCCTCACGTGTCCCGGAATCCAGGTCAATCTAGTCAACAAAAACGGGTGGTCTGCACTCATGCTAGCTGCAAGGGAAGGCCACGAATGCATCGTCGAGTTGCTCCTGTTTCCTTTTGGAACCCTGCATGCCAGTGACCACGCCGTGATATCTGCTGCAGCCGATGACCTTACCCACCAAAACGAGATGGCTAGCGGGGACTGTGGGATGGTTATCCTGACACAGGGCAACGTGACTGCAATTACGAACACATGCGACAGTACGGTCAACCTGCTCAACAACCACGGGACAGCACACCTGGAAAACACCGGCCGGACAGTCGGTGTTGCTCCCGAAGATGGGACAGTTAATGTGTCCAATGACCACGGGATCACTAATCTAGTCAGCATCCATGGCACGGCTAACCTGGTCAACAACGGCGGGACAGTTGGTGTGGTTCACAACAACGGGACAGTCAATGGGTCCAACAACCATGGGACCACTAACCTGGTCAACAACCATGGCACAGCCAACTTGGACAACGACGGCGGGACGCTTGGTCTGGTTGACAACGATGGGACAGTCAATGTGACCAACGAGCATGGGACCACTAACCTGGTCGGCAACCATGGCACGGTTAACCTGGTCAACAACGGCGGGACGGTTGGCCTGGTTCACAACTACAGGACAGTTAACGTGGTCAACACCCATGGCACAGTTAACCTGGCCAACAACTACGGAACAGTGAACCTGGCCAGCAGCCATGGGACGGTCAACGTGGTCAACAATCACGGGATAGTTAACGTGGAAAACCTCCATGGGACGGTTGGTCTGGTTCACAACTACAGGATCGTTAACCTAGTCAATGTCCACGGGACGGCTAACGTGGTCGACAATCAAGGGACGATTAACCTGGTCAACAACGACAACTCGACAGCACTCTCACTTTCAGCTGCAAACGGCATCAAATCAGTTATCGAGCTGCTTTGCACAAGCGCACAGCCGTTAAGGCGGCAGCAGATGGCCCGTATGCTTCTAGATATGCTCAGCATCGCCGCCACAACCAGAAGCTCTACAGATGGGCACATTGGAATGACAGAGTTGGGAAATGAGGGGGTCGCAAACGTTTCTGAGATCAGCCAACCAATCCCCCACGACAGCTCTGATGAAGATGGTTTTGACTCTGATACCTCAGAGGCGTACCACGACGCTGAGGAAGGGTCGGAAGAGGACGGTTAGTCGTGTCCCATCGACAACTGACCAGATCCTCTAGTGCGCCATGTATTTCAACTCATCGTTCCTCGTTGCCATCTTCGGAATATTCTATCTTGTTCTTTAGGTTTTGAACACACACTCTCGATTTTACTACTCTGTATACAACCCTTTGTGCCGTCGGAATGAAAGTTCGCCCTGGAGACACCAATCAAATAAGATAACCAACCCTCTGAGGCCCTTCGAGGGCTGGAACTATAGCCTCCCCCACCAGGGATCCCAGCTGGGCACCACTGGTGTAAGGGATGGCCGCCCCAAAGGCGCCTACCTTCATAGATGGGGGCTCTGTTTGCCCCACCATGAAGCCCCAACGACGAGGACACCCCCTTATCCAGTGCTGCGAACTCTTGGGATTATTGGCGCAGCAAGCAACATGAGGCGAGGCCTGACCGGGATTCTGCTCGCTTTGGCCCCCAAACCTGACTCTCAGGTTTCACCAGCAAAAGGAGGGCGGCTATCACTGGCAAGAGGCATTCGAGCACGTTGTCTTTGAAAACAAAGGAAGCTTGAGCGATTTCGAAGTCATTAACCGCAGAATTATTTGGTCATTCATACACTTCGAGCCGATCTTGGAGATTACAGTGCGAACCTTTGACCACGTCCCAACCACACCCGCAACGATGTCAAACCCGTCTGCAGAGGTTCCATCTGCAAAGTGAAAGTCATACTGGGGGCGGTTTTTGCTACCACCGGACACCTAGGAGGAAAGGGAAGAGGATGATGATTTCGAGATGGACACCGACTTCTTCCCCCACACGACCACCTTCATCCGGTAACGCCTCAAGCAACATCGACCTCAACACCCCCCTATCTACCTCGGGCCTCTCCACATCCGGCAACTCTCCTTTTCTCCAAGCCCTCCATTCTCCTCTTCGGAGTGCCGAAGATGAGCAACGCCAAAGTGGTCTTGGATGTAGAGCTCTGTAGCGTCGATCCGCATGTGGTGTTTGAATTCTTCGACCAGGCAAGCGCGTTTGATGGCTTGTTGGCCGGAGGAGCGGTGAACGTCGAGCATGCCGCCTTGCGAGCGAGAGTCTTTGGAAGGTTCGAGTTCAAAGACTTTGAAGGAGAGTTTGGTTGTGGTGGGTGAGGAGGTAGAGAATGGGTTGAGGATGCAGGCGAGGGTCAGACCGCCTGGTCCGCCCCCGACGATAGCAATGTTGAACGAAGCAGTCATAGCGGAGGAATGTCGAGGACGATGGTGCTGTGGGCTGACGTTCTGGTAGAGACGACATTCGACGAGATGTTAAAACCTCAACGTTGCACGGCGGCAAGGGAGGACGTGGAAGTTCGGCTTTGCCATCTCCAATTTTCCACTACATGGCGGGGATGTATCCCAGGAAGGGTCTCGGAAGCGCAGCATGGTTGAGGAACCCAACGAGGGGCGGAATTGAGCTGATGGACTCTTCAAGTTATGGGCACGCGATTGTACCCCACTCGAATCCCTTGTTCTGAGGTGGAAGTCGAGACCATGAACGATGAACGCTGCTGAGAACATGATGTCAACGATTTCGATCATGAGCGCCTAAGCCTCGAAGAATCATCGCGACGTTGGTCACAGCGACCCCCCGCGCGGACTGCTGCCCGGCCTCGATCCGCACTACGAGTTTGGCTTTAAGACATCCTTCATTGCGGGGGACTCACCAAACATCGAGAAGGTCATGTGTTGAAAGGGTACAAAATGTGACGAAAGGCGTCTTGGACGGGAGATATGGCCATGACACTCCCTTTAGACCTCAGATAATGCAAGACGCCAAAGCTGCCCAGCCACATTGACACACCAGATAGACTTATCTCTGAGAATTGAAGACGCGAGATACCTGGGAAGGAAGGAGCAGTGCCACCATCACGTCGGCACCATCGGCTGGGCGCTCGTACCGCTCGTCTGGTCCATCGGGCGCGCGCCCGCGTCGCCTCCCGTCACTTTCCTGATAGGGTACCTGGCCCCACCGGTTGGCCGTCTGATGTCGGGGCTTTTGCCCACCTATCACCCATCTTATCTCTGATGTATCTAATGATGTCATTGATTGATCAAACACATGCTTTCGCGACGCGTCGACCAATCTGAGCCGCGTCGCCCCTGTTCGTCAAACAAGCATTTAGCTTTTGGTTGGTATGCTTCTTCTTCCACGCTGGGGTTCTTCGTCCCACAAGGGTCTGCCGCTTGTATCCAGCGAAGTTTTCCCTCCTTCCTCTTCTTCACTGCCCCATTACTGCTTAATCCAAACCCCTGGCTCTTCTCCTCGTACAACGATTGCAATGCGTCCCTCTGGAGTCTGGGGCACGGCTGACTTAACACCTGGGCCGCATCCAATGCTCTGTAGGCAGTTGGATTTCGAACTACCCATCAGTTGGATGGGTTCCCGCTTCTCTTTTCGAGATTGAGGTTCAAATTTTCAATTCAGTGAGTGTTTCAATGACTGCCGCCTTGTACTAGCGATCTGACAGACGCCTAGGTGCCTGAAATTTGGAAAGAGGTAACTGTAACAGCAAAATATTAACGCCAGTGCAAGGTGTAATGCCGGACATCTAATAGTACGTTGAGGAGCCTTTGCTCGTCAAGCTAACGACTTTTTTCCAGATTCTCGAACGTGACTGCTGTGACTGGCGCACACCGTTGTGCAAGAACCTTGGGTAATAGTACAACGTGCGTCAATATCTCTTCATTGCTATGCTTTGCCATGGATACCCATACACGCTTCAGCAAGATGTGCCCAGGAGGCGTTTGTCATTCCGTTTTGCCTCGTGCCGTATGATTGCAATCCGACAACGTCCCTGATAGAAGCCCCAAGTCGTCTTTCTGCCCTCCTTTGACGCGTCAAAGATAGTATGGCTAACATGGTGTATGGATACAAGCAGAAATCGTTACCAGCCTCTTCTTGAGCTGGATTGTGGATAACGTCGAGGTACCGGATATGGCTGACGGCACGGTCAAGGATCAGAACTTCGCTTGTGCTGATCCTTTCATCTGTTATCATTCGACGTCCCCCTTGAAGCGATAGCGACATTAGGTAGGCGGGCTGTCACTCATAGGTATGTTGACGACTTGAAGGCAATAGCCTCGATGGAGCTTTGATGAATGCACTGACATTTACCATCGGCAGACATTGCTTTGGCAGCTTTGGTGTGGCCTAACGCTCAGTCACCCCCGCATCGGCACCACTGGCATTAGGCCTATTAGGATTGTTCCTGGATCCAAGAGATGGTGTTTGTAGCTCAATAGGGGAGCTATCGAGGAACATGCTCAGCTGGCGTTCAATGGGTAACAATCTCTGGAGGTGAGACGCAGTGCCTCTGTTTCAAGGCTTCTTGTTGACGCCTTCTCATCCAGGAATATGGCGAATTGATATCTCTTAGCAAGTCATGTCGCAAGTCGTTTGTTTAATCATTTGTTTAATTACACGGTGAGTACGCTATTGGGCAGATATCCCTATTAGAATGATTGCTAAAGTTACGATTAGGATTTATGGCTATACGTTCAATAGCCGTAGGACTTGATCTTTGCTCTTATTTGAGCCTGTCCCCTCTGTTGACGACTCTCCACGATCTCGTTGAAGAGAGGTGTCATTCCGTTTGCGTGGCCAGGATATGCTGCTTGAAAACGTGCAGCGTCACGTTGAAACCTGGGGTATGTTAGAGATAACAAACAATATCTCATTCTGGTCAAGGCTCACCTATTGATGAACTCGTCGGCGATCGTTCGCCTGACGTTGTACTGAACGCGCTGGTTTCGGTCCTTCAGCCATTCGGGCTTCCAGTCTCGGAGAGGGATGCGAGCCCGACTCGGGCGTGGGTGCTCCCAGTCCTCTATCACCTGCTCCCAAGCTCGATGCTTCGTTGCTGGGGATGTTGACATTCGCGGGACGATCAATGTTCCATCGAGGGACGCCATGCTTGTTAGTGCCACAGTTGCGCTAATGGTGTTCACCACCCGCGCCGTGTACTGAGCAGCAGGATTCGGAAGCCACGGGTTGGGTTGTGCAACCGTCGCCGCTGTGATAGTGGTGACAGACGATTGGCCTGCATAGGAAATGGATGGCGGGGGCAATGTGTATGATGGAGGGGCTGTTGAGACCGACGCGAATTCGGTGTGAGTGTTTGTGGGCTCACGAAACGCTGGGTGGACTGTTTGCGGGTAGTACCACTGAGACGGATCTGCCTGAGACACGCTGGGGTATCCCCAGTTCCATATTTGCATGGGCGGGATGGCTCGGGTTGCATTTGGGAAGTTGTCTGATGGAACAGGCATGGCTGGAGGAGGAGGCTGGTAATATCCTGGTGGAGGGTGGTTATCATATCTCGGCGTCGTTGAGGTGGTGTTTAGCCAGCCCGCTGTAAGATAATCTCAGTGGTCCACAAGAGTAGCACATGGGGTATCACACTCACGTTGGATCATCGAGCCCTGTCCGGCTGGTACAACGAGATTTCGGAACGGTTCTATGCTTGCTTTGAGCTCGTCGAGCTTCTCATTAATCCTGGCGCCGTCCTCTTGAGTAAGAGGTTTGAACAGACGGTCCTCGCCGGCATGCGAGTTGCTTGCGGTCTCGTCAAATGGACACAATGCGTCTGAATGATCTTCTTCATAGGTATGAAGCTCATCTAGCAGATACTTGATTAGAGTATCTCGCTGTAGCAGTGGTGAGTTGGGGGGGGGGGTAAGAACCTGAGATATTCGCAGAGAAGCTTACATGTTCATTCTGTGCCCATCCTCCCCACCAGCGGATACGAGCCAAGCTCCAGCGCTGCCCAAGAGGTGCGTACATGAACCGGTACTGAGCACCTCCACGACGGAAGCAGTGGGTAGTATAGTGGCCAGCGCCTGACAGTCCCGCCTCCTTCGTCATCTTATTGAGCATCTTCTGAACAGCGTCGCTGCTAATCGGGCGATCCATGTGTGCAGTTAGGTTGGCACCGATTGTGGGGAAGAAATAGTCATCGGGCTCGAGTGGGCGTTTCAGGATGACTTTCTCCATGAAGTCTCTCCAAGCAAGGATGCTCTTGTACGCAGAGTTATCAGGTCGCCAGTAGATGTTGTAGAGATGTCCTGTACATAACCTGATCAGCGAAACCTTTTCCCTGATAAACGTGCCCTGGAGATAACTTACCATTCAGCTGATGTTCCCCTTTTGCCATCTTCTTCTCCCAGCCCTTTCGGTTGCGGAGATTTAAAGCAAATAATGGATACAAGGCTCCATTAGACGCCCGCTTGGGAGGGAGCGAGAAATTGAAGTGCTTTGCTTGAAGCTGCCTGCTCTCGCAGTTCCTAAAGGGCTCAATGAGCGATCAGGTTAAATTAAATCCACATTGAGACTCGTACCGCGTCCAGACAGTAAGTCCAAGGTCTTTGATAGCCCTGAACTCCAGGTATTCTGCACGAGCCATGAGAGAAGCTGCATCAGTACACTCAGGACCTGGACAATGTTTATCAATATGGTCATCGAGTTGGTCCGAGTCTGGCTTTGACATGGCTCGTGAATGCTTCCGTTCTCCTTCACCCTTGCTATTCTTGATAGCCTTCAGCATGTCGTGCACTCTCCCTGACCTCGCAGGGTTTCCGACCCACTGATCCGAGATTTCGAGGCGCCGCCAAAGTCCTCGATAGGAATCACCATCTCTGAATGACAGTTAGATAGAGTTATAAAAACCAAACATGTTGAATACTCACAATTCATCGTAGTATTTAATGAATGCAGACACGATCTGCTCGCCTGTGCCCACCTGACACCCTCCCTCGAAGCATTTGTACCACAGGAAAAGTGATATAGCCTGTGGTGTACATGCTCGGGGACGTCCTTCGAGGCATGTGGGAAACTCAGGGTCCATCTCTTCTTCGTCGAAAACCACAGACCCTTCAGAATGATTTCTGCCTGCACTCTCGTCTCTGGGCCCTGCATCTTCATCAACAATTTCGTCCTCAGGAACTGGATCTTGGGCGGCACGTGCCGCGTGGCGGTCTTCTTGAAGCTTCTCCCGTGCTTTGTAGCGTGCCATGAATTCTCGAGCATTCTTGAGAAGATTGTCGTAACGTCGAACAGTGTTCTTGGATCGCGAGTGCTTCTTCGTAGCATCCGCTGCTGCCTTCTCAACAGAGGCAAAATTGAGAAGGTCGACGCCATTCGACGAGGGCACTTTGGTCTTTGGGCCTTTGTGCTTCGGCATACCAGCAGACCTGGGCAAAAGAGGGGAGGTACGGAATACGGAGCTCAACTCTCTCTGGGGTATGCATTCCGCCTAACGTCTCACTTTGGAATTTCCCGAGCTCCGATCAATAACCAGGTCCGAATATCGTCAAAGCACCTCACATTGAGACCAATAATTTGTACAGTGCAGCCCTGTATTCCAACGTAAACTACTAGTACTGAAACTCAATCAATCTTCATCCGAGTCATGTCAAAGGCATCCTGCTTTACAACCCTATAGGGCTGCCAATGGTAAAAACTTCGTCAGAGCCATCACCTCAATTTTAACCAGAAAAGCACATACCATATACGAACGACTTTCTGAGTGCTCAGGAGAAGAATTTCCAGCCCTCGACGGAGTCTCGTCACTGTCCGAGTCTATAACGATAACACTCCGGCCTCCTTCCCGAATCTCGCGGAACTAGATAACGCACTGTCAGATCTCTGTGCTTCCCAAACGATGAATAAAGGTTTCGACGTACTGCTTGCCTCTTCTCTCTACCATGGCCACTAACATCAGCCTGCTTACGCTTGCGAGAGGTGCTACCAGAGGTCCCTCCAAGCAACTGTTTCTTGTCATCGAAAATGGCGACAGCCACCGGCTTTCCGTAACGGAGAATTGGTTCCGGGAGTGGCATCAACACCGTCGCAGCAGCGGTTGGTTTTCCTGGCGCAAATGGTGGCAAAGATGTACGAGTTTCCTTCTCATACACCTGGATGGCCTGCTCTACAACGCTCTTCAAGCAGACCTTGACTTTGAAGGTGCGGAAAGGAAGTTTCTTGTAAACATGTTTGGCGGCAATACCTTCAACGTCCATCACCGCACGGGCGCCAAGACTATTGTTGGCCGTCTTTATGGGTGAGCGAACGAGATCCGGCTGCCTCATCCATTAGTCTCCAAGCCAAAGTACAGGCTCAGTTGAAGACATACCTTTGCCAGTTGTCGAATACAGTCAGCTGGCCAGACGGAAGAGCATAAATGGTCAAAGATGGTTGGCCAATCCCAACGAAAGACTCGATACAACTGCTGAGTGACCAATGCAGTGTCGGGAAGGGTTTCCACCCATCTGGTGTGTGCATCGGCACCGATGCCCTCAGAACGTGAGATTACGGGATTGGCGTAGAGATCAGCAATCTCGAGGTTTGGGAAATTCGCATGGCGCAACAGCTCATGAGCGAGGAAGTGATGTCGGCTCCTAAGCAAGCCCAAACTGTTAGTCCGAAGCTGCTCGCTCAACGACTGACGCCAGTTCCTAAGACGCCGACTTGCACCCCCATGGTCACCGCTATGGTATGTAGTGATGGCATCAAGCAAACCATGTGCTAAGAAAGACTCCGCAAGCGCCCAAGCTGAAGTGAAGCCGCACCCTTCAAGCCCACGCTGGAAGCAATCTGTCAGATTGAGATCGACATGAGATAACCCAATCCGCTGCCAAGCTTACCTGATTGTAGTCGCCGCCACCCAACATGGCCGTAAACACCCAGCCTGCCCTTGAGAAGCGGATGTTATCTCCCGGAGATGTGGCCCGCATGTCGTCAATGAGATACAGCTGAGCGAGATCACGGTTGCTCTTATCTTGCGGGCTAGCCCATAGCATGTCAGAACATTCAAACGACAATAATATTGACGTTACACACCTTCTGATCACTGCTCGCGCACCAAAAAGGAAGATGTCACTATCGGATGTCAGAACAAAATCCAGCTTGCCACGCTGGTTGAAATCCGCAAGATCCGCTTCCGCTTCTCCCGGGGCATCGTAAGTCGCAATGTTAAATGCCCTGAGAAGATCTCGGAAGGACGGAAGAAGATAATGATTGGTTGAATTGACCCGTGTGTTTCTCTTGGTTGCTGGCCTGTTATTTCCATCGAAGAAGAAGACTGGGATGATAGGAAGAGCCTCAAGCTGCTCAAGGCGGGTCAACAAGCTCTTCATCTCGCTTGAGTGACCAGTCCTTGCCCAGCTGGCACCTTGCTTCCTGGCGCCAATTGTGGCACCCTGAACCTCATAAAGCCAGGGACTGGAACGAGAGATAATGAAGGGTCGAAGATTGCCAAGAAATTAATTATGCTTACCTAGCGTCCACACCCACCCTTGGTAAGGCTTCTCCCCGCTCGAGTCGCTGCTTTGCTTCATTCATCATGTGGGACGTGAGTGAGATTTGGCGCATCAACGGGTGCTTTTCCATTTCCTGCAGGCAAGACCAATGATTGTCAGTATTCTCTGACTCTGCGAATTCAAGAGAGCTCATACCTTCCAACTGTTCGGGATCCCCATTTCTATATGCAAATATGAGAGTAGATTGTGTCAAGTAGCTGTCAAGAAAGTAATCCAGAAGGCGAGGAAACAATGTCTCTGAAAGCTCCCTAGTGTCTTTGTCATCACAGCGCAATCAGCCGAGGAAATAGGCGCCGGTGTTGAGAATTACTCCTGGGGATGGTCATCAACGACTATAGTAGCTACTGTAGGACTAGCCTTCAATTTTGATTCAATTCTGATTCAATTCTGATTCAATTCTGATTCAATTGATCTCTTACTTCAACTTACTTCGACTTACAGACCTTATTCGCTATTTTCAGCCTTGCCAGTTCATCACCGCTTTTCAGATCTGTCCTGACTCATTTCTGATCTTTCACCCAACCGGCGGTACTCAAGAGCGGGATCTTACGAAGGTCCGAGCCTGAGGGTGCTACCGCGCCATATCCGCATTTCCCAAAGTCTAGACTTGGCGTTCAATTGAGCTCAAAGTGTGAGCAAATGTGAACAGGAACTGTTGTCTGTGTATGGGACGGCGTAAGCTTAGGAAGTAGGTATCTAGTTTTTAATGTCTTCTATTATTATTTTCAACCAACCTTGGTTCCTAAAAGGCTTGCTTGCGCACGGCGTTTGACACCCACATGTGAGCATCGACACTCGCCGAGCTGGTGAGTTGGACCGTGGGAAATCCCAATGAGAATCTCGTTAGGATTTCGAGTAGACAGGGGCTAAGAGCTTGAGAGCATTAGCAGGTCTAACTAGCCATTATACATGCAACTGGGAGTTCTCGGAACAGGGAATCATTCCAGGCCTATTCCTTTTCACTCTTATATTCGTGTACCGAGCTTGCACAGTGTCCTAAAGGGCCCACTGGTTGGTGGCACAACGAGATACCATACAAGTCTAGTCGATATTAGTCCCACATATGCTTCAGTTCAATTCTTCTCTTCTCTCTCTCACTGACCAACACTCCCAACGCTAACCGTTCTCTTCACCGCTCTGTTGAATATCTCCGAGTCCCACCAAATCTCCGTGGTTGGCATCCATCAATCGCGATCCAAATCGGTGTCACCATGCCATCTCCTCATCGTTCCAATCTCACTTCTGCCCTCTGTTGATCTCTGAATCTCGGCCAACGAAGCGGCATCTCGAATTTACCATCGATTTGAAGAACACGGTCAATTCCGACGAGTACAGGGACATAGCTGAGCCAGGTGTACGGGTAGGATGTGGTGCAACGAAACAGACGCGTTGACGGCGCGCGTGGTGGCAGCCTTCAATATGATAAGCAAAGTCAAATAGCCCCCGAAGCGGGTTTGGCACGGCCCGAGATCAATCCTCTTCGAATGCATTCGTTTAACTTACAATGGAGGATTTAACTTGGATTTCAGGCTCCTGAACCAGCACGCTCTGTCTCACTCGATCGCTTTCTCAGAGAGAGGGCCTTTGTTTGTTCGGACCAAACAGTAGTGCGCGCGATGAGCTCGACAGAGCGGCTGGCGCAAAAGGGCTTCCGAAAAATCCGAAAGATGCGCTTGGCTGTCAGCATTGCCTATTATGGGAAATAATTCAAAAATTATTATTCAATGCGTGTAGGAACAGTGTCGCCCATACCTCTGCTTAAATACATGTAGTGCTTCCCAAAACGTCTTCCAGCAGTTGATGCACATCTTGAACGTAAGTTACTCGATATTCGGTGAAGGAATGGTTGACATGGAACCTGTACGCCCCGGTGCTCAGTTTGATAGCACTTAGCCGTGACGACTGTTGCGTTTGGTGGCAGCCTCAGTGTTGACGGGTATTGTAACAGATAGATAAGCCAGCTCTCTCATATTCTGCCCCCAAATCCGAAGGCTGTAGTTCTGCACAACTAGTCTTAACCATGAAAATGAAGATAGTTATTGCCGGCAATGTCAGTGCTTGCCAGGTTGACGTTCAGCCGCAAGGGCAAAAGAATTTGACTACATCGACAAGTGCACATCGGAATCTGGATCTATAAGTGATGTGGAATGGATAATAGGTGGAAACCGTGTTAAGAACGAGGAAACGGTCAATAGGCGCCCAACAAGCGCAGGCTGCTAACCCCTTAGCAGACGCAATTTGTGTGGGGGGCCGGGTGCAATGATTTCTCGGCTTTTTCGGAAGCCCTTTTGCGCCAGCCGCTCTCGCAAGCATCGAGCCTCGCACTTGTGTTTGGTCCGAACAAACAAAGAGTGCTGAAGAAGGAGAAGGTGCGGGCGAGAGCGTGCTGGTTATAGGAGCCTGCTTGGATTTATGCAAACAGAGAAAATAACAGTTGAACTTAAAGCCATTGATACACTTAACTCTAATTCCGTGAGTCTTCCACAGTCACTGGTCCCGAAAGGTTGGAATTACTCAAGAAGTTCACTTTGACCAAGCGGACTCCCCGAATCCTCATGGGAAGCCATCGTGCCTAAGCAAAGGTGGTCCTCGCGTATGTTCTTCCGGCGCAGTGGTAGGGAAGGTCCTGAAGGCTTTAGAAACATGGAGGCAGAGGTAGGCTAGAGACCAAGAGATCCGAGATGCGTTAGTATTCCGTCTGGCTGAGCGCCGGCCAAGGCTGCCGCTCGAACACGTTCGGCTGGCGAAATCCTCCGTGCTCCACGATCCATTCAATTTCTATGATTCTTCAGGTCCGGTTCTACACACTACAACTCCTCATCCTCCGAACCAAGTGTTTCAGAGACAAATGCATGGCATTTTGGAAGTTGGATGGAGAACGAGAGGCCAAATCAGCATGTCATTCAGGGAAGCTGAGAGATCTTCGGACGCGTAAACAGCATGAAGCAGAAAGAGACTTGGGTAGAACACTCTGCGCTCTCCAAGAGATCAGGCTAAAGATTCAAAGCGCACTCTTGATATTCTCAAGCGAGCCTTTGGGCTACAGACCATTGCTCAGCATGTGACAACTGCAGCTGGAAGGGGCTGTCGATTGCAGAGCCTGCCCGGCTCCCGGGTCTAACGGAAGAGCCAAGCAGCTCTCAGAGGTTTCAAAGGCTCCTAGTAGAATTTGCCGGCGGCACGAAGGACGGAAGGAAACGATGCAGTCACGGCGTCCGTGCCTTTACGATGCAACGGCATCGTCATGGATGACAATGAACCTCTGTGGGACATCCAGTGAAAGGGCTTAGCGATATGTTCGCGAAATTTGTAAGAGCCCTCCACGACTTATCCTCCCAAATTCATCATTGTGCGTATTGTAACCACTCCCAAGGTTGGAAACAAACGGTAGAGTCGGGCGCTGAGCTCTTTGCATTTCGTTTTGACCATCAAAAATACGTACATACAAGCGAGAATCTTGATAAAGATAAAGACTTAGCTGGAGCGATAAATGATGATCAAGCGCCCAAGAAACAGTTGAGCGCTCAACTGTGGCGCCCTTGTGATAATTGTTGCGCCAAGTCTGGATTGTTGTTTCGGATGAGTCAAGGAAGACAAGTGACATTGCCAGTGCTCTGCTCACCAAGATCAGGTCGCACCGAAGCTACCTTGAGTCTGCAATTTACAGACAGTGTAACTCTTGCTCTATTTAAGTATTTTAAAGAGGATCAGACGATTGACACTGATTAAAACGGAGAGGATGCTATTCCTCAGCTCACAGCTGCAACGCACTCGAGCACGAGCGCTTCCGTACTACTGCGGAGTTTGAATACCATTGGAAAAAGTGATGCCAGAGAGCGGTATCTCCGGCAGCAGGCACTGAGGCAGTCACCTTTTGAGGTTAAGCCGATAACATGCGCTTGCTCTCGTTTCCGTTTCAACTTGCTCCGCTTCCGTGATAGAATGATCCATGTTTTTAAACATCCGAGAACGCCAGCGCTCTGAGAGCAGCCTAAGACGACGGCAAGTAGGCTGGGCAAGGAGTCCACCGCAAGGCCAGGTATAAAAGGGAAGGAGAAACGCAGAAAAGAAGCAGAACATCAGCCAGGTAATCCACCTTCGCAAGCAAACTTACTCTCTCTCATTACCCACCATCTGTACGTTGCATCCGACTCCATCCTCGTTCTTTCGCTAACACTTCTATCTAGATATTGATTATAGACATGGTCGCTATCACCACCAAGAACCTCCTTCTCGTCGCTGCTGGCATTATTAGTGCAGCCCCATTCACCTCTGCCCGACGCCTCTACGACGACGGATCGCTCTCCCTCCGTGACGTTGAAGACTACTACTCCGACCTCTCCGCTCGCACCTACGAACCTCTCTCCATCCGCGAATACATCGACGAACAAATCGAACTCGCTCTCCGAGATTACGACGAAGTATTTGACGAGCTTACCGCTCGTGCCACCCAGAAAGAGATCGATGAGAAACTCAAGACTTGGACTGCTCGCGAAAAGGATGCCAAAAAGAAGTTGAAGGCTGCTCAGGACAAGGAGAAGGAGGCGAAGAAGGCTTTGGATAAGGATCCAAAAAATGAGGAAAAGAAGAAGGCGCATCGAAGGGCTGGAGATGCTGTCAATACCCTTCGAGATTCCTTGGAGGGTGCTCGTGATGAGATCGAGTATTGGAAGAAGGCAAAGGCGTCTCCGAGTCCCGCTGGAAGCCCCAAGGGCAGTCCCAGAAAGAAGTAGTTCTTTTTCGTTGTTTTTCTAGCATCAATGCACTGGGCCTCCGTAAATGTGGCTCCTATCTAATCACCGGGCAAATAGTATGCTACAACTTCGATCCATCAAAATCTAAGTGCATAGCGAGATCTAAAGATCGATTCGCGTTGCCTGTGCGCACGAGGTGTGAACTGGGCTCAAAAATATTACTTTCCTGATGCCTCACCAGTTCCGGTAGGGACGATATATCCCAGCTCTCTGCCAGAGAAAAATCAGGATGTATCCTCAGCTGACTTTAGAACAGCGTCTGGATATATTCCTCCCTTCTGGCATGCATATAGGGGACGTTTTAGCAGCGAACCGTCCGACGCTGGCCTTCTGACGACTCAGGCCGCCGATGCAAGCCTTTCCAAATTGAGATAGCGCCTCCCGCCTCCACCCTCCCTCGACCTCCTAGGCGCCGATCGAATCCGGCGAGGCATCCCGTCTTTTGACAACAAGCGTCTGACTACGATTGCGGTCTGTTGCAAAAAATAGGGGCTTTCCGGTGTGGGCTTATTGTCCGGAGCAGTAAGGGCATTCCTTTTGCATTGGGATGTTGGTCACCGAGGGACTCGGAATTCTAGTCAATCGTAAAGAGAAGAGCCGACCAAGAAAAGCGCAAAGCCCTTCAAGTTGGGCGAGTTCTTCTGATACAGCGACGGAAAGGGTTCTGAAGGCTTTCAAAGAGTCGCGCCAGAGAAAGACCAGAGATTGAGGGATCTAGGACTCCATAGGGTTGAGCGTCCGCCAGGGCCGATTCCCTGAAGCTCTAATACCATCTGGCGGTAAAGTCCTCTACGTACTCTACAGTTCATTCTTTAGGGCTCGTTCTACAGATTACGGCTCCCAATGAGTCTAACATATTGATTTGAAGACGAATGGATGACATTCTAAGAGCACAGTGGAGAAAGAGGGGCCAGGTTATCAAGTCGTTGAAGGAGGCAGAGATATCCAAGGAACTAGTTACGCAATGAAGTGAAACAGACAGGTAATTCTCCATAAGCAAAGGCAGGGCGGTTCGCGACTGCACAACGCAGGCAAGCGGCCATAAGCCCCCAGGGAGGTTTGGTCAAGGAGTCCAAGCACAATCCAGGGGCTCTCACAATTCTTTGGGTTTCAAAATTTAAAGTCCGGACGTCTATCGTAATCTACAAGGTATGGTACAATAGCGAGCGCGAGAGATCACCTGATCGGCACTCGCGTTTATGGTCAAGGTCACGCAGCTGTAAACAGAGGCTGCTCTCAGGTTCAAATATCACCTCTGGCCTCCAAGAGAACGACCGCGCCTCTATGAACTACCTAGTATTGGTTTTGTCGACTGCGCGATGGACAGGAGGGAAATGGCGCGTCCTCATGGGCACCTGGATCATGAGATTGGAATTTAATTCAACTGCCTGAAAGGGCCCGCGATATGTTCGAAATTTTGTAACAGAATGTAAGCGCTCGGCCATTGTTTTCCGTTCTAACCATCAGAACCACATGCATTCAAGGTATATCCTTGATAAAGATAAGGAGGTAGCTGGAGTAATGAACGATGATCAAGCGCCCAGGCTCTCGCTCACCTCGGGGATTCTGAAGAGACTTAATTGACAGTGCATACTCTACTACTGAGTGCAACAGAGATATACACCGCTCACCTCACTGCCGCCGAGAGGTCAGAATGCGAGCGCTTCTGTACTGTGGAGTATGAATACTGGTGGAAATGTCAAAGTGCGGTATCTCCCGTAACAGGCAGTAGGATGATCATTTTTTGGAATTAACTTGATAATATCATTATATGTCGTCTTTATCATTGCTGTTTCAAATTGCTCTGCTCTCCATGACAGAATGATCCATGATTACAAATACCCCGAGCTCGCCAGAACTCGAAGAAAAGTCTTAGGTCGGCGGTGAAGCGAGCAGGCCGGGCAAGGAATGCCGCTCATGGTCAGGTATAAAAGCGCAAATAAAATCCAGCAGAGATTCAACCAGCCAGCGCAACTCACCTACACAAGCAACTGTATTTTCATCACCAACCAGCTGTATGTTGCATCTGACATTACGCCCCTTCCGTTGCTGATACCCTCGCTCTCTTATTCAGATATTGATTATAGACATGCCAACCCAGAGCGAGATCGATGCGAAAGTCGCATATTGGAAAGCTTGTGAAAGGGATGCCAAGGCGCAGCTGAGGGCTGCCAAAGAGAAGGAAAAGCAGGCAAAGAAGGCACTGGACAATGACCCTACCAATGAGGAAAAGAAGAAGGCGTATCGAAGGGCTGGGAATGATGTCAATACCCTTCAAGATTCCTTGGAGGGTGCTCGTGACGAGCTGGAGTATTGGAGTAAGGCAAAGGCGTCACCGAGTCCCGCTAGAAGCGCCAAGGGCGGTCCTAGAAGGAAGTAGTTGCTTTTCGCCACTTGTCTAGCATCGATACACTAGACCTCCGTGTAGATGTGGTCCTTGCTATTTGCTTATCTTACTAGGTGGCACGTACGTTACTTTGTATTTTATGGCTGAGCGTTGTACTTGGTCGTCGTCATGATATGGTGTTGGCTCATTGGAGCTCTATATATTACTTGTGCACATTATTGCAACTGAAAACTCCTCTTGGTGGCATCTATCGACGACCTGGCTGACTTTTTCTGGAGGGTTTAGCCCCTGTTGGCAGCAGTTGTCCCGAAACGTGATCAGCCCTATGTGGAGCTGAAAAGTTATACACTTGCAAGTTATGCACTCCAGAAACCCGATTCTTCTTTCAAGCATGGAAAAGGCTGTATACCTGTGATTGCTGGGAATAGGTCACTGGCATCTCCAGACGGATGGGCGCCTATCAGTCCATCCAACAGTTTTTCCACGACTGCTGCCATCAACATCAGTGATCGCTCTTGAAGCTTGTCGCCTCTCATCCTCCGCCACCACTGTTCTCGCTTGTTGCACCCCCCTCAGCAGCATTCGATGGCTCACCCAACGCGCAGTGTGAGTACTGGGGTCGTAATAGCGACATGTGGCCGCTGACGAGTCGGACAGGGGGGAGAAACGTCTGTCGCTGCTAGAACGAGAAGGCAGAGTGGCGGAGGTAGTCCTCAATTTCTCCCTATACACCTACAGTCGATCTAACTGACCTGAAGTAGTTGAACATGCAACAACCTCACCGAGATTTAGAACGACCGCAGTGGTCCCCAGCGCCCGTGACCTTCAGATCGTAGACTCAACCCTCAGTGTTGTTGGCGGTGATGTGGTTCACAACGACATTCGCAACGTTCACTACCACTATGAGCGCTCGAGAGATATTTGGGCCATCCTGGCGTCGATACCCAATTTCCGAAACATCTACCAGGACATGCTGAGCAAAGCCACGCTAGGGACTGGGATGTGGCTCGTCAAGGGCGACAGGTTTCGCCTCTGGCTAGAGCCTAACGGCGATATCAAGATTTTCTGGGGCTCAGGAATTCGTAAGTCGCTTTAGTTTGTCTATGAGTCTTCCTTCTGACGCCTTAACGCAGCTGGCGCTGGCAAGACTCTCCTGGCGTAAGTCATCCCTTGGCTCCTGAATACTTCGCTGAACCCTACTTCCAGATCGATTGTCATCGAGCATATAGAAACCCTGCGCAAAGAAAAAGATGCCCGGATCTGTGTTTGCTATGTCTTCTTCCGCTACAGCGACCGCGCGGAGTTGACTGTCCGCAATGTCCTGGAGATTCTGGTGAAGCAGACCCTCGAGCGACACCCCGATTGTCAGGCTCTCATCGAACAGGCCTATGCCCAACATCTCCGGGAAGGCTCGGAGCCGACAGAGTTACAGCTCCTGGGGCTCCTCCGGGAGCTTGCTGGCCGTATGAGATGCACGTTCTATGTCCTCGACGCCCTCGACGAGGCACCCGCGAAGATCCAGCTGTCAGTCGTGAAGGCGCTGGCCTCTCTCGACGTCAAGCTCTTCATAACGTCGCGACCGCTCAAGACTGTAGAGGCCAACTTCCCAGACGTGCAAACCTTCCATATCATCGCCCAGGACCACGATATTGATCTGCATATCACCAGGGTCATAAATGAAAGTGCAGATCTGCAGGACCTACTGCGCAGGGCAGAACCTTCCTTGAAGGAAGAGATCGTCTCGACGATCAAGACAAACTGCGGTGGCATGTACGAGATCACTCACTTGTATGTGTCGGTGTGAAGCTGACATTCGCAATTCATCAGGTTTTTACATGCCGCCCTTCAGGTCGACGCGCTATCCGAGTGTTTGAATATCGACGATGTGGGAGATACACTCCAGGCGTTTCCCTCCCGGATCGAGGACGTCTATCGCCAATCATGGGCCAGGATGTCCAATCAAAGCCCCAAGCATTCCTCGCTCGCTCGCGCTGTCTTGATTTGGGTTCTCTATGCATCAAGACCCATGACAGTGGAGGAACTGGAGCGGGCTGTTGCCACCTCCCCAGTAGACCACAAGTTCAAGCCCAAACTGCTTGTTCCCGGTACCACTCTGGTGTCCATTTGCCGTGGCTTGATCACTGTGGAGGAAGAGAGTCGACTTGTTCGGCTCGTCCGTAAGTCTTACCACAATACTTTCGTGTTTTTATCTGATTCACCATCTATCAGACTATACAGCGAGAGACACAGTAGAAGAACTGCTCTCCGAATCATTTCCACATCCGCATGCCTTGCTTGCCACCGTCTGCATGACCCACCTCACCGAGTGTGGCTTCCAGAACACCGCTATAAGCTCAGAGGACGAGTTCAAAACAGCCTTGAAGGAGGATCCCCTGTTGGCCTACGCGTCCGAAGCATGGTCTATCCACGCTTGCGCAGCACTGGATGTAGAGGAAGTCAAGCACCAGTTGACGCAAATCGTTAGGGATACCACCGCCTTCCCTGCTTTCACCAACTTTGACCGCACTGAGTACTTCGACATTCTCACTCCCCTCCATATTTTGGCCCTCTACAATCTACCCCTGACTTTAATCGGAGACCCCATTCCAGATAACGCTAATGCAACGGCAACGTTTCACCAACAATCACCTTTACTAGTAGCCGCACGGTCGGGCCACGAAGATCTTGCCGCACAGCTTGTCGCATTGCCCGAGACGCAAATCAATCTGGTCGACAAGGACGGATGCTCGGCCCTCACGGAAGCAGCGAGAAATGGCCGCGAAAGCGTCGTCAAGCTCCTCCTGGTGCACCCCGACATCCAAATCAATTTGGTCAACAAGGGCGGGTGGTCAGCACTCCTGGAGGCTGTAATCGAAGGCCACGAACGAATCACGGAGCTCCTCCTGACGCATTCTGAGATCCTCATCAATGCGGTCAACGGGGGTGGGTGGTCAGCACTTACACTAGCCGCAAGAAAAGGCCATAAAGGTATTGTCGCGCTCCTTCTAGCGCACCCCGCGATCCAGGTCAATCTGGTTGCCGCCTATGGGTGGTCTGCACTCATCATGGCTGCTGAACAAGGCCACGAAGAGGTCGTCGCGCTCCTCCTGGAACAATCCGGGACTCAGGTCAACCTGGCTAATAGTGACGGTTGGTCGGCGCTGATGATGGCTGCGAGCGAAGGCCGCGGAGGTGTCGTCAAACTTCTTCTGGCACATCCCGATATTCGCGTCAACCTAGTTGACGAAAGCGGGCGGTCAGCACTCTTGCTAGCTGCGTCCAAGGGCCGTGAAGTTGCCGCCAAGTTTCTTCTGGCACATTCCGACATCCAAATCAACCTGGTCGACAAAAGCGGGTGGTCAGCACTTCTGGAGGCTGCAGCCGAAGGCCACGAACGAATCGCGGAGCTCCTCCTGACGCATTCTGAGATCCTCATCAATGCGGTCAGCAAAGATGGATGGTCAGCACTCACATTAGCTGCAAGGAAAGGCCATGGAAGCGTTGTCACACTCCTCCTGGCGCACCCCGCGATCCAGGTCAATCTGGTTGCCGCCTATGGGTGGTCTGCACTCATCATGGCCGCTGAAAAAGACCACGAAGACGTTGTCGCGCTCCTCCTGGCACATCCCGGGATTCAGGTCAACTTGCTCAGCAACGACGGTTGGTCGGCGTTGATGGTGGCTGCGAGCGGTGGCTGCGAAGGCATCGTTAAGCTCCTCCTGGTGCATCCCGCCATCAAGATCAACCTGGCCGATGACGCAGGGTGGTCGGCGCTCCTTCTGGCTGCGAGGCATGGTCATAAAAGTGCCGTCCAGCTCCTCCTGACGCATCCCGAAATCTTAATCAACGCAGTAAACGAAGAAGGGCGGTCCGCACTCTTACTGGCGACAATGAATGGTCACAAAGAGGTCGTCACACTCCTCCTGGCACATCCCAAGATTCAAGTCAACTCGGTCAACGAAGAAGGGTGGTCTGCTCTCATGATGGCAGCCAAACAAGGGCACACAGCCCTTGTCGAGCTTCTCCTAGCGCACCCTGGAATCCGGGTTAATCTGGTTAATAATGACGGTAATTCGGCATTTATGCTGGCTGCAAGCGAAGGCCGGGAAGGCGTCGTTAAGCTTCTTCTGACACATCCCGATCTCCAAGTCAACCTGGTCGACGAAAGCGGGTGGTCAGCACTCATGCAGGCTGCTCTCCGCGGCCACGGAAGCGCTGTCGCGCTGCTCCTTGCATGCCCTGGAATTCAGGTCAACCTGACCAACGACCACGGGTCAACGGCACTTCTACTTGCCGCTGAATCCGGTCACGAACAAGTTGTCGAACTGCTTCTCGCCACTGGTGCTTTCGATGTCGATGCATTTGACAAGGACAGGGACACAGCGATCAAGATGGCCGCGCAAGATGGCCATGAAGCCGTTGTTCGTCTACTTGTTGACGTACCCGGCATCGACGTGATGGTCAGGAGCACCGCTGACGGACACAATGCAATGTCGGCCGCTCAGGCAAATGGGCACAGTGGCATCGTTGAACTCTTGAGGGACGTTGAGTCGCGAAAGGCAGGTATTGCTAGCCCTTCCATCCAAGACAACTCTGATAAAGATGGATCCGACTCCGATACCTCCGAGTCGTACCATGACGCTGAGGAAGGAGAGGAAGGAGAGGAAGGCTAGTCGTGTCTGCCTGACAATTGACCTATACTGGACCATTTCTTGTCCACCATGTATTTCAACCTAGCCTTCCTCGCTGCCATGGCTCGGAATCTCCTACCTTGTGTGTCGACTTTTGAACGCGTTGATAGGCATCCTCCTTTCGCGATTCTACCACTTTTTATACAATATTTGTGCATCTTTGTTGTAACAGCTTCTATGTAGACGCTAGCATTGTTTAGTCCAACCAAATCGCATCATTGGCTATTCTGATTCACCCCTGCTCAAAGCCACTCGCATCCTATCCCGAGGTGGCCTCTATCGTTCGGGTCACTTGACAATCCCTTTCGTCTAATGCTAATGCGTCGTTCGAAGAAGATTTCGCTGACCATTCCTTGTTATGCTCACTCAGACCTTCCCTCCTGGAACATCAAGTTCACCTAGGTGGACACCGCAATCTTCCCCTCCAAACCCATGCTTGTCCCGTCATGGTGACCTCTAAGCCTCCTTCTCCGAGTCGGTGGTGCAAGGGATGCCTTGAAGTTCGAGTGCGTCGAATACCCTGGTTGACAGTGGGGGCGTCTAGTTTCCTCGCTTTTTGGCCCTTTTTCTCCTTGCTCATGAGCATCACCGCACAACACGTCTTTGGCGCTATCCTTTCCACCTTCAACTAATCTGAACGGCAGCTCTCTACATACCTACTTGACCTACTTCGCTCGTCGTTGTCATCAATGCTCAAGGGGGCTAAAGGACATAGGTGGTGCGAGCATGAGTATGTCGTCTATGTACATGTGCGGGAATGGAGATGCACGCTTAGGGCGGCAGGCACGACAGAGGTTCTTGTGTCAGAGGAGCTGAGGCGAACCTGAAGCAGGAGCCGCAGCGGAGTCATGGAGTTGATTGAGACTAGATGCGCCTGAGGATTGGAGGGGTAAGGTATAGATGTCCAAGAAGAAATCTCTTCCGATCCTGTAAACGACTGTTCTTGAACGAGCAAAGTAAACAACTTACTATGCTCCTTGAATAGGTGTCTCCCGTTCGGGTGCGCAGAGGCATTTGCCCGGACCTTATTGTAGAGAATGCCACTCGAAGGGAGCTACATTCAGTGGCCCTTTCCAGAGACTCCTGTTGGCACCTTTAAGTCTTCGATGAAATAGACGGCCATAACAGGGGCGAACATTTTAACGCAGACCCTCGCCCAGCTGAACACTGCAACTGATTCGCTTTTGAAGCGTAGCGTAGCACAGTACAGAGCAAGTGGGTAAGGGTTGAGAAGGAGTCGGAGGTTTATGCATAAGAAGCGGTGTCCTTGGCTAAAGACATGGAAGGGGGAGGAGCTCGCGATGGTCACTCCGAAAAGAGACAACGAGGCAAAGGCGTGGCTATGAACAGGCATGTCCCCGCTTATTGGACAAGTGCTTGAGTCGATAAATGTGTGTAGGGTTAGAATAAGATTGTACAAGGGCCTGGACACGCAGAGGGAAGTTGTATGCCAGGAACGACTGAGTCCTCGGCAAGGACGAGACGGCACCCAGACTTTCCTTGTATCTCAGCCCCGTTCATTTCTGTGAGATACTATATGGGATACTTCCAAACATAGACGTCAGGAGATAGGGTCAATTTAGACGAAGTACGAGAGTGTGGGGACGTCTTACCTGATAGTGTCAGAAGCCAACATCGCTGTGGTACCCGCTTCTGATCTGTTGACTTCCACGGCTTTCTCCTCTGGCCTTCGCTTCGATGTGCTCGGCATTCCTATAAGAAGCAACTATATAGTGAGACTTTTCTGCTTATCTCTCCCAACGGTTATCGTCGCAGAAACAGACTCTTCGTTGTTGATGCCATCCGACCTCGAGCTTCCCCCTCCCTCTCTTCCCCATGATCCCCGCAAGGGCGTCCTGTCGGATGAGGACCTCTTGGATATGATTTTCGGCTTCATCCAAGCGGACATAGACCGTTCAGCGACCCTAACCAACGATAACAGCACAGGTTATAAGCCCAGGCGCCAGCTTCTCAACCTTGCATTGACATGCAAGGCGCTCCTCGAACCTGCACTGAATGCGCTGTGGTATTTGCTCCCTACTCTTGTGCCCTTGATTCGCCTCATTCAAAGAAAATCCTGTTTCGACGAGACATACGTAAGTTTGAGCGTTTGCATACGCCGACGCACTGCTGAACCGCTTCGCAGTGCCTCAGATCGGTCCCTGACGCGGCTAACTGGGCCCAGATTATGTCCTATGGCAACCGCGTGCGGGTTTTAACCTTCAATAGCTCACCACCATTCCCCCCTCCGCACAAAGTCTCGTCTTTCCTGTATCAGGTAGTCTGCCTTGAATCGAGGCTCCCTAGACTCAAGGAAATCTACGTGACTTGCGGATCCCAAACGGACTACGATGCTGTCCTTGCATCAATCACATCCACCCTTATCAAAGTGGACGTCGTGGACGTAACCGATGTCCTCCGGGACGCGCAGTTCGTCCAGCATCTCCTTGCGTCCCTTTCTCGCCACTCACCAGGCCTGGAACATCTCTCAATATATGTCGGAAAAACCAAACCGGGCTTAAAAGGTCCGCAACCTTTTAAGCTTGCCTGGCAGCCTTGCAACCCCCCTTACAACTTCGTAATAAGGTGCATACTGATTTAATAAGATCACTCTGATGCTCTAAGCCTTGGCATCACCTTGCGCTTGCCTTGCATATCACTAAATGTAATATGAAGCTATTTCTGGCCGCGGCGTCCCCATCAAAAGCCCTCTAGAGCGCCATTCCGCTCATCGTCACGACTCGCTCGTATTTTTCTCGTTCCTCTCTCGCAAATTCGATTCCAGAACGCGCCACCACAACACGATCAAGGAACTACACAGGTCTCTACGCTAACTGGTGTCTGCGGGCCCGTGATGAACCCACATGAGACCGGGCCATCAACCCACTGGGAATCCGTCGACCTTACAAGGTTGGACCCCCCACCTTTTAAGACTAACTGTTAATCTTAAAAGCGACTATAAGTGGAGTGGGGTCTGACACCCCTTACAGCACTAATAAGCCCGTTTGGGTTTTTCCGACATATGGCAAAGGCAAGGGCAGTGTGTCGTTGACCGGATCACCCATCATTGTTTCCGACCTAACTCGTCTTGCCCATCTCAAAATCGTAATACAAGACGTGCTGGATAACTCAAACGACCTTCAAGCGCTCGCTAACCTGGAGAATCTACAATGCCTGACCCTTTATGTCGGCAATCCTCAACCTGTACACCACCAACAAACCCCGATAATGTTGCCAGCTACCCCGTACCCAGCCCTGCGCAGACTCAAGATTGTCGGAACCGCAAGCAATATCAGACGAAGCCTGTCAAGGATCTCGCTCTCTTCGATCCAAAACCTCATCCTTAGGTTTCACCAGCAAAAAGAAGACGGCCATCACTGGCATGAAGCATTTGAGCATGTCCTCTCTGCAAACAAGGGAAACCTGACTGATTTCGAGGTCATCAGCCGCAGGTTCATACTTTCAGCCAAATACTTCGAGGCGATCCTGGCTATCAAGTGTCTGAAGCGTCTTACCTTGGACGTTTCCGGACTCTCAGCCACGAACGAATCCATTCAGGCGATAGCCACTTCCCTGCCTAACCTCATATCGCTTATCCTACCGCCGATTCCAGGAGACACGCACCCGGATATGGGGTGCCTGCTATCACTGGCGAATGGTTGTCCCAACCTGGTCCAACTTCGCATTTGCCTCCATCTTGGCCAAGGTATGGGCGGAAAACTTGCAGTCAAAGGCTCTCCAAAACACCCTCTTCGATCCTTGAGCATAAGCGATGCTGGTGGTGTGTGTGGGGGTGGGGGTGGTGATGCGACCAAGATTGGTGTGGCAGAAACTTTGGCGATTGCCAGGTTCCTGGACGGTATCTTCCCTCACTTACAGGACTTGCTGACGCATCGTAATTCAGACGGTGAGGGATCTGGAAAGGCAGAAACCATGTCGGATATAGCGATGCTCATTAACGTTTTACGAGAAGCGAGAGTAGCAACATCGGTTTGAATTGCTTGATTAGATACACTAACCGAGTTCACAATGGTCGATTTTGTTATCTATTGACGTTCTGGTGCGTGAGGCGCATGTGGCGACTCGAGTACGGTGTCCTAGGGCCCTACACTCTTGTGTCTTGACGCGCACTCAGTCGCGAAATCCTGGAAAGGGTCACTCGATCGTCCGCCGTAGCCTCAAGGGCTGACCCATTACAGATCCACTCTTCATCGGAACACCCCAGACGAGGGGTGTAGAAAAACCTAGGCACCCACGGCTTTACCCAACCTGGGCCTCAAGTTTACTGAATCGGCGTTGCGTCGTCCCCCAGATCCCAGTTCCGATCGCTGGTCGAAGCTAGGAATATCGTGGAAGCTTCTCTGGCATGAACAAATTTGGGATATGCAACGTGGCGAGATCTAGCTCCTTGTATCCCGAAGCAACCTCTGTGTAGCTGGGGACCAAGACAAGTTTCTCTTTGTACCCCGCTGTGACATGGGCTCGTAATTCTGTGACATATCCATTATCGTGCGATCCTATATGGGCGATTAGAAAGATTAACCAGCTGTGAGCACATGAGGAATATACCTGCGAAAAAGACCATGCGCGTCTCGAGTAAACGAACTTCGCTCTCCAAAAGAGCTGGAGAGAATCAGTACAAGGGTAGCGATGGACATTTTGTCTTTGCACTCGCCTTTTATCTTGGAATCAGCAGCCTCTTTCTTCTGACCCACGTCGACGACCATGATGGTTTTGGCAGCTTCGTTCATTCCGATGACAAAGTTATCGAGTGCTTTTGCTGCCAGTGCTTTCGCGTGACGATGAAATAGCGTCTTGAGGCCCGTCTTGTTCAGGAAGACATGAATCCAGATCTCATCTCTTCGATCTGCGTCCGTGTACCACCTGACTCTCTCCACGATTTGAGCGGCAGCTTTAAATCCGCCAATTTGTCCTTGTTCGATGAGGTCAAAATTAAAGAGCGCGCCATCTCCGTCAATGAGAACGACGATTCGATGGGGCTGGAACCAAAGGAGTCATAAGCAGCTCTCGCGGGCCTGCTATAAGCGACTTACCTCGATGCTTTTCCGAGGTTGGATCTTAATCTCCTCGTAGGCTTGAAGCAATTGGTTGTATTGTTTCTCAAGCTCATTGTAGCGATTAGTCGCATCCGGCAATTGTGGCTCCGGCTGTACCAACGGTTGGTGATTTCGAGGTTTGCGTTTCACGGGCGTATCCGCCGTTTTACCTGTTGAACACTTGTTAGCGCGCTATACAGCTTTGTAACATCATTTAGCCCTCTAGATTACCTTGCAGGCTAAGCATCCATGATGGACTGCCAGTGAATAAACTTGTCAGCCAACGACCTGGACTTGAATGAAATTTCGATCCCTCACAATGGTTCATGAGCCGCGCGTAGGCCAGCTTTTGCCGCCATCCCGTCAGAGTGAGCATGGCTCACGGTGGTGGTCGGCGAAGTTGGAACGGCATTGTTGGGTGGTACTTCCGGTCTGCGAGGGGAAAATACAATGCTTGGCTCAAACAATGGGGTCTTGGGCGGTGGAGGAGGGGAAGGAAAGTGCTCCAGATTCGCATGCTAGTGGTCCTATCAATCGAGACGAAATGGCAACAAGGAAGTCTTGAATATAACTCACAGCACGCAGCAGCTCCTCGTCGGCAAACCCTGATTGGCATTCGGTGCATATGAAATGCTCCCCGTATTTGCCGTACTGCCATTCCAAAGGGTCGTGTTCTTCGTGGGACAGCTCTCCACCAGAGGGGGTGCACGGTCCTTCGATATGGTCAGTTTGTCGATGCTAAGCGCCCATGTGAGCGAGGGGGCTTCCAACCACAATGAAGCAACACGAGCTCACCTCTTCGAGCTCAAGCACGTCCTTAAATCCTCTCCCGCAGCCAGCGCAATTGGGATGATAAGGAGATCCCTTGTAGTGGTCTTCAAGAGAAAAAAGGTAGCGAAAACTGCGAGAGCACCAATCACAGTCAAAGGTCGGCGGATGCCTGTCTGCCGTATGCTATTGTGATAAGACCCATTCAGTAAAGCCCACATTGGAGATAGAGAAACCATACAGCCTCCAGTGCCAAATCGCTCGAGAAACGCATGTCACATTTCTCGCAAAGAGGATGGTACGCCGAGGATGTCATCAAATGTTGTTGTAACGCCTCTCGGTTCGAAAATGGACGATTCCCACAAGGGACACATTCAAGTCGATTCATCTGGGGGCCGCTGAGTTGGAGTGTCAGATTTCTCCTTCTGCTGCAATCAAGGTCTGTGGGGGACTTTGACAAGAAGCGGAAAGGGTTTGTGGGTCCATCATGGCCCCGGCCAGGAATAGGTCTGCGCCTCGTGGCCATCACGCGGGATCATGTGTGTTTGTGTTTTGTTTTAAGATCCGGGCGCTTAAGCTGGCAGGGCGCCCCGCCGCACGAAGAGCCATGCTGAGGAGCAGGTTGGCTGAATGGTCAAGATACTGGGTACCACGGCCTCATCTACAATCGTGGTGTCTCACTTGATCTCCATCTTCGAACCCTGCGCCGACTATGCACGGGTTAATTGGTTTCTACCACATTTCCCTTCTTTTGAGGCGTTTCAGGTCTCGAAATGGGCAACTTCCTCTCTCACTGGATCCCGGAATCACATCCTCTAATCGATGTAATGTTTGCCGTTCTAGATTGAATGATTTGGTGATGATTGGTGGAGCAGGCGGAGGGCATTCGGATGAGGAGGGCGACAGGGAAGGGGATGACCAAGAGGATGAGGAGGCAGGAAACGAGGAAGAGTCGATGGAAGAAGGCGATGAGAGGGAAGATGAAGGGGACGAAGAGTCATGAAATGAAGCTAACGTTCATCGCTGACATTATCAATGTTCTTTTACTTCTTTCTTTGCCCCCACCACTCCTGATTCGCCCTTTGACTTCACGCTCACATCCCCATCCCTCCGATCACACAAAGGATGCGAATCGAGAATTAGAGGGCTCTGGCAGCTCCTTCTGCTTCACACACTTACGCCAATTGAAATCAATGAAGAACAACCTGAGTTGTCTTTCTTTCGCGGTCTGACTCGGCGAGATTTGTGAATTCTGAATATCGACGCTCTGGGACGACTAAACGAGAGCGAAAGACAGAGCTAGCTCTCCGATCTATGGTACAAGCAGCAGCAGCCACCTGAAGGTTCTTTCATAGGATGCAACCTTGCGATGATTAGTAGGCTCTATGACCTCTCCCATGGCGGATAGTGGTGATCGCGCGCGGACGACGGAGGCGAGATGGAGGTAATTATGCATCTGTGCCTTGCCAAGGGGTGATGATCTTGTTCCTCGCCATGAGGTGGGAAATATGCCTGTGGGTTTTGTAGAAGACTGGCTGTATATTCTTATTTGTCTCGATTCATCAATTCTTCGTGAACATCATGATACATCGATCCGTCATGCTGGATTGTAACAAAGGGATTTTTGCGCCACAAAGTACGTATCACTCACGAAGTAAAATCGAAGTTGGCAACAATGTGCGTAGCCCAGTGCCGACGACTTTGTATTCAGCAAGTTTCAATCATCAAGAATAGGAGCATTAGCGGTTCGCTTTGATAAAGATAATCGATAAAGCTTGAGCTGCAATGATGAATGGTGATCAAGCGCCCAGGGGACAGCGGTCGACTACGGCGCCTTCGAAATTTGTCTCGACGAGCAGGGGATATTGATTCAGGTGAGCGGGAACGCAAGGGGCGCTCCCGCTCACCCAGAGTTTCTGGATCAGGTCGTTCTGAAGCTATTTTCAATCCGCTGTCTCCTTAACCATTGCTCTTCCCAAAGGGGTTCTGGAGCGACTCAACGGACGGCTCATACTGAACCAAAAGGAGACGAAGATAAAAAAAAAATGGCGGAGACAAATACGAGCACCTCTTGACTGCAGGGTTTGAACACCGCAGGAAAAGGCGAGTCCAGTCCATGCAAAGTCTAAGAGTCCGGTAGCATGCATTGGGGTAGAAGAGCCACCTTTTAGATTGATTCTACAGCATCGGGGTGCCATCATTGAGGTTTCAAGTCGCTCTTCTCCCGATGATAGTATGATCAACAGTTTGAAATATCCTGAGAGCATCCAGAGTCTGGTGGTAAAGTGAGCAGGCTGGGAAATGAAAGCTCACAAAGATCAGGTATAAAAGCATAAAAGGAGTCCAGCAGAAGCCCACACCAGAACAACTCATCTACACAAGCAACCTGCTTTCATTCACCACCAACCACCTGTACGTTGCATCTGAATTTACCCTCCTTTCCATGCTAATAATGTTGCTTGTTGCTTCAGATTTCGACTACAGCCATGGTCGCTATCACCACCAAGAAGCTCCTCTCCATCGCTGCTGCCATTGCCAGCCTAGCCCCATTCACCTCTGCTCAGCGCCTCTACGATGATGGATCGCTCTCCCTGCGTGATGTTGACGATTACTACTCCAACATTTCTTCTCGCAGCTACGAGCGCATCTCTATCCGTGAATATATCAACGAGCAAATTGAGCTCGCTCTCCGCGAGTACGACGACGTCTTTGATAACCTCACTACTCGTGTCACCCAGAAAGAGATCGATGACAATCTCGCGACTTGGCGTATCCGTAGAGATGATGCCGAAAAGAGGTTGAAGGATGCTCAGACAAAGGAGAAGGAGGCAAAGATTTGGATAATGATCCAAGTAACGAGGAGAAGAAGAAAGCGTATCGAAGGGCTGGAAATGATGTCAATACCCTTCGAGATTCCTTGGAGGGTGCTCGTGAGCAGGTCGAATTTTGGAAGAAGGCGAAGGCGTCACCGAGTCCTGAGCGAAGCCCCAAGGGTAAGCCCAAGAGCAGTTCCAAGGGTATCCCTAGGAAGAAATAGTCCACTCGTCACCCTTCCATCGCTTTCCCGTGTATACATTCCCTCTCACAATCATTGTACCTATCCAAACAAACTCGTGTTGGTAACATCAATTTATCATGGAGGGCTGGAGTTGGTTATCATGCTGATGTTGGTAACCTATTAACAACTTTGCTAAGTAGCTTTAGACATGCTACGGTTCATTTCTGTAGGCAGTTGTCTTCGCATTCGTTCGACCCCATGCTTGTTAGCAGCTTAGCTTCAATAATCGGCGTGGCGTAACTGACGTCACATTGACAGTCACGCGCTGTCACGCGCCCCTGTCACGCTCGCCGAGTCGCAGCCACCATTTTGCTCATTGACCACGACGGCCAGCAACCCATATCTCGCTTCAGGTCTTTCTATCCTCTTTGGCGCTCTTTTACTTGAGGGCATCTCCTCGCTTCTCTGCCACTTGAATATCTTTGCTAGACGCTTAACAACCTTTCGCTCGGCGACACTCGGCAATTCTAATCTCTGTCAGTTTGCTTATAATGGTCTCAGCGCGGTCTACAGCGAATGGCAAGACTCGTACCTTGCGCGCCTCTAATGGCTCTGCTGCGAAGTCCAAGTCTACTAATAAACGCAAGGCCAAGGATTATGAGGATAGTGATGCTCTGGACGACTCGGAGGAAGAAGAAGAAGAAGAGGCGGTGAAGCCGAAGAAACGCGCTGCGAGGACAAGTGTTGGATCTACAACTAGAAAGAAGAGGAAGGTTAGTCCTTCCGAGGGCGATGAAGAAGAGGAAGAGGAGACGAAGGCAAAGGCAAAAGCCAAGAATGGTACGTCGTTCCTTCATATGACGTGGGCTGAAGGTTTAACTAGGCAAGAATCCCTCGAAAGGTAAAGTCAAGGTGTACGATAGTGATGCTCTTGACGAGGACACCGACAACTACGAGGACGATGAGGAGGAAGATGTCAAACCGAAGGCTAAGCGCCGGGCACCAGCCAAGGCAAAGACGACACCTCGGAAGAAGAAAGTCAAGAAGGAGGAGACCGATGAGGATGAGTACGAAGACGACGAAGAAGTGGGGAACTTGAAGGAAGGACAAATGGTTGTTGGAAAGGTCGTTCAGGCGCCTACGACCGGTCTGGGTACGTTTCTCCTTGCCAGGCTCTCCGCGTTGGCATTGTTGCTACCTGTACGAATGTGGTGAACTGACGAGTGCGTTACAGTCCCACCAGGTCAGATATCGAATAACACGCTCAAGTTCCTCACACGCTTGAAGGATCCCAAATGTAACGATCGAGAATGGTTTAGGTTACACGGTACGTTCTCCGCTTTCAGCGTCCCTAACCTCTCCTGTCCCTATACTAACGTGTCTTTAGAACCCGCGTACCGCGTCGCCGAACAAGAATGGAAAGACTTTGTCGAGTCTTTCACTGACGTTCTTGTCGAGGTGGATCCTCAAGTTCCACATTTGCCAACTAAGGATGTCATTCACCGGATATACTGCGACGTGAGTCTCCAAGGCCCTGTATGCCACAGCGAAGCCGTGACGCTTACTTGAATGGATGGATGTTGTAGGTTCGATTCAGCAATGACAAGACGCCATATAAACGAGGATTTTCGGGTACATTTTCGAGGGGTGGTAGGAAAGGTATCTTCGCCAAATGTAAGTTCGTCGTAAACTACCCTATCTTCAGCCCTGGCTAACAAAGTATGGTTCTAGATCATATGTGAGCACTTCACTGCTCTGGTTACCCATCTGCGCTATGCTGACTCAAAGATCCTGCGGATATAGTCTAGGTGCGTTCTCATGTTGACAAGAAGCTCGATGAGAGTTGACAGCATTTCCGTGAACAGTGAAACCGGGGAACGAAAGTATGATCGCCGCAGGGTTGTGGTGTCCGGGCAAGAACGAGCTTGCGAATCTCAGGTATGTTTGCTTGTCCTTCCCTCTTCCCACTCTCTCTCTCTCCTTCTCTATTACGTTCCTTAGCTCATCACTCGCACGCACAGGACAAACCTTCAACGCGACTCCCGTCGTCTCCGACGCGTCATCTCCGCCCCTCAATTCGTGAAATACTTTGGAAAGGCAGAGAGGCATCCTAAAGGCCAACGACAGAATATATTTGGACACGAGGATGAGCTTAAGGTTGCACCCAAGGGTGTTGCGAAGGACCACAAGTACGTGTTTCTGTCTCTAGCGTCTATGGGATGAAGAGAGCGATTGGCTGATGGATTGCGATAGGGACATTGATTTGTTAAAGTGTCGGACATTTGCTGTTGTGCACAAGTGGGTCTTTTATTACCTCGACGATAGCAACGGAGATATTGATTGTTGTGGTCACAGGTTCATGGACAGCGAAGTCCTCGATCCTGATTTCAAGCATAAACTCGGAGAGGTTGCAAAGGTTATGCGACCTTTTGTGTATACGTGAGTACCAGCCATCTCTGCTTCTGGGCCGCATGCGTTCCAAGGCGAGGTCGGATAAATCTCTTTTGAGAGGCGTTCGTCACTCTATCACATCGCCACACGGCCGAATCCGTTCGTCTTTCAGGCCTCTTTGTGCCTTTCACTTGCCGCGAAGTGGCGATCGCATTCGTCTCGGTTCGCCTGGGCTTAAACCAGCCTCCACGTTCCTCTCGCTTATTCCGCGACGCGCGTCGTGGCGTCTCACTTGATCTTCGTCACTGAACCCTGCACCAACTAAGGACAGGGTTGCCTTGGTTTCTACCACGTTTTCCCTTCCTTTGCGGTGTTTCTCTCACTAGATCTCGGAATCATAGCCTCTGATCTCGGACTAATCTGACTCTTTACCGTTTTAGGTTGAATGATTTGGTGACAATTGGAGGCGGAGGAGGCGGAGGGGATTCGGATGATGACGACGAGGAAGAGGGAGAGGAGGAGGAAGAGCCAATGGAAGAGGAAGGTGACGAAGGTGAAGAGGAAGGAGAAGAAGATTCATGAATGAGGCGAACTGTCCATCGTTGACATTATCGATGAGCTGAGAGCTCTTCCCCTTTGTTGTTGGCACCCTCCTCCCTTTCTCGCTTTCACTTTCCCGAGTACCCATCTTTCATTCGCCTTTTGGCTTTAAACTCACATCCTTGTGATTTCATGAAAGACGCTCGAGAATCAGAGGGCTCTGGAAGGGGCTCCTTCCGTCAGCGTTGGATGTACGTACGTACGCATATTGAATTCACCGAAGAACAACCTAGGTTGGCAATCTTTCGCGGGTGTGACTCGAGATCTGACTCGGCGAGACCGTTGAATCTTGCATCTTGACATATTGGGACTAGGGTTTGGGCAAGGGGTTTTCTTCGGCTTGGTGTGCATCGCCGACTGTTCTCGCAGTGTAGCCTGTAACTCTAGTGAGCTCCAGAGCTGTCTTGCGGAGTCGACTACGATGAGAATAGTTGTGCGATGATCAACAAATAAGAAAGGGATGAAACGCCGGGCAGAGGGCAGAGTGAGAATTTGAGAGGTGACGACGCCGCCCATCAAGTCACTAATTTTATTTTTTTGCCATCACCCTCTGCCCATTCATCAATTCATCAATACAAATTGAATGGATGACTGAAGAAACTTTTTTCCCTTTTTCCCTTTCAACCATTGACGTCCACGACACCCTCTCTCTCCCCGTTCCCCGTTCCCCTCTCATCCTCTCATCCTCCTCCTCGTTCCCCTCCCAGCGCTCGCAGCAGCGGTACATGCGTGATTTCCCTCCGTAATTTGAGCTGCAGAATACCATAAAGTGAGTCATAAGCAATGCGACGACGAGAAAAGTCGTTAATAAATTGAAAAAGACACAAAAACCCCTTTCAACCAAACCACAAAAGAACAAAAATGAGCGTGCTACTACACCACCCTACGCCTGCACACGCAGCACCACAAATCTTTGAGCCCTCGGAAGCGTTCAAAGCACAGCTCCGCCGTCGAATCGACGATAACCTCGACCAACTCTTACTAGACGCCAAGAGGTCGTACGACGACAAGCTTCTTGCTCTTTCTTCTGCTACTCCTCGTCGACGCCCAGCACCACAGCAAAGACAACAGCAACAGCAGCAAAACCAACCACCGCTCTCCCCGAGCCCACTCGACGCAGCAGACGAAGACCGAGGTGCCAACGACCTGCTCTACCGCCGAAAACTTTACTTTGATTATCTGCAGAGTGTGCAAGAGCTCAAGGCGTTTGCGAGGGACGAGTATAACCATGCGATTGAGAGGGAGAGGCAGGAGATGGAGTGGTGTCTTGAAGCCGAGGCGAGTGTCGCTCAGGCTCACCAGGACCAGGGGTTGAGGATGGTTGCCTTGGAGGAGGGCAGGTATGATGACGAAGAGGAACAACAGCAGCAACGAGGAAGGATGCAGGAAGAGGAGAGGTTTAGAGTCGACGAAACGCTCAAGGAGGAACAGTTTGAGATGTTGGAGGCGTTCCATGAGGAGATGAAACGTGCGGAAGCGAAAGCACGGGCGATTGAACATCCATCGTCGGATGATGAAGATGGGTATTATCATGCTTCGGATGATTCGTCTGAGGAGGAAGAGGAATACGAGAATGTCGCACCTGTGGCTGGACCTTCGGGGTACTATCGACGTGAGACTCTCGTCGAGCTTTCCGAGATCGAGGAAGAATCCGAACAAGAGGAAGACGATGAGGAATACTCGGAACCAGGAACACCCATCGTCCAACCCCTCGACGCACAGCTCAAAGCCCACGCCGAAGAGCTTTCACGCCTGCTCTCAGCTACACCCTCTCCTCCACCCTCACCCTGCCTGACAGGCTCTTCTCTCCCCGCTTCGCCTTTCAGCTTGTTGTCCCAGGCCCACTTGGCTGACGGTCCATCACCAATCTCGTCACCTTCCCCGCCCGACACTCCTCCCTCCCTGTCCGCATCGGCTTCTGCATCCGACTACGAACAAGACACCGACACCGCCCCTTCCTCCGTCGCCTCTTCCATCATCTTTGACCCGAAAGCCCAGGATGGCGTTGTGGCGATCAGCAGTGCCAGCGGGAACGGCATGATCTTTACACCGCAGCGCTCGGTGATCGACGAAGAGATCCGGGTGAGGCAAGAGAGGCATTTCAAGCAGCAGGAAGAGTTTCATCGAAAGGCGGAGGAGATTAGGAGGAAGAAGGTTGAGGATAAGAAGATGAGTCGGATGAATGAGATGTTGGTTTCGTTGGTCAAGGATAGTGGGGCCAAGGAGAAGGAGAAGACCAAGGCTGCTACTGCTACTGGATCGTCGACGCCGCCAATTGGCAACCAGGCGCTTGTCGTGGCGGGTAAAGCAAAGACGGTGACGCCGTTCAATTCTCCACGAACGACGACGACTGTCGCTCGCAGGGCAGCAGTGCCTACACCCGCACCCCGATACGCATCCGCACCCACCACACCATCCAAATACCGAACCGCCACGCCCTCTCAAGCCCTCGTCAAGCCCGCCGCACCTGCAACACCCAAACCTTCCTCCTCAGCCCTCTTCTCTTCAGGCCGTCAACCCGCCTCCGGTGTCCCGCGTACATTCGTCAACCCTACAGGATTCTCCATCTCCCCTGAAGACATGCTCCGGATCTTTGTCCTACACGACCAACAATGGGCTCGTCTCTCTTCCTCCTCTCCTTCCTCTTCCATGACAGTGCTGAAATGGTCAGATTTCCCATGGCCAATCCTATCATTCTCCCCACCCAAGAGTCTGGGCGAGCTCTCCAAAGACGGCGTAGCAGCGTACGTCTACTCGTCATTCGAAGCTTCTTCATTGGGAGACGACGATTTCAACGGTCTTGGTGATCCTTCTCGTTCGGCTGCTAGTCGAACCCCACAGAATAAGCAGAGGGAGAGGCAGAAATTGGAAGCGATGGTGCAGAGGTGGAGTGGGTATGGGTTTGAGCGGATGTTGTTCCGTGTGGGGGTGAGTGGGGGTGAGAGGGAGAGGGTTAGGCAAGGGGCGAGTATGGTGTGTGGGTGGTTGAGGGATATGGAGGATGTTTTGGGTGGTGGAGGGTTTGAGGGGTGGTGAATGACCTGAGTCAGGTCGGTCAGTCAATCCAAGATGGGTGGCTCGCGTCGTTACGCGGGGCTTCCCACCAAGCAACTGTTGTTGTCCAACGAGTGTGGTTGGACGGTGGTCTTGAACCTTCTTTGAATGGGTTCAGGATGAAAAAGTTCTCTAGAGGGCGTCTACGTTTTGCAGCACGGACGTCCGCCTGTTCTAATCTTTCTAATCTTCCCTCTTTCTTTCTTCTTTCCTCTCAACTGTTTTCCTTCCCTTCACATATATGCCTCCCTTTTGCTTCCCCTCATGTGCCCATCGATCTGTTTGTCTGTCGTGCTCTCTTTTGATTTCCATCCACTCGTACATTACCCATCGCTCTGTTGTTTCTTAATACCCCCCAGTCTCGTCTCGTGTTGCGTTCTGTCTGCTTGTTCGTTACGCTCTTGATTGTTCGTATGTCTATCCGTTTGCTATCCCCATCCATTCATAGACTTTCTCACTTCTCCCTTTTCTTGTATATCTCCTCTTTCCGTCCATCTGCACTTCCATTCCACTCTACCCCGTCTACCCCTAATCGCACCCTTTCCTACTCTGCCCTCGGGTTTCTTCCTCCCTCTTTATGGATAACTTATATCCCTTACCTTACACTGCTTGCTCTAGTATACTGTGTATATTTCTTGTCTTGTGTCTGTGACTCGATGTGTTTTTGTATCCCTGTAGCGTCCTGTGATTGTACGTCTCCCCTTTCTCATCTTTGCTGCTTTGATTATTCTGCCCTGTCCACTTTCGCCCATTCGCCCTTCCCTGTCTACCACTTTTTGCCTGTTCACACTTCCCATCTCCTGCGCCTGATTTCTTTCTTTCCTACCAGCGCTATCGCGCTTTTTTGGGTTGTTCACGATCCGTGAAACCAACTTCGAGTCGAGTCCCTCGTTGTCTAGGGGGATTCATAGAATGACTCGGTCTTGCTCAACGAGCCCTCGCCGCCTATCCCTTCGTCGAGTTCTGGGATCTTTTTTCATCCCTCGTCGACTCTCCACACGTTGCCCTTGGTCTACTCTACTCTCCACACCATTCCTCTTCACCGTTGGCCCCTCGCCTACGTTCATCTCGATCTTGACAGGTCTCTTATTCCCATCTCGTATATTCTGTGCTCATCTACCTACCTTCGATATCTTGGTATCATATCCCTTGTAGTGCTAGCGCTATCCTATTCGACTCTTTCAACCTTACTTTATTTTCTACGTTAGTATCTGCGGTATAGTCCCGCTACCCTCTGGGCTTGTTGACCGTTTTTGCGATATCCCCTGTGCCCGTCGCTCATCCACGCTCTTTTTTCTCAGAACCATTCCTTTTTCTATTGCGTCTCCCAACGCCCTCCTTCCCGGGCCAGACAATTGGCTAGTGTGGCACCGCATTATGATCGTTAGTCTACTGTCCATGGAATGTCACCGTTGTTGTCTCTTTGTTGTGTTCTGTACTCAAACGCAGGGCGGCCGGACCTTCATGGGTAAGTAGAATACCAGCGACGACTCGTTGAATTACGTGATGTACTACAAATGGACCATTCCGAGTAGATCGAGCGTAAGTTATTCATTATTTGGGTCTGGCTAGGCTTCCCCTTCATCCAACCCTTCCTCAGCGTCATAATACGACCCGGAGGTATCAGAGTCAGTACCGTCTTCGTCAAGCCATCGGCCAGTCGGGTCTGTCGTCTCGTCAATACCAGTCAGCTCAACCCGCCCGTAGTTTTTGAGCAGGCGGAACGACCCATGGTTGTCGACCGTCCTGTCCATCATCAAATAAGCCAGCCCGCTTTCGTCTAGGCAAATCGTCCCGTGGTCTTCGACCACGCTAACCGGCCCGTTATCCTTGACCAATTCAACGCGCCCGTGGTTCTTGACCAGGTCGACCACCCCGTCGTTATTAACTAGGCGGATGATCCCGTGGTTGGCGGTAAGGTGAACTGACCTGTGGTTGTCGATGACATGGACCTCGCCATGGTTCTTGACCAGGTGGACCACCCCGTCGTTATTAACTAGGCGGATGACCCCGTGGTTGGCGGTAAGGTGAACTGAGCTGTGGTTGTCGATGACATGGACCTCGCCATGGTTCTTGACCAGGTCAACCACCCCGTCGTTATTAACTAGGCGGATGATCCCGTGGTTGGCGGGAAGGTGAACTGAGCTGCGGTTGTTGATGATGTTGAACACACAGTGGTTGGCTACCGCGTGAACCGACCCATGGTTGTCAACCAGGTGAACCACCCCGCGGTTAGCCAAGCCAACTATCCCATTGACGTAGTTGTTGACCAGGCGAACCACCCCCCTGTTGGCGACCAGGTTGACTGACATGCGTTCATCAGGCATCAAGCCCGAATCTTGCTCGACGATCTTTAGGTTAACATCCCCAGTGATGACAATCAGATTAATCAACACATCTTTGAGAGGCAGGTTAACCGTATGGCGGCCGTCTCCGTCCATCGGCCCATAAATGTTGACCAGTTGGTATGGGGTTTGAGAATGCATTAGGAGGAGCTTGACAACGCCTTCGTGGCCTTGACTTGCAGCGAGTATGAGTGCAGACCATCCATCCTCGTCAACCAGTTTGAATTGGATTTCGGGACGGGCCAGGAGAAGCTTGACGATCCCTTTGTGGCCGTTGTCCACAGCGTACCTGAGTGCGGACCACCCGTTATTGTCGGCCAGGTTGATTAGAATCTCGGGATGGTCCAGAAGGAGAGTGACAATGCCTTTGTGGCCTTCCCTTGCAGCCACCATGAGTGCAGACCACCCATCGTTGTCGACCATGTTGACGTGGATCCTAGGATGTGCCACAAGAAAGCCCACAACATGTGTGTAGCCTTCCCTTGCGGCCAGCATGAGTGCTGACCAGCCATCTTGGTCGACCAAATTGAGTTGGATCCCTGGACATGTGAGGAGGAATGTAACAATGCCTTCGTGGCCCGCTTGAGCAGCACGCATGAGCGATGAATATCCAAAGGCGTCCACCAGGTTGACCTCCGTCTCGGGTAATGCAACGAGTCGCGCGACAAGGTCTTTGTGACCAGACCAAGAGGCTACTATCAATGGCGATTGTCGGTGGATTTTCGTCACCGTATTTGGGTTGCCCATGCTGGTACCTTCGATCAGCGCCAGTGGTAGAAGGAAGAGGCCCAACATATGGAGGGGACCGAGAATGTCGAAGTGCCAAGTGCGGCCAAAGCCGATGAAGCCAGGGAAGGCATGGCTTTGCTTAACGAATTGGGCAGTGTGGCGCTTGGTTTCTTCCACATCAAAGCCTGCTCGAGCATGGATGGCCCAAGCTTCGGATGCGTAGGCGAGGAGGGGGTCCCGTTTCAAGGCTGTTTCAAACTCCCACCACGAGTTAATCGTCGTATTGTGGAAGCCACGCTCGGTGAGATGGGTCATGCAGACAGTGGCGAGCAAGGAATGCGGATGTGGAAATGATTCACAGAGCAGTCCTTCCAAGATATTCCTAGCCGTATAGTCTAAAAGATGGTGGATCAGAAAAGAAAGACCAAAATTGCTTTGAGACTTACGGACAAGTCGAACAAGATGACTCTCTTCCTCCACAGTGACCAAGCCGCGACACAGAGACATGAGAGTCGTGCCAGATACAAGTTGATCAACCTTGAACTTGTGGTCAGCTGGGGAGGTGGCAACCGCCCGCTCGAGCTCCTCCACTGTCATGGGCCTTGACGCATAGAGCACCCAGACCAAGACCGCCCGTGCGGTATAGCAATGCTTCGGGATTTGGTTGGATATCCTTACCCACGTTTTATGATAGACGTCCTCGATCCGAGAGGGAAACATCTCAAGTGTATCTCGCACATCACCAGCATTCAAGCACTCGGACAGTGCATCCAGCTGAAGGGCAGCATGTAAAAACCTGACAAAATGCCATGTTCAGCTCCAGACAGCGACATCTAGATGAGAGATCTCGTACATGCCACCACAGTTTTGCTTAATTGTGGAGATGACCTCATCTCTCAGTGAAGGTTCTGTGCGGCCCAATAGATTCTGTAGATCTGCACTTTCATTCAAGACTTTGGTAATGTGGAGCTCGATGTCGTGGTCCTGGGCAATGATATGGAAAGTGTGTGCGTCGGGGAAGTTGGCCTCCACAGTCTTGAGCGGTCGCGATGTTATGAAGAGCTTGACGTCCAGCGAGGCCAGCGCTTTCACGACCGAGAGTTGAATCTTCACAGGAGCCTCATCGAGGGCGTCGAGGACGTAGAACGTGCATTTCATACGGACAGCCAACTGGCGGAGGAGCCCCAGTAGCTGTGCCTCCGTTGGCTCCGAGCCTTCCCGGAGATGTTGGGCGTAGGCCTGTTCGATAAGAGCCTGACAGTCAGTCTGTCGCTCAAGGGTCTGCTTCACTAGAATCTCCAGGATATCGCGAACTGTCACCTCTGCACGGTCACTGTAGCGAAAATAGACATAGCAAACACAGATCGGAGTATCCGTTTCTTTGCTCAGGGTTTCAAGATGCTCGATGACAATTGAACTAGACGGAAGGTTTAGCGAAGTTTTCAGAAACTTGGGGTGACTTACGCGAGAAGAGTCTTTCCAGCGCCGGCTACGTTAAGGCGTTAAAAGGAAGACCAGTGCTGAGATCAATGTCACTCACGGATTCCTGAACCCCAGAAAATTTTGATATCGCCATTGTCCTCGAGCCAGAGGCGAAACATTTTGCCTTTAACAAGCCACATTCCAGTTCCCGGTGTTGCCTTGCTCAGCGCATCGAGGTAGATCTTTCGGAAATTGGGTACCAACCCCAGAATAGCCCAAATGTCTTTCGGACGCTCGTAGTGGTAGTGAACGTTGTGGTTATTCACTACATCACCACCGACGACGCTAAGAGTTGAGTCCACGATCTGGATATCGCGGGCGCTGGCGATCATTTGGGTTGTTCTCGACTCCAGTAAGGTTGAGGCACGTCCAGCTACCGCAAATCAGTCAGATCGGCAGTTGATGATCAGAAAGAGATTCGGGCCTACCCTCACTGCTCTGCCTTCTCGCTCTCGCAGATGCAGTCCCTTGTTCGAACTATCGGACTGGTCAGCAAGGTACAGTTCATTATGGTTAAATCAGTACTCACATTGCACGTTGTATTTGCCATCGACGACTAGGTGCAGAGGTGCAGCGAGGCCGACGCAGTGGATGTGGAGAAAGAGAGGTTCTACTAGTACTGTGAGCGATCACTGGCGACTGCCAGCCAGCTGGTGGGAAAGACCTGCCCTAAAGAAGGCTGATAAGCGCCCGTCAGCCTTATTCTTCAACGCTAGAGAAGAAGAGGAGGGTAGTTCCAAATACACGGCAACTGCTGGGATAAAAAAATAAGAAAACTACTGGAACAAATTAGGACATCCGCATGTCGGGAAGCACACTTGTACTACCAGCAAGGAGCTGCAGCCCTAAGAAAGTCGGTCAAGTCGTAGCTGGATCATGATATCAAGACGAACTAGATAGTAGGGAACGCATGGACACGGGATCCAGTACATGGGCGCAAAATTAAAGGCGAAGCGCAGCCTACGTCTCGAAAACCGTCGACTCTCCCTCGGCTCGTACGGGCTGAGAGGAAGAAGGGAAAGGCCTCACTTGTGCCCAACAGTAAACGTCCGGCACTTCAACAAATCGACATACCTGCTACAACCCATTAGCCCATCGCTCTCTCCAACACAGATACCCATAGACAGGTAGGGATAGAAACACGCACCTTGTGGTCCTTTGCGACACCCTTGGGCGCAACCTCTAGCTAATCCTCGAGTCCAAATATATTCCGTCGTTGGCCGTTAGGATATCTATCTGCTTTCCCGAAGTATCCCACGAATTGAGGGGCGGAGATGACGCGTCGGAGACGGCGGGAGTCGCGTTGCGGGTTCGTTCTGTGGGTGTGAAGAAGAAATATGAGTAAAGTTTGCGAGGGGTGTTGAGTACAGTGTGTGTGACGAAATATCACAACGGAGAATTGTAATGCAGAAAGAAACGGGGGGATTTATCAGGCAGACAGAGAGAAAGGGCTTCACGAAGAAAAAAGACGGAGAATGGGAAGAGGTAGAGGAGGAAGCCAGGCAACGCACCTAACATTCGCAAGCTGGTTCTTGCCTGAACACCACAACCCAGCAGCAATAATGCTCTCAGTCCCAGGTTTCACTATAGACATCATCGGCCCTCATCAGATAACTGCGCCAATAGAAACGCACCTAAACCATCTTGTAGTCAGTACAGCACACATGGGTCGGGAATACGGTCAAGCGCTCATATACGGTCTAGAACCATACATTGTTAGCCAGGGCTGAAGATAGGGTAGTTAACGACGAACTTATATTTTGCAAAGATACCCTTCCTCCCGCCCCTCGAAAAGGTACCCGAGAAGCCTCGTTATATGGCGTCTTGTCATTGCTGAATCACACCTACAACATCCATCCAATTAAGCGTCAGGGTGTCGCCAGAGCCTTGGAGACTCACGTCGCGGTATATCCGGTGAATGACATCCTTAGTCGGCAAATGTGGAACTTGAGGATCCACCTCAACAAGAACGTCAGTGAAAGACTCGACAAAGTCTTTCCATTCTTGTTCAGCGACACGGTACACAGGTTCTAAAGACACGTTAGTATAGGGACAGAAGAGGTTAGGGATGGTGAAAGCGGAGAACGTACCGTGTACCTAAACCATTCTCGATCGTTACATTTGGGATCCTTCAGGCGTGTGAGGAACTTGAGTGTGTTATTCGATATCTGACCTGGTGGGACTGTAACACACTCGTCAGCTCACCACATTCGTACAGGTAGCAACAATACCAACGCGAGAACATGGCAAGGAGAAACGTACCCAGACCGGTCGTAGGTGCCTGAACGACCTTTCCAACAACCATTTGTCCTTCCTTCAAGTTCCCCACTTCTTCCTCGTCTTCATACTCATCCTCATCGGTCTCCTCCTTCTTAGCTTTCTTCTTCCGAGGTGTCGTCTTTGCCTTGGCTGGTGCCCGGTGCTTAGCTTTCGGTTGGACATCTTCCTCCTCGTCTTCCTCGTAGTTGTCGGTGTCCTCGTCAAGAGCATCACTATCGTACCCCTTGACTTTGGCTTTCGAGGGTTTCTTGCCTGAAGATACCATGAGCACACGTCATGTAGTATGAACGAAGAAAACAGCGTACCATTCTTGGTTTTCGTCTTCACCTTTGTCTCCTCTTCCTCTTCTTTATCTCCCTCGGAAGGACTAACCTTCCTCTTCTTTCTAGTTGTAGATCCAACATTTGTCCTCGCAGCGCGTTTCTTCGCCTTCACCGCCTCTTCTTCTTCTTCCTCCGAGTCGTCCAGAGCATCACTATCCTCATAGTCCTTGGCCTTGCGTTTATTGGTAGACTTGGACTTTGCCGCAGAGCCATTAGAGGCGCGCGAGGTACGAGTCTTGCCATTCGCTGTAGACCGCGCTGAGACCATTATAAGCAAGCTGACAGAGACTAGAATTGCCGAGTGTCGCCGAGCGAAAGGTTGTTAAGCGCCTAGCAAAGATATTCAAGTGGCAGAGTATCAAGTAGATGCCTTGAGGTAAAAAGAGAGCCAAAGAGGATAGAAAGACCTGAAGCGAGATATGGGTTGCTGGCCGTCGTGGTCAATGAGCAAAATGGTGGCTGCGACTCCGCGAGCGTGACAGGGGCGCGTCACAGCGCGTGACTGTTAATGTGACGTCAGTAACGCCACGCTGATTATTGAAGCTAAGCTGCTTAACGAGCATAGGGTCGAACGAATGCGAAGACAACTGCCTACAGCAATGAGCCGTGGCATGCCTAATGCTACTTAGCAAAGTTGTTAATAGGCTACCAACATCATTATGATAACCAACTCCAGCCCTTCATGATAAATTGATGTTACAAACACGAGTTTGGTTGGATAGGTACAACGATTGTGAGAGGGAATATATACACGAGAATGCAATGCAAGGGTGACGAGTGGCCTACTTCTTCCTAGGGATACCCTTGGAACTGCTCTTGGGCTTACCCTTGGGGCTTCGCTCAGGACTCGGTGACGCCTTCGCCTTCTTCCAAAATTCGACCTGCTCACGAGCACCCTCCAAGGAATCTCGAAGGGTATTGACATCATTTCCAGCCCTTCGATACGCTTTCTTCTTCTCCTCGTTATTTGGATCATTATCCAAAGACTTCTTTGCCTCCTTCTCCTTTGTCTGAGCATCCTTCAACCTCTTTTTGGCATCATCTCTACGGACACGCCGAGTCGCGAGATTGTCATCGATCTCTTCCTGGGTGGCACGAATAGTGAGGTCATCAAAGACGTCGTCGTACTCGCGGAGAGCGAGGTCAATTTGCTCGTTGATATATTCACCGATAGAGATGCGCTCGTAACTGCGAGAAGAAATGTCGGAGTAGTAATCATCAACATCACGCAGGGAGAGCGATCCGTCATCGTAGAGGCGCTGAGCAGAGGTGAATGGGGCTAGGCTGGCAATGGCAGCAGCGATGGAGAGGAGCTTCTTGGTGGTGATAGCGGCCATTGCTGTAGTCGAAATCTGAAGCAACAAGCAACATTATTAGCACGCAAGGAGGGTAAATTCAGATGCAACGTGCAGGCGGTTGGTGGTGAATGAAAGCAGATTGCTTATGTAGATGATGAGTTGTTCTGGTGTGGGCTTCTTCTGGACTCCTTTTATGCTTTTATACGTGATCTTTGTGAGCTTTCATTTCCCAGCCTGCTCACTTTACCATCAGACTCTGGATGCTCTCAGGATATTTCAAACTGGTGATCATACTATCATCGGGAGAAGAGCGACGTGAAACCTCAATGATGGCACTCCGATGCTGTAGAATCAATCTAAAAGGTGACTATTCTACCCAGTGCATGATACGGACTCTAAGATTTTGCATGGACTGGCCTCGCCTTTTCCTGCGGTGTTCAAACCCTGCGGTCAAGAAGCGCTCGTATTTGTCTCCGCCATTTTTTAAAATCTTCGTCTCCCTTTGGTTCAGTATGAGCCGTCCGTTGAGTCGCTCCAGAACCCCTTTGGGAAGAGCAATGGTTAAGGAGACTTTGAACAGCGGATTGAAAATAGCTTCAGAACGATCTGATCCAGAAACTCTGGGTGAGCGGGAGCGCCCCTTGCGTTCCCGCTCACCTGAAACAATATCCCCTGCTCGGCGGGACAAATTTCGAAGGTGCCGTAGTCAACCGCTGGCCCCCTGGGCGCTTGATCATCATTCATCATTGCGGCTCAAGCTTTATCGATTACCTTTATCAAAGCGAACTGCTAATGTTCGTATTCTTGAGGTTGAAACTTGCGGAATACAAAGTCGTCGGCACTGGGCTACGCACATTGTTGCCAACTTCGATTTTACTTCGTGAGTGATACGTACTTTGTGGCGCAAAAATCCCTTTGTTACAATCCAGCATGACGGATCGATGTATCACGATGTTCAGTTCACGAAGAATTGATGAATCGAGACAAATAAGAATATAAAGCCAATCTTCTACAAAACCCACAGGCATATTTCTCACCTCATGGCGAGGAACAAGATCATCACCCCTTGGCAAGGCACAGATGCATAATTACCTCCGTCTTGCCTCCGTCATCCGCGCGCAATCACCACTATCCGCCATGGGAGGGGCCATAGAGCCTACTAATCATCGCAAGGTTGCATCCTATGAAAGAACCTTCAGGTGGTTGCTGCTTGGCTTGGACCATAGATTCGAGAGCTGCCTCTGTCTTTCGCTCTCGTGTAGTCGTCCCAGAGCGTCGATATTTAGAATTCACAAAGTGGCATTAGGCGAAAGGGATTGTCAAGTGACCCGAACGATAGAGGCCACGTCGGCATAGGATGCGAGTGGCCTTGAGCAGGGGTGAATCAAGATAGCCAATGACGCGATTTGGTTGGACTAGACAACGCTAGTGTCTACATAGAAACTATTACTACGAAGACGCATACATATTGTATGAAGAGAAGTAGAATTGCGAAAGGAGCATGCCTACCAACGCGTCCAAAAGTCGACACACAAGGCAGAAGATTCAGAGTCATAGCAGCGAGGAAGGGTAGGTTGAAATACATGGTGCCAGTGTACAAGAAATGGTCGAGTATGGGTCAATCGTCAGGCAGACATGACTAGCCTTCCTCTCCTTCCTCTGCGTCATGGTACGACTCGGAGGTATCGGAGTCGGATCCATCTTCATCAGAGTCGTCTTGGAAGGAAGGGCTAGCGATACTGGCCTTTCGCGACTCAAAGTCCCGCAAGAGTTTGACGATGCCACTGTGCCCATTGGCCTGAGCGACCGACATTGCATTAGGGCGTTTCACGATGGCTTTTTTGAGCCTTTTATGGTCATTTTTTCAACAGGTTTTACAATACCGAAAAAAGTGCCAAATCCGAAAAATTGCCATAAAAACCACTATAAAACAGTTCCAACGTGAAACGGGTCCATAAAACGGGGCATGGAAGGCTATCAGAACCTGTGGGCTGCCACCACCCTATGGACGAGGCACTAAGCTAAGCTTCGAATCTAATCAGGTATGCCATGTCACTGGTACGCCCCCCTCGCTTTCCCGGTCCTTCCAAGCAGAGATTTCAGCCCAGTGTAAGCTTTTCTGAGTTTTTCGAAGTTATTCAAGGAAGGCATAAGACAATCTCCAGTCATGTCATTCAATTGCATCCATTTTATTACAAACCACTGATGACACTGGTAAAAAGAGGCATAAAACAGTTGAAAAAAGGAGTTGAAAAAAGGGCGCGATGTGCATAAACAGGGTTGACCCTGTTTATGCATTTCATGAAAAAAGGCCTTGCGCGTTTTTTCCCCTTCGAAAAAAGGGATCATAAAACCCATCGAAAAAGGAACGAAAAAGCGCTGAAAAAAGCCATCGTGAAACGTACTATTGTGTCCGTCTGTAGTGTTCCTGACCGTGATGTCAATGCCGGGTACGTCAACAAGTAGACGAACAACGGCTTCATGGCCATCTTGCGCTGCCATCTTGATCGCAGTGTCATTGCCGATGTCAACTGCATTGACGTCGAAAGCACCAGTGGTGAGAAGCAGCTGGACAACTGGTTCGTGGCTGCATTCAGCAGCAAGCAGGAGAGCTGTTGACTTGTGGTCGTTGGAAAGGTTGACCTGGATTCCAGGGTATGCAAGGAGGAGCATGACGGCACTTCCGTGGCCGCGTAGAGCAGCCAACATGAGCTCTGACCACCCTCTTTCGTTAACCATGTTGATTTGGATATCGGGATGCGCCAGGAGAAGCTCGACAACACCTTCACGGCCTTCGCTTGCGGCCAGCATGAGTGCTGACTCCCCGTCAGTATTGACCAGGTTGACCTGGATTCCGGGGTGCGCTAGAAGAAGCTGGACAATGCCAGTGTATCCTTTTCCAGCCGCCATTATGAGTGCAGACCACCCTGCTTGGTTGACCAAGTTGACCTGGATCTTAGATGGTGCCAGGAGGGGTGTGTCCCGGGATGTGCCAGGAGGAGCTCTACGGTGCCTTCGCGGCCTTCGAGTGCGGCCGCCAGGAGGGCTGAGCATCCGCCTTCGTCGATCAGGTTGATTTCGATATCGGGATGTGCTAGGAGGAGCTTGACGATGTTTTCTCGGCCATTTCTCGCTGCCTCTGTGAGGGCCGAGCATCCGTGCGTGTCGACCAGATTGACTTGCGTCTCACCTAATGCGACGAGCCGTGCAACGAGGACTTCGTGGCCAGATCGGGATGCCACTACCAAAGGTGATTGTTGGTGTACCGCCGTCACTGCATTGGGTTTGTCTATGATGGTATCTTTGATCAACGCCAAGGGTAGTTGATAGAGGGCCGTCATATGGAGGGGAGTGAGAATATCGAAGTACTCGGTGCGGTCAAAACTGGTGAACGCAGGAAAGGCGGTGGTATCCTTAACGAATTGTGTCAATCGGTGCTTGACTTCCTCCATGTCCAGTGCTGCGCAAGCATGAAGAACACTACTGCGACTAGCGAGTAGATGTCTTACCGAGTAGCTTGTAGGCTTAACTGGTAGGTTAAAGTGATAGCGATTGAGGTAGCTACGAGCGTCCTTATATACATATTGCGTGTACTAATAATAGAGCAGTGTAAGGACTGAGTAAGCAGTCACATGCGTAATGAGTAAGCGTATGAGTCAGTATGAGTTGTGAAGACGAATGAATGACGAATCCTATAGATGTCGTGAAGACGAATGAATGACGAATCCTATAGATGTCGCATAGCCTCATTAGAATGTATCTAGGAGAGTCCGAGTCGGAATAATCCGAGTCGGAGTTAACGAGTCGAATCTAATCTATGTAAGATAAGATCAACACTCCCCCTCAATGAGTGCATCTCCTAACGAGTGTACTCATTGGACTAAGACGAGTAGAACTCTAGTCCTAGTAATCTCCTGAAGTGTTCAAACTTCACTCGTCCCAACGGCTTGGTGAAGATGTCGGCGATATTGTCGTTGGTATCGACTCGCAAGACTTCTATGTCTCCATTCTCGATGAGTTCACGGATGTAGTGAAACTTGACATCGATGTGTTTCATGCGACGTTCCTGAATAGGATTGTTGCTAATGAAGATAGCCCCGTTGTTGTCGGAACAGATAGGGATTGGCACGATGATCGGCATGCCAAGCTCTTTGAACATGTGCTTAAACCACATCACCTGTCGACTACAGTCGGACACAGCCATGTATTCGGCTTCGGTGGAGGAATTAGCAACAGTCTTTTGAGCGTGTGAAATCCAGCTAATGCTAGCGTTAGCCAACATCACCATGTTTCCAGTCGTGGATCGGCGTGCAACCAGATCCGCAGCGTGATCAGAGTCCGAGTAGGCGATCAATCCATTTTGGGATGCGCCATCAAGAACCAGAGCGTAGTCCATAGTCCCTCGGAGGTATCTGCATATGTACTTTGCCTTGCTGATGTGTTCCTCGGAAGGATTAGCTGCGAATTGGGACAGCTTAACAACAGCGTAGGCGATGTCTGGGCGAGTGCCCAGCATCAAGTAGAGCAAAGATCCAATGATCGACTGGAAGTAGTGGCGTCGTTTCGTATCGACAGGTCCAGTATGTTCGAGAGGCCTATAACCCTCGACCATAGGTGTAGGTGCCGGTCGGCAATCCTTCATATCAAAACGTTCCAGGACTGTGCCAAGATAGGCAGATTGGTCCAGACGGATATTTTGTCCGTCACGTCTGATCCTCATTCGTAAGAACTCGGTTGGATTTTCGAAGTCTCGACATTCCCACTTGAGCTTGAACGCCTCTTTCTTGGCATTAACAAGTCTCTTGTTAGGACCCGCGAAGATGAGATCATCAACGTAGGCAATCATGATGACAAAGCCACCATGTCCATCCTGGAGGATGAAGATCCCGGTATCGGTCGATAGTCGTTTGAAGCCAAGAATCTTCATCGACTTTGCAAGTTCCATGTACCATGCACGGGATGCTTGCTTCAGACCATAAATAGCACGAAGGAGCCGGTACACCTTGTGCTCTTTGCCCTTCATGACAAAGCCTTCGGGTTGACGCATATAGATTTCCTCATCTAGTTTTCCATAGAGGAATGCAGTCTTGACATCGACTCCGGTGATGTGCCAATCCTTGAGAGCCGTGAGGGCTAACATGGTTCGGACTGATTCGAAACGAACCACCGGTGAGAAAATCTCATTGTAGTCGATGCCTTCGATTTCTTGGAAACCCTTGGCAACAAGTCGGGCACGTTTACGACCGTCAGATTTGACGTCGAATACCCAGCGATTTGTAATCGCTTTGCGACCTTTGGGAAGATCGACCATTTCGAATACATTGCGTTCAGAGAGTGCCTTTAACTCATCTTTGCAAGCATCGATCCATCCTTTCTTCTCCTGCGGTGGCATCCGCAAGATGTCTTTAAACGTCCACTCGCGTGGAGCGCTATCGACAGAAGGAACTGAAGGCAAAACCGCTTTAGAAAGCAGGAAATGCATAAAATTAACTCCCCCTTCACGCGTTAAGCGTTCTAAGTCCTCAGGTATGTCAAAAGTCGAATCAGATTCACTTTCGGACACGGGAGTAGCAGGTTTCGGCGCGGGAACACCTTTTTCCTTGCTTGCAGCACCTTGATTAGATCCAGATGGCCTTCTGTCATCTTTATCAAGTGCTTTTCTCCGATCCGTCTGATGCTTTTCTGTCGGAGTTTTATTTCCGTAGACATCGCCAGGCTGAGACTTGGTTTGGGTCCGATTCCGCGCAGATCTCCTTGGTTCATCACCAGGAGCGTTTCCCGGCGCAGGGTTCGGCGGGTGCTGGTCAGCTGGTTGTTCACCAGCGTTCCGATCGTCGGCACGATCAGGACCGCTACCTCTTTTAGGGGTTTGGGAGTTTGATGGACGAGGAAGGAAATCATCGTCGTCATCATCATCTTCAGATTCAGATGGAGGTCCATCATTGCCAAACGAGGAAGGTGGGTAGTCTTCAACTCGTGGTTGGTCTTGAGGTGCTTTCGCATCAGGACACCTTGGGAAGTGAAGTTCATCAAAGCGAGCAGTAGTCGCTTTGAATAGAACGTTCCTTGGCGATCTCATGAATAGATACGCCTTCATGCCTTCTGGGAATCCTAGGAAGATCATATACTCCGACCGTGGAAGGAGCTTGTTAGATCGTTGTTCCTTGGGAATATACACCCAGGCACCACATCCGAAGACTCTTAATTTAGAGACGTCCGGAGCTTCTCCTTCTACAGCCTCGTGTGGAGTAATCCAACCTAGACGCTTGAGAGGCGTCCGGTTATACACGTAAACGGCGTATAGAACGGAAAATTCCCACCATGATGGAGGTAGGCAAGCGTCGTGACGCATTGACTCAGCCTTCTCCATGATAGTGCGATTGAAGCGCTCAGCGCGTCCGTTCTGCTGATGCATATACGGAGCGCTGATTGAGAGCTTGATTCCTTTTGATTTGAAGAATGCTATGAGTTCTTCGTTGATGAATTCTCCACCACCATCCACCTGCCATTCTTCGATTTTCTCATGGTATATTGTCTCAACCATGGTAACGAAGTCTTTGATCGCTTGTATTGATCCACTCTTCTGACGAAGAAGGACACACGATCCACGACTCGTACAATCATCAAAGAAGGAGATGAAATGTTTGAATTTGTGGTATGACTCGACGGAGAATTCTTTCAGATCCGAATGGATCTTCTGGAATCGGCGCTTCGCACGCTTGCTTGAAGCCGGGAACGGCTCAAGCGTTATCTTCCCTTGCGCGCAACCGCGGCACAAAGGTTCATGTTTGGGAATTTCCACCATAGGTGGGAAGTTCGTGGTATGCTTTTTGGCTCGTTTGAGCACTTCCCGCGATGGATGACCAAAGCGTTTATGCATCACCTCGTAATCGACAGGTGGTCCGGAGACCTTCTGCACTTCTTTCGGCGATCCGTTGGAGTTCTTTACAGTGACCCAATAAATCGTGTCGTCCGGGTGAAGTGGATGACCCTTAATGAGATTTCTCCCATCAGAATCATTGATTCCCATTGATAGGGAATCGCCCCAAAGAGTAGTTTTGGGTTGACTCAAAAAAGTTCCTGTAGAGAACAATCGAGTCGAAAGGTTGGGTATGTGATATACTGGTTCGATGATAGATTCAACGTCTCGATCGTTACCATCAGCACCTTTGATAGTGTGAATCACTCGAAGCTTTCCAATTCCTTTTATGGACAGGGTAGTACCCTTGGAAGCGGTGTTAACCGATGGACTGTTCTTAACGACTTTGTAGTCGAACAAGTCCTCTTTCGAGGGGGTAACGTGCATTGATGCCCCAGAGTCCATCATCCAATGTATGAATGTCTCAAATTTCTTACAGGAGGCGCATTGCGCATCTTTACACTTAGCGGTATTCGTTGTATCATGAATAGAAACGATAGAATTTAATGCACAGCATAATTCTAAGAATACATCGTCGTCCAAGCTATCAAAATCTAATTGAAGAGGCTGTGGAGGCAACGAGTTAGCCAAGTGTTTCCTGGTAGAAACAGAGGGGACGTACTTATCGTCGTCGAAATGTCCAGTCCTCAGAGCGTCCCAATCCGGTAGGTAGACGGATGGTTTTGCATCTGAAAGGCGATCTGGTCCATCACAATCTGGATGTTCGCCTCCCATCCCGTCGTCGGAGCCCCAGTCGGAGACTTCGTCATCGGGGTGGAGGGGATCCTCCAGTTCTCCGTCTCGGATCCTCTCCCAGACCGTCTTGGGGGCGCCGAATAGCGAGGGGTCCTCGCCTTCGTCGCCGAGGGAGACGCTGTCGTCGTCTTCCCCCAAGGCGTCGGTGTCAGAGAGTCCGTCCAGTGCTTGTGAGCCGTCCCCTTCCATAGGCAGTCCAGATTGACACACCATGGTTGGTTGGGGAACGTCGACCCCTTCTCCAAATCCACTGTGTGCCAGTGGGGGAGATGGGAGTCGGTGCAGAGACGAGCTGGTCTCATGCACCTCAGCCTGTTCGGCGGGCTCGATCGATCGTTGACGTTTGGAAGGCCTGGGGGAACTGATGCGGTCAATAAGGGCTCGCTTCCGCTTATCCGCCTCCTCGAATGCTTTGAGGTGACGGGCGGTTTTTGGTAAATCGAGCTTACCGCAGTTCGTCCTGGCGTGTTCCACGTCGGGATAGCACGAGGTGTTGGTAGACGGAGCGACCTTGGCTTTAGCAGCCGAGGCCGGGAGATGGGTAGATGGAGTTAGATCAACTGGGCGTTGAACGATAGAGGGTCCGGTTTTCACGAAAGAGAGGACCGAGACCTTGGCCTGGGGAGGCACATGCTCCTGAGGAGCGGGAGAGACGAGATGGTCGCCTAAGAAGGCGGCCTGTACCATATGGGAGTGACCTTGTGACTTCCTTTCCTTCTCCTTCTTCTTGTTGCCACCCTTGGATCCGCGCTTCTTCCCTTTGTTCTGGGAAGAACCCGAGTTTTGATTACTCGAGTTGCTGGAATCCTTCTGCTGCCCCTGTTGCTGCTGGCGGAAGTTAGGGTTTCCCCCTTTCCTCTTGATACCAGTGAACTTGTTCAGGGTAGCCGGGTTGGCCACGCGGTCGTACTCAGCCGTGATGGCTTTGACGACGGCGTTGAAGGTGAGATCCTCCTTTTTGTTGTTAAGGAGGATGGCGACAGTGTTGTCGTACTTGGAAGGGAGGCTGCTGATCAAGATCATGGCCTCGATGAACGAGTCGATGGAGACATCGTTCTGGGCTAGCTGACCAAGGTGGTTCTGGAGTTCAGCGATCGCGGGGCGAGGATCTCCGTTCCCAATACGGAACTGGATCGCAAGCTTGAAGTACGCAAAGATCGCTGCGAGTCCTGGAGCTCCATAGAGCTCCTTGAGAGCAATCCATAACTCCTTCGTCGTACCTTTGTCCGCGACCTGAGCGCAGACGTTTTTGTTGATACGGAGGAGGAGAGCTCCCATGGCCTGGTCATCGTCTTGGTCCCATTTCAGGATTCTCTCATCCTGAGCTGCTTTCTCAGTAGCGGTGGCTTCTGAGGGGAGCTCGATGGGACGAGATCCATCGATGTAAGACGCGAGACATTGCATTTGGAGATATTGCTCCGCACGCATGACCCAATCCAGGTAGTTGGTTCCATCGAGCATGGGGATACTGTTGTGAGCGTTGTTAGAAGACATTCTGTTGATTGTTGAGATCTGTCAAAAACAAATTTCGTCAGCAACGTATATCACAGATCAAAGAAGGCAGCCATAACAGCGCGTTCTTTGCCCCATTCTGCAGCCATTACAGCGCAGATCTCTGCTGCCATAACAGCGCAGAGTAAAGGCATAGGTTCGGCCTATCAGCCACTTGGTTAGACGTGCATAGTCGCAGCGATTAAGCGCATACTAGTAGCAGTCTATGGAGGCAGCCATTACAGCGCCGACCAAGTTTGTAGAGCAGCCATTACAGCGCATCTACTGAGCTTCGGGGCTCATAACCTGAAGAACACTACTGCGACTAGCGAGTAGATGTCTTACCGAGTAGCTTGTAGGCTTAACTGGTAGGTTAAAGTGATAGCGATTGAGGTAGCTACGAGCGTCCTTATATACATATTGCGTGTACTAATAATAGAGCAGTGTAAGGACTGAGTAAGCAGTCACATGCGTAATGAGTAAGCGTATGAGTCAGTATGAGTTGTGAAGACGAATGAATGACGAATCCTATAGATGTCGTGAAGACGAATGAATGACGAATCCTATAGATGTCGCATAGCCTCATTAGAATGTATCTAGGAGAGTCCGAGTCGGAATAATCCGAGTCGGAGTTAACGAGTCGAATCTAATCTATGTAAGATAAGATCAACAAAGCATGGATAGACCATGCTTCGGATGTGTACGCCAACAGGGGATCCTCCTTCAAGGCCGTTCTGAACTCATCATCCGAGGTTATCGCGGTGCTCTGGAAGCCACGCTCAGCGAGGTGGGTCATGCAGACGGCGGCGAGCAAGGCATGCGGGTGTGGAAACGAATCACGGAGCAGTTCTTCCACTGTGTCTCTCGCCGTATAATCTGATGAATGGTGGATCAGAGAGAGGAAATATGAGTGCATGCTGTGAGACTTACGGACAAGCCGAACAAGCCGACTCTCTTCCTCCACAGTGATTAAGCCACGACAAAGGGACACGAGGGTGGTACCGGGAACAAGGCGACTGGGCTTGAACTTGTGGTCCTGTGGGGAGGTGGCAACAGCCCGCTCGAGCTCCTCTACTGACATCGACCTCGTCGCATAGAGAACCCAAACCAAGGCGGCCCTCGCAGTGGAGCAATGCTTGGGGCTCTGATTGGATATCCTGACCCATGATTGGCGATAGACGTCCTCGATCCGGGAGGGAAAGGCCTGGAGTGTACCTCGCACATCGTCGATATCCAAACACTCGGATAGTGCGTCCACTTGAAGGGCGGCATGTAAGAACCTGATGAAGTGTGATGGTCAGCTCTACACCGATACATATAGTTGAGGGATCTCGTACATGCCACCACAGTTTCTCTTGATCGTGGATATGATCTCTGCCCTCAGCGACGGTCCTGCTCTGCACAGTAGGTCCTGCAGATCCGCACTTTCACTTATGACTTTAGTGATGTGGAGATCGAGATCGCGGTCCTGGGCAGTGACATGGAAAGTGTGCGCGTCCGGGAAGTTGGTCTCTACAGTCTTGAGCGGTCGCGAGGTTATGAAGAGCTTGACGTCCAGCGAGGCCAGCACCTTCACGACCGACAGCTGGATCTTCGCGGGTGCCTCGTCGAGGGCGTCGAGGATGTAGAATGTGCATTTCATACGGCCAGCCAGCTCGCGGAGGAGCCCCAGTAGTTGTAACTCTGTCGGCTCCGAGCCTTCGCGGAGATGTTGGGCATAGGCCTGTTCGATGAGAGCCTGACAGTCGGGGTGTCTCTCGAGGATCTGTTTCACAAGGATCTCGAGAACATTGCGAACGGTCACCTCTGAACGGTCGCTGTAGCGGAAATAGACGTAGCAGACACATATCATGGGATCTTCTTCTTTGCGCAGGGCTTCAAGACGTTCAATGACAATTGACCTGGACGCAAGAGTCAGCGAAGTATGCAGGAGCCAAGGGATGACTTACGCAAGAAGAGTCTTTCCAGCCCCGGCTACGTTGGAGCGTTAGAAGGAAGAACGATAGATGGGTCAAGGTGACTTACGGATTCCTGAACCCCAGAAAATCTTAATATCGCCGTTGGGTTCTAGCCAGAGGCGAAATTTGTCGCCTTTGATGAGCCACATCCCAGTCCCCAGTGTTGCTTTGCTCAACATATCCAGGTAGATGTTTCGGAAATTGGGTACCGATGTCAAGATTGCCCAGATATCTCTTGGGCGCTCATAATGGTAGTGAACGTTGCGAATGTCGTTGTGAACCACATCACCGCCAACAACGCTGAGGGTTGAGTCTACGATCTGAAGGTCACGGGCGCTGGGGACCACTGCGGTCGTTCTAAATGTCGCTGAGGTTGTTGCGTGTTCAACTACTTCAGATCGTTTAGATCGACTGTAGATGTTTAAGGAGAAATTAAGGACTACCTCCGCCGCTCTGCCTTCTCGTTCCAACAGCGACAGACTCTTGTCCCCCCTGTCCGACTCGTCAGCGGCCACACGGTGCTATTATGACCCCAGTACTCACACTGCGCGTTAGGTGGGCCATCGAATGCTGAGAAGGGTGCAACAAGGGAGAACAGTGGTGGTGGGGGATAAGAGGGAACAAGCTTCAAGTGCGATCACTGATGTTGATGGCAGCGGTCGTGGGAAAACCGTTGGATGGAACTGATAGGCGCCCATCGATTTGGAGATGGCGACCTAGTATTCCCAGCAATCACAGATATACAGCCATTTCCATGATTGAAAAAAGGATCGGGTTTCTAGAGTGCATAACTTGCAAGTGTATAACCTTTCAGCTCCACATAGGGCTCATCACGTCTCGGGACACCTGCTGCCAACAGGAGCTGAACCCACCAGAAAATGTCAACCAGGTTGTCGACAGATGCCACCAAGAGGATTCTGCAGTTTAGTAATGTGCACACAAAATATACAGAGCTCCGATGAGCCAACAGCATATCATGACGACGACCAAGTGCAACACTCGTCCATGAATTACAGGGTAACATACTAGACACCTACTAGTTAGATAGGCAAATAGCAAGGACCACATTTACACGGAGGTCTGGTGCATCGATGCTCGATAAGCGGCAAAAATCAAACTACTTCTTCCTAGGATTGCCCTTGGCGCCCCTGGCGCTTCTAGCGGGACTCGCAGCCGGTGACACCACCACATTATTCCAATCTCAAGGGTATTGACATCATTCTTAGCCCATCCGTGACTCTTCCAACACCATTTCCCAGTGCCTGATCTTGACTCATCCCTTATATTTATCCCCCGTTGTTCATTTACCTACGATATCTCATCAAGCCCCTGTAATGCTAGCGCTATCTTACTCGACTCTTTCAGACCATTTTTTATACCTACGGTATATCTTACATTAGTATCAGGGTGTCATTTCAGATGTTCTCTGTTGAGTTGCGTGCTCGCGACATTCCTTCCTTCCTCCTGCCCGTTCCCACCTTGTCCTTTCTCAGGTTGTCCCTCCATCCGGCTTCTTCACTCCAGCTCGGGGCCCTGTATTAGTCATTCAAAACACATCCATTGATCAGTGTATCATCCAGTCTTAAATAACACGGTGCATGCTCTGGGTTCGTGCTCTTGTTCCTATATCTTTGTGCATTACATGTATGCCATGAATTTGAGAGTCGAGGCGGTTCTCGCCTCACCAAGTGCGTGACCTCTCAATGATTCAATCCCGCGTGTTAACCACGAGGTGCACACTTGTTCCCAAGTCAAAAGGCCGGGCCACCGTGAATCCATCAACCCCTTTCCGCTTCTTGTCAGGGTCAACCCACAGACCTTGATTGCAGCAGAACGAGCAATCTCAGGACTCTCCAACTCAGATGTACCGAATCGAATGTGTTCCCTGTGGAAATCGAGCATTCTCGAACCGAGAGGCGCTACAGCAACATCTGATGAGCTCCTCAGTGTATCATTGGGGCGAAGCCCCTATTGTCCAGGGGAACGCGAATGCAACCACACAGCCACATGGTACGGTGCATCGCCACTGGCTGCCTGCAGCCATTGGCGAGATAGCCCCGGCCGCAGGTACCCATACCATATATGGGGCTTACGCCTGCGAGCTCTTCACGACGCACTTCACGTGCGACGAAAAAAACCTTGTCCTCTTTGCGAGACATGTGACAAGCGTTTCTCGAGCGACTGGGAGCTGGAGGAGGTGTGTGTTCAGCACCTAACCAGTCTGTGGTTCCAGAGGTTTTACTGAACGGGGGATCTTTAATTTTTGCAATCCAACAGCATATGGCAGCCAACCATCCGCCGCCGACCTATGATTGTGACTGGTGCTCTCGTAGTTTTCGCCAACTTTTTTCCCTTGAAGATCATTATAGGGACTCTCCTTACCATCCGAATTGCATCTGCTGTGGAGGAGGATTCAAAGATGACCTGGAGCTGGAAAAGGTGAGCTCACATTATTTCATGGGTTGGCGGCGACGACCTCCTCATTACCATGCGCACTCAGCATCGGCAAGCCGTCCATATCGTCGAAAGACCATGCTACGCCCCTGGAGAGGAGCCAGCTTATTACGAAGACCAGGACTCTCTAGAATGGCAGGACGATAATTACGAGCAGCGTTGCATATGCACCGAATGCCACTTTGCGTTTGATGACGACGAGATGCTGCGTGCTGTGAGTGATTCTAGATTTGCCATTTTGTCTCGTTTGACAGGACCCCCAGCATACGAGTCTGGAGCACTTTCCCTCCACTCCTTCACCGCCCGAAGCCCCGCTGTTCGAGCCAAGTGTTGGGTTTTCTCCTCGCAGACCTGAAATACCATCCGGCAGTCACACTCTTTCAACTCCACCGGCCGTCGTCGTGAACCATGCTCATTCTGGCGGGATGGCGGCCATAACTGGCCTATTCATGTCTCATGAACCATTGTGAGGGATCCCATTTTCATTCAAAATTCAATTTGTTGTCTGACAAGTTTATCCAGTCCATCATGGATGGCCAGCTTGCAAAGTAAAGATATACAGCTCGCGAACAAGATTTTAATAGGTAAAACGACGGATACAAGGGTGATTCGCGATCCTCAAAGTCATCAAACATTGGTGCAGTTGGAGTCGCAATTGGCGGATGCCGCCATTCGCTACAATGACATTGAACAGCAATACAAACAGCTGCTTCAAACCTACGAGGAGAGCAGGCTTCAACCTCGGAAGAGCATCGAGGTAAGTCGTGTGAGCGAGAGGCCCGCTGTGACAGCTGCTTATGACTCCTTTGTTTCCAGCCCCATCGAATCGTCGTTCTTATTGATGGTGATGGTGCACTCTTCAATTTTGAGCTCATCGAACAAGGCCAAATTGGCGGATTCAAAGCCGCCGCTCAAATTATGGAGACAATCAAGTGGTACACTGACGCAGATCGACGAGACGAGATCTGGATTCATGTCTTCCTGAACAAGACGGGGCTAAAGGCATTATTTCATCGTCACGGGAAGCCATTGGCAGCGAAAGTACTCGATAACTTTGTTGTCGGAATGAACGAAGCTGCCAAAACCATCATGGTCGTCGATGTTGGTCAGAAGAAAGAGGCTGCTGATTCCAAGATAAAGGGTAGGTGTAACAGCAATCTGTCGGTCACTGCCCTCGTCCTCATTCTTCGCAGCTCTTCTGGAGAGCGAAGTGCGTTTACTCGAGACGCGCATGGTCTTTTTCGCAGGTATATCCTTCATGTGATCACAGCCGGTTACGCCTTCTCATCGCCTCTATAGGATCGCACGACAACGGATACGTCACAGAATTACGAGCCCATGTCACAGCGGGGTACAAAGAGAAGCTTGTCTTGGTCCCCAGCTACACAGAGGTCGCTTCTGGGTACAAGGAGCTAGGCCTCGCCACATTGCATATCCCGCAACTGTTCATGCCAGAGAAGCTTCCACGTTATTCCTGACTTTCGACCAGCGAACGGGGCGGGGTTTGAGGGAAAATACAACACCTATTCAGGAAATTGAGGGCTCAAGTTGGATGGAGCAGCGAATGTCTAGATCATTCATTGACTACAATCTTCATCTGAGTCGTCCTGATCATGAAGGGTAGTCTGTAACGGGTCGGTCCTTGAGGATACAGCGGACCCTTTCCAGGATTTCGTGACTTAATGCGCGTCGAAACGGGAGCGTAGGGTCCCAGCTCACTGGACCTAAGTTGTTGCATGCGCCTGACGCACCATAACGTTGGTAGACAACTCGTCCATTGCAAATTCAGTTGGTATGTCTAAACAAGCGTTTCAAACTGTGGTTGCTACATTCGCTTCTCGTAAAACATTAATGAGCATCGCTATATCCGACATGGTTTCTGCCTTTCCTGACCCCTCACCGTCTGAATTACGATGTGTCAGCAAGTCCTGCAAGTGAGGGAAGATGCTGTTCAGGAATCTGGCAGTCGCCAATCCTTCTGGTACACCGATTTTGGCCGTATCCCCACCAACGCTGCTTATGCTCAAGGATCGGAGGCGGTGTTTTGGGTAGCTTTCGACTGGGATCTTTCCCCCCATGCCCTTGCCAAGGTGGAGGCAAATGCAAAGTTTGACAAGGTTGGGACAACCGTTTGCCAATGATAGGAGGCACCCCATATCTGGATTTGTTTCCCCTGGAACCGGTGGTAGGATAAGCGATGTGAGGTTGGGTAGAGATGTGGCTATCGCCTGGATGAATTCGTTGGTAGCTGAGACGGCAGTGACGTCCAAGGTGAGGCGCGTTAGGCTTTTGATCCCCAATATCGCCTCAAAGTATTGGGACGTAAGTATGAACCTGCGGCTAAAGACCTCGAGATCAGTCAAGTCTCCCTTGTTTCCGGAAACGACATGCTCGAATGACTCGTTCCAATGATGGCCGTCATCTTTTTGTTGGTGGAATTTGAGGACGAGGTTTTGGATCGAAGAGAGCGAAATCATGGACAGGCTTCGTCTGATGTTGCTCGCTGTACCTACAAATTCGAGCCTACGCAGGACTGGATATGGGGTGGTTATCATCGCTATAGGGATTTGTTGGTGGTTTGCAGGCTGAGGATTTCCGACGTGAAGGGTTAGGCAGTGCAAATGTTCCAGGTTGGCCAGCGCTCTAAGGTCGTTGGAATTGTCTAGTACGTCGTGTATTACTATGTGGAGATGGGCAAGCCGAGTGAGGCTGGAAGCGATTACGGGTGACCCAGAGAGCGATATGCTCCCTTTTCCCTTGCCATAGATTGAGAGATACTCAAGGCTTGGAGAGGTACGGCAAAGGGCAGCTAAGAGATGGTGGATGAACTGCACGTCCCTTGGGGCATCGGTTACATTCACGACCTCAACTTTGACAAGGGTAGAGGTGGTCGATACGAGGACAATTTCTTTGACTCTAGGGAGCCTCGATTGAAGGGAGACTACCTGGTACAGGAAGGGAGAGACTTTATGCGGAGGGGAGAGGGCTGGCGAGCCATTGAAGGTCAGCACCCGGACACGGTTGCCATAGGCTAGAAGCTGAGCCCAGTTATCTGGGGCGGGGGCTGATCTGAGGCACTATGAGGTGGTTCAGAAGCGCATAGCCATGCAGTACCGCTCTAACGTACATAGGTCTCATCGAGTATGGTTTTGCCTCGAATAAGGCGAATTAAGGGTACAAGGGTGGGGAGCGAATGCCACGGCGCATTGAGTGCAGGCTCGACGAACGTCTTGCTTGTCAATGCAAGATTGAGAAGTTGGCGTCTGGGTTTATAACCTGTGCTGCTATCGCTGTTTTGGGGCGCTGATCGGTCTATGTCTGCCTGAATAAAACCGAAAATCAAATCCAAGAGGTCTTCATCGGAAAGGACATCCTTGCGAGGATCATGGGGGATAGAGGGAGAGGGAAGCTCGAGATCGGATGGCATCACCAACGAAGGTTTTGTGTCAAATGGATGGCTTTTTGGGAGAGATAAGCAGAAAGGGCTCGAGATGGGCACACGAGGTATAGGAGTGCTTCTTCACAACAACGCCAAACACATCGAAGCGAGGGGTGGAAAAGAGAGTTGTGGAAGTCTGCAAATCGGAAGCCGGTACCACGAAGAAGCGGACGATGTGGGCTAGACCAGTCTAAACGTGGGCGCTTCTGACACTAGCTGCGAAATATTGGCGCACTATCGTAGCTCTTATTAACAACACTTATATGTCGATGCACCTCAATTATAGGAGCGCGCTCTCCGTCGAAGTGGTTGTGGACCAAGAAGGGCGCCACACTGGGTAGGTTGTTTACTTTGCTCGTCTAAGGGAAGTCGGTGCCATGATTGGAAGGTCTCTCTTCTTGGACGTCTATGTAGATCTTCAACTCCTCCGTCCCTCAGACACACATCGCCTCAACTCTTTCACTCCCCTGCGACAAAGATGAGAGGGTCGGTTCAACTACTCATATCGAGGGTTCCTGTTTGGGTTGGATGAGCGTACCATGAAACATAAACCATTCTCGATCGTACATTTGGGCTCCTTGAGATGGGTGAGGAACCTGAGCGTGTTATTTGGTATCTGGCCTGGTGGGACTGTTACATATTTGTCAGGTCAATACATCCACACGAGTAGCAATGCAACACTACCGGTGAGCGTTAGGCGGCGAGAAAAGAAATACAACTCGACCAGCCGTAGGAGCCTGAATGACCTTTTCCCAGAACCATTTGTCCTCCTTCCAGATACCCAACGTTCTGGTCATCTCATATTTCTCTGCTTTCTTCGCTTTCTTTTTGAGAGTTGTCGCCTTGGCTTCGGCTGGTGTCCGGCGCCTAGCCTTCGGCTTCACATCTTCCTCCTCCTCTGTTTGTTGGTATCCTCGTCCAGAGCATCGCCATCGCACACTTTCGCTTTGCTTTCGAGGATTACTCCCTGAATATTCCATGAGCCATGCCACCACTATGAACGAAGAAAAGGACATACCAGTCTTAGCTTTCGCCTTCACCCTCACCTTCGTTCCTCTCCTTCCTCACCGCAATGCTAACAGCGCGTTTCTTAGACTTCTCGGTCACCTCTTGATCTCCGGCCGAGTCACCATCCAGAGCGTCGCTATCATCATAGCCCTGCACCGTCCGTTTGTTGGAAGACTTGGACTTTGCACCTGAGACGGCAGGAGAAGCGCAAGAGGTACGAGTCTCGCCGTTCGCTGTCGTCCGCGCTGAGGGCATTATAATTGAGCTAACAGAGATGACAGACCAGGAATGCAAGTGTCGTCAAGTCAAGCGAAGTATTGTGTCACCGAAATGGTTGTAGGATTGAGGAGGCTCAGCCAAGATACTACTTAAACCGTGGTATGCCTATGTGCTGGTTTCAGTTGGAGCAACGTAGAAGATAATAGCGAGGCGAGATTTGGGCGGCAATTGTCGTCGTTCGGGAGCAGGATGGCCTTTGCGACTCCGCGAGTATGACAGGGGCGCGTTCACGGTCTGTGACCGGCCGTTACCAGATATGATGACAGTTACGCCACGCTCATGGTCGGCAACTGATCTGCTTGGAACTGAGGTGGATGACCTTCAAAGAGAGGAGACATTCAATCGCAGTGCATTTCGAGGCCTGATCACATGGACAGAAAATCGGCATTGGACTAAGCTAGGGCACTAGACATACGTAGAATAAAGATGGTTTGACCATCAGAAGAGCAGTCGTCTACTTCTTCTTGCCCTTGCCAGGGCTTCCAGGGGCGCTACCAGGAGCAGGAGATGGACGCTGACCCTTCCAGTAGGACAGGTTCTCTTCGTATCCCTCAAGGGAGCCTCGAATAGTATCGAGCTCGTTCTTGGCCTTCTGGTGTGCCTTGGGGTCCTTGGCTTTATTCTTCCTTGCAGCCTTCTCCTTGTCCACGGCGGGCTTGAGAAGCGGTCGGGTCCTGGCAACCTCACGTTCCCACTTCTGAACTTCTTCCCTGATCTTTTGCTCGGTATGGCGCGCGGTGAGCTCGTCGAAGACGTCGTCGTACTCGCGGAGGGCGAGGTCGATTTGTTCGTCGATATATTCACGGATGGAGAGGCGCTCGAAGCTACGGGCTGAGAGATCCGAGTAGTAGTCATCGAAATCGCGCAGGGAGAGCGAGCCGTCGTCGTAGAGGCGCTGTGCGGAGGTGAAGGGGGCGGCTCCAATGATGGCAGCAGCGACGAGCAAGAAGCTTTTGCCTGTAATGGCGACCATGACAGAGCAGTTTATCTAGAGGTAGGTCGATGTCTTTAGCGAGGAATGGTCGATGGATAGCTTGACAGGCTTACGAAGTGAAGAACGATTGATAGAGAAAAATTGGCTGGTTGATTGGTGCTTTCAGAGAATGGCTGGTTGTTTGATGGACTTCTGTTGTGAAGAAGGACATGCTTTTATACAAGACTTGGTGGCCCAGATCTCCAAATACTGGGCTGCTCGGCGTCGCTACGTCCCATAGCATTGACTGATGTGAATTCTTGGTCATACCATGGAGCCTAGATGAGAAAATGTTGTCGCCGCTCAGCCCACAAAATTCCAAGAGCGTAGTGCGTTACCACTTGTAGCATGGACCAAAGACTCGGACGATGTGACGATCCTCTTCCGCTTGAAGGCCTCAGCCCGTTGTCGCCGGTGAACTTTGTAATCGTGGATTACGATGCTCCAGAGCTTGAGTAAGAAGCCATCATAATTCGTTCCCTCAAAGGCGTAACCTGTGATAAATTTACCACTCCGTCAAACCCTGTGCTTGAGGCAAATTGCAACGCTGGCTACACTCCCAAAGAGGATTGGGATCCGTCTTGCAATCCTAAGGCTCTGATCACCAAGGATACTGTGTCCCGTGTTCAGTATGACACCCAACTGCGTTCGAGAAACGAGATACTGTAATAGGGTGTGAACAAGGGAAAGCAAGCAACGGAGGGACGCCAGAGCGCTCGGCCTACGAGGAGCCTTTGCAGCCACACGCTTAGCATTCTTACCCCTCTAGCCCGTGAACGGAGTTGAGCGAAAGCAATCTTTCAGCCACTTTCTATCGGCGCTTTTTGGCCCTTCTTTGCCGTCACCCTCTTGCCATTCTTTCGTGTGCTCACTGTCACAATCGTCTTTCACCTGGTGAACGTAGCACTTGGCGCTTCCTCATTCCGAGTATTGTCATGATCCAAGCCTCCCAACCCGCCTCTGCTTTACCGATGGCAACGACATCTTCCATTTTCAAACGATACAACTGGATCTACGCTTCCGAGATTCGAACGCTATTGTTAGAGGAGGTTAGCGTAAAGCTAATCCGGATACATCAAACCCGACAGCGCCGACGCAGTCTGTTGGGGTGAGACGCGCTCCAGAAGTGAAGGACAGAGTGATTAGTGGCCGTGTACAAGGGATAGACTGAGAAACGCGCGAATGTGCCGGTTGGGTGCCGAAGAGCTGAAAAGCGTCGATGGTCAGCTGATCTCCTGGAAGTCGGCGCGCGGCGGAGTTTGGTTCGGTTCTCGATTGCTGTTGTCACTTACGCCATGCTCCCCCTTCCGCAACCAATCTGCGGCTCTTACGCTGGAACTGAGGCGCAAGAAGACCTTCAAAGAGAAGAGACATCATTCAATTACAGTTCATTTCCAGGCGCGCCCAAATGCAGGACAAATCGGGATTGGACGGAGCTAGAGTACTAGTTATACATAGAATACATGTCATGATGGTTTGACCATATTTACCGCCCAGTTCAAGCACCAGAAGACTTACTTCTTCTTTCCCTTACCCTTGCCAGGGCTACCAGGAGCACTAGCGGGCTCGGGAGAAGCTTTCTGAGACTTCCAATAAGATAGCTGCTCTTCATTGTACTCTAAGGGGCCCTGGATTCCATCCAGGTGGGTTTTAGCCGCCTGATATTCCTTCTCGTCGTTCTTCCGATTCTTCTGCGCAGCTTTGAACCTCTTCTTGGCATCCTTGAGAAGAGCTTTTCCCTCTGCAATCTTGCCTTCGAATTTCTTGATTTCTGCTTTGATCGTCTTTTCAGTGTGGCGCGCGGTGAGCTCGTCGAATATGTCGTCGTATTCGCGGAGAGCGAGATCAATCTGTTCGTCGATGTATTCACGGATAGATAGGGGCTCGAAGCTCCGGGCTGAGAGTTCCGAGTAATAGCCGTCGAAATCGCGCAGGGAGAGCGAGCCGTCGTCATAGACGCGTTGAGAGAAGGCGAAGGGCGCAGCACCGAGGATGGTAGCGGCGACGAGCAAGAAGCTCTTGCTTTTCATAGCGATCATGATAAAATATTATACCTAGAGTAAAGAGGATACCTTGAGTGAGGGATATTTGGCTAAGTGCTTGAGAAACTTACCAATTGAGGACCAATGACGGAGAGCAAATAGGCTAGTTGAGCAATGCTTTTGAAGGAAGGTTTGCGAATGCCTTCTGTTGGTGAGGGGGCATTGTCTTTATACTGGCCCAAGGGACCCAGAGCTTAGTGTCACGGACGGCTAGGTCTATCCTGCCTACCCTATCAATAGGCGATGCAACTTCCTAGCGGAATCAAGAGATGAAGCAAAGATGAGTACGATGTTTTAGATTGATCCAAGCAAGACTGAAGCCTAAATTAGGCGACCTGGTTCTTGAGGGCTCCTTTACCCTGTACTAGCAGTCCCCGGACGGTTGTCATGCTTCAATTTCAACACAGTAATGGGACGGGAAGGCTGATCCTTGACCTTGGCCGGGTTCCATAAGGCAAACCAAGTTATTACTCTTCCCTTTTGTATAGCGCGAGATATGAAGGCGCTATGATTCCGCAGTGGTTCATGGCTGTTAGCTCAAAAGCCATATTACTGGGCAACACGGCCCCTTCAAACTCTTCCAACGCAGGCCTCGTCTACCGCTTCTCCATCAGATGGATGGAGAAAGACAAAAAAAGATGGGAGAAATATTCAAATGACGGATATAATGCGCCGGAATCATAGCTTCTTCGACGATGGGGTACCACGGACCCGCTCAAGGATACTAAAATAGGCACTGCGGGTCTCTAAGTACTATTTTAGCTACTACGTAGAAGTATCCAACACACTCTGGGTCACTTGATTGCTGGGGTTCAACGACGAATAAATCCACCAGCGCTCAGCTTCTATCCACGGAAATACTCAGCACGGGCGGCGTACAGATCGTTTTTGCTACATCATCTCATTCTCAATATTCCGTGCACCTTCATTAGACGCCGGGACATTCTCAAAGTCACCTCGATTCTCATCATCTTCCACAGCTTCCGCCCCTCTTCTTCGTCGATATCAACGACATCGTTCAATGAACTCCAGTCTACGATTACACATCATGGTCTCAATAGTTCTAACATCGTGAAAAATCCTGTTTCTAGGCATGGGATGGCAGACTGGCGACGCGATCCCAGGCCAGGACAGTCAGGGGTGGCTGATGGCATCAAATCCCATTCTGGTATGGAAATGGGGTGGGATTCGAAGAATGGCGAGTGTTAGGTCTGGCTGTCGGAAGGTTGGTAGGGTACTGGCATTGCCTCCAGCATTTATTTATGAAGATTGCATACCCGGGAGCATTGTTTTGATCTAGGTATCGGATGCCATAGAGTGGCCATGGCCCCGACGTGATGCCGTTGCTCAGCCAAGCTGATCAGCAGCATTGCATTACAGCTAATTAGGTATCGATAGACAGTATTTCGACAAAATGCAGGTTTTGATATTTGTTTAGTTTTGGAGCTGGCCAAATACCTGGAGCTACCTGTTCAGGAAGCCGCGCGAACGAAGGAGGCGGTGGGTTTCCTGGAATGGCTTATTGGGTCCCAGAATAGACAAGCGCCTACTTGGGGCTTACGACCTGGGTGGTGCGTTTCTGTTTGGATCGCTCCGAAACTAAACAAACATCAAAAGCTGAATTTTGGCGAAATACTGTCTATCGATACCTAATTAGCTGTACAGGGGAATGCAATTGCATTCATAGAGCAGAATTTAGTTGGTTTCCCACTTACATCCAGGAGAGCTATGAGGGTCTCTCCTCGCTTGTTCGCGGCGGAATAAATGCATTTCCCAAGGTCAATGAACTCTATTTCGCTTGGCAAACTTCGCTCGCGGCCTTAAATGCGTCCATTAACATTGTGCCTTCTTTTGCACTTGCGACTATTACACCATCGAGGGACCTGTCTATAGACACATTTGGGTGGTAAACATATAATTCAACTATACTAATACAATTTTAATCACTCGATATGTGTATCACTAGCTTGAGCGTTAATCGGTGAGCAATGCTCAGGCCTCAGGAGCCGCTTGCCAAAGCGGTTCGAAGCGGAGTTCGAAATGAGTTAAAGGACGCGACGCGTCTGATCTCTCATCGCAAGTCTTCTTTCCTTCGACCACCACCATCCCCAACACTTGGCTCCAGCTTCCTTGCTTGTCGTACCAGCACGATGAGCGCGACTTAACTTCTCCTTTTCCCTCCCCATCGTCGATCCTACCTCCGATTTCGCTGTGATGGACTACAGAACCGAGTGCTGGACTTTGTGCCGTGAAGGAGGGCGAATGGTGGAGCGATATCAATGGCGAGTTTTATTTTCGACTTTTGTTGTCCCGCCTTGAGTGGAAATGCGTTTCTGGCCAAGGCGGGACGTTATGGCGACCAATAGCTTATTGGAAAGGGCAAATCGTGATACAGGTTGGCTCGCCAGGCCTCAAAAGCCTCATCGCCAGTGCTCAAGACTCCTTGAAGGACATCGAGAGCTTCTTATAGGTTACCGGGCTAGGCGTGGGCTGCATCGGCGCGGAACGAGCATACACGTATGATTGCGTATGATTGAGTATCTATCAGGTTGATCCTGGCATGTGATTAGTACATTAGTCGATAGTAATATCACTGTTATTATGTCTTAATAGCGACGCGTCAGAATATTGGGGGCTAACAATACTGTGAGGCATTGGCCTCTACACCCCACCATGACATTGCCAGGGCATCTCTTGGCATTCTGCTAAGGCTCGGCATTTTGTTAAGGCTCGGCATCATGGTAGACGTTGGATGGAAAACCTCCTCAATGTCTATCCCAGCAGAATTCCGACCTAGGCCTTGTCCAGGCCTTGTCTGCTGAAGGTTGGCATGGGATGCTTTGGCTATCCCTGCAACCCAGGTTTTTCACGATGAAATTCGAACCACAAGGGGAAGGTATTCGACAGGTGGGCAACAAAGCGAAGGTTAGGCAAATACCCCTAAGCCAACGCAGAGAGTGTCAGACACGCAATAGTGATATGAGAGAACGGATGGTGGCTGCGAGACCAGAAGCTGAGGTGTTCTTCATCCCGGACAGTCCATTGAGGGAGGGATTTTGGAACGGATCATGATGTGCCGCACAGGGAGGATTAATCAATGTTCAAAGAACTAAGTACTACATGCTCTATATTAGCGGCATTCGGACTAACTATTGCCACCATGGGAAAGTCATTTGTTCACTAACTGTTATTAACCGTGCGCAACTCTGACTCCAGTTAGCAACTTGACTCTGAAGGAAAGTTAGTAACTGCGCAACACTGCAAAGAGACGACCTCGGCGATTGGCATTAATGGCATGGTTGTGACAAATGGTACATTTGGCACATTCGCGGTCAAAAAAAGCATATCAACAGCTCCAGTGTGGACAGGTCCTTGGCCTTATCCTTCCTCCTTCTTAACAGCAGGCCTGGGAGTGGGTGATGTCGCGCGCCAACTTTAGGACTTCTTGCTGGATCTCCTTCTCGGTCTGGGGAGCAAAAAGATCATCGAATATATTGTCATGGTCGCGGAGGGCAAGTTAGGTCTGCCCATCGATGTATTCCCGGCCTCTTCACTTTACTTTCGCAATTGTCAGCCTCCATACTTCCCTTTCTACATCGCCGGTAGCGGCCAAAGCGTCTTCGAGACTAAGAATCCCGGCATCATGATGTCTTGTGACAAGCGCTTCTTTAGGGAAAAACTTCAGGCTTTTTTATTATTATGTCGGTGCTAGAGAGACTATCGACACCAATGGATCGGACACACAGGAATATCCAAGGCGCTTAGAATTGGAGCTCCGCTATAAGGCGTGTGACCTTTCTACCTCCAGCGGAGTTCCAACTGCCTGGGCTGAACCTCGTGGTCAATTTCGCTCTTGTTCCCGAACACTCTGCAGTAGCCTCTGTTCTTGCTTGATATCACACAGGATCTACAGGAATCGGAATAAGGAGCCATAGTCATTATGGCCTCTAAAGGCTCCCCGTACAACCCCCATGCGACTCCAAAGTACGTTGGATCGATTGATACCGGCACTAACAAGGGCTTACAGAACCCTGCAGGTACATCCAGGATTTCGGTAAAGCCCTATCTGGAGAAGTCAGAATTCTGCTCCAGGAAGTCGGAAAGCTCAGGGATGAACGCCGTCAGCTTCAATTGTGAGCCTTTTCTCTAATTGGCGAAGCCCATGCTAATCTCTGTTGACATTAGCGAAATTGCTGAACTGATGGCTTTGAAGTCGAAGCATGGCGCTGGAGGAGAGTATTCGCCTGATTGGAGGCCAAGAGTGCGTCATTGTCGAGGATTTTTAATCGTTGCCAACTGACAGTGTGATGAGTGCAGCTCGAAGGACCTCCGCCTGGTATGCTGCCGATGCCGATGCCAGAAGAGCTGCAGCCACCACCGCAAGCGATCGAGGACGTTCCCCAGGCAAGACCAGGCTGGCGTGTGGTGCCCAAGAAGGTTGAGCGAAGAAAGAAGATTACCGCACCACCGCCGTCTGCTCCGTCTCCTGCTCCTCCTCAGCCTGTCTATGAGCCACCGCCAAATGTTCCTGCATGGGCGCAATGGAGACGTAAGTTGCTTGCTATTCATTCTGCTTTGGAATTGGAAGTTGATATTTCTCTAGCAAACCCGCTTCTTGCTCCCACTCCGCTTTCACAACCATCGCATATCCCTGCCACCCCACCTCCTAGAGCTGGTTTGTTTGGTGCTTCTACACCCCCTCCAGGTGGGCGATGAAGATAGACCGATCCCGCTGTCCTACTACACATATCTCTTTCGGATCACCGGATCTTTAACATTTTGAAGGTATCGCCAATCCCCGTCGAATTGCTCGACCTCTTTGCATCCTCCTGCTCCGTCTGCTTCTTCCCATGGAACTTTGCGTGCCATTTGATTGCCACTTCCTTTTCAGCACCCTTTTGTCAGTTTTATGCCCACTTGCCATTCCTCTACGCACCTTTCGGTTCAGTCGTTTGTATGTACAACCCAAGCTTTATGACAGCACTCTTTCCTTTCCAGGCATCGAACGAACCCGCACTCTCTATTTCTCATTCATAACGAGAATCGGCAACTATAGCCTTGGACAGGTTCTATCGTTGGCGGTGAGTAGTGAAGGTGCATCTTTGGAGCTGTGGAGAGACCCGTTTACAGCTTATTGATAAGTATCACTCTATGGTGAGCAGAAGCCGTCAGCTTTTCAAATCGAGCTCCTCTCTTATTCCGCGATGCAGGATTGAGTTCTCGATTTCCATTCACACGCTCTTTGTATTCATGGTTCGAACCTCCCTGTGCCTTCTCTTCCCTGTCTCGTCCCGTCATAATCAGCTAGCATGGGTCAGACTCTATCTGCGTTTGTCCGTCCATCAATTCGTTTTGATTGTACTCACTCTGATCACTCGGATACAGGTTAGCTGGGAGGAATCGAGTTTGCCCAATGCAACGCCGCCGAGTGCGCCCTCCTCTCTCCCACAATACTACCCATGTCTGCACCTTCGATGAAGGCATCGACGTGATTTCGACTGACATTCCAGCGTCGACGTCAGCTATCATCTCGGGCGCTGGTACTATCACTATCAATGGAGGCACCTTTGCTGCTACCACATGCATTCACAAAACTGAGATGACTGAACAAAAGTGTACGTACCTCATCCACCTTCATGCTCTGGCTGAATGCCCAATGCTTATGCACTCGCAGTGATCGAAATACTGCGGTGGTTATCGCCGATTAACTTCAGGGCGTTTCAGCAAGGTGTCTACGATAAACACGCTCCTGATACCGGAAATCGGTTCCTGGAGAGCGACGAGTTTCTCCAGTTCTTGAACGGCCATGGTTACATTCTAGGGGGAACCGGAAATCGCATGTATCTTCTACCCATCTTCTTTGCAGGTGCTGAGCTTTCTTGGTAGCTGGCGCAGGTAAAACCGTTCTAGTAGCGTGAGTTGTATCGCGTCACGATCAGCGAGGTAGACCACTCTAACCACATTATTCGTAAAGCTCCATCGCCATCAACCACCTTCAAAGGCTCGCTTCTGCATCGAGCGACGTATGCATTGGTTATGTCTACTGTCGGTACACGGAGCCTTTGCACTTGAAGGACATCCTAGCCGCCCTCCTCAGACAGATACTCGAGCGACACCCTGAGCTCCTTAGCGACGTCGAAGTCTTGTACTCAACACACAAACGTCAGCAGACGCAACCCACAGCGTCCGAGCTCCTCGATATTCTGAAGTGTACCTCCCGTTGGTTCAGAGTCGTCTTCTTCGTTCTGGACGGCTTGGACGAAGCCTCGACAAGCGAAACTCAGGTGGACATCCTCGAAGCCCTTTCTTCCTTCCCTGCCAATTTTCTCATCACCTCTCGCCCACTTTCTCTCCTGAAATCGGTCCTTCCCGGAGCGCGATTCTTCGACATCATCGCCCGAGATGATGATATTGAACGACTCCTCTCACAGAAGCTCGAGAGAAACCCTGGGCTGAAACACATCCTCGATACCTCTTCCTCGCATGGTGAGGTGACGAACCGCATTTTGGAAAGGTCCAATGGAATGTAAGCATTGCACGACATCATATCAGCCTTGATATTCATCCTTTCGTTAGGTTCTTACACGCTGCTCTCCAAATCGAAGTCGTACGCGATTGCATGACCCTCAAAGAGATCCTTGCAAAGCTGGACGCCTTACCGGCTAGGCTCGATGATCTATACAACGAAACAATGAAGAGGATTACGAGTCTCCCCGGTTCTCAACCAGACCTCGCCAAGAGGGCTCTCATTTGGGTGACGTATTCTCTGCGCCCCTTGACTCTGGCAGAGCTTTCAGGGGCAGTCTCAGAATCGTTCGATCCCACAGATGTTGTCAACGGACATATTTTGCTGTCATTATGCTGTGGACTTTTGGAGGTCGAACCGGAGAACAACACTGTACGTCTTATCCGTGAGTTTCCTTCTATTTTTTCTCTCTGTCGGTAGAGTGTATTGACATGGGGACGTTGCAGATTACACCGCCCATGCTGTGCTCCGTCGGATGCTCCAGGCCGACGACCCGCCCCGTTTGCTCACCTCTCGATGCCTACAGACCCTCAACTATTTTGGCGTCAACAACTCATCGACAGACCATCATCTGTTTACAGCCACCTGTTCACGCTTTCCTTTTCTGTATTACGCCTTTTGCTTTTGGCACACCCATGCGAAGCACGCCAACTCGACGCGTCGTGAAATCCTCACCTTTCTCCATGGATGTCGCGGGCTACTCGATGCGTCGCATTGGTTAAGCGTGGCGGAAGCTTGAGCCCTGCGCATATTGTAGCTCGCTATGACTTTCCGTCTCCCATCTCGGAGACGATACTGCTGGAAACAGATGGTATCAGTCTTGGCAAGGGGGCTGGATATCATCACGCCACACCGCTCGTCATAGCTGCAGAACATGGAAGGGAAGGCGTTGTCCGATGCATCCTTCAACGCGAGGATTTCATCCTTGAGAGGAGATCAGGGTTAACGGCGCTCCGGTGCGCAATCAGTGGAGGGTACTCGGAGATTGTGGATCTCCTGCTCGCGGACCGTCGTTTGGATGCCAGGGCAGAGCAGGAGGGCACCTATTCAGTCCTCTTCGCCTGCTTCAAGGGCACTGACCCCGACGCCGGGATACTTTCGAAGCTCCTTCGGTATCGTCCTGCTCTTGACGTCAACGCACGAGCCTCTGCAAGAGATACGGTACTGAGGCACATGGTGAGGAGTGGGATGATTGCGCGCGTCAGATGCCTCTTGCAGCACCCAGATCTCGATGTCAACAATACGGATCCGGATGATCTTAGTGCTCTTGACAGTGCGGTCATGGACAAGGACAGAGATATGCTCGACTTACTGTTGAAGCATCCAGGGCTTTATATCGATGATGGTCGTCGATCCAGAATCGAAACCGATGTAGCAGAGAACCCCTCCTGATCTCCGCATGTTTCAGCAAAGCACCTGCCAGTGGAAGATCTGTGAGAAGTTGGTTTGCATTGAAAAACTTGGACTTGGATAACAACGTGATTAATTAAGTTAACAACGACTATGTGTAGAATTAGGGTACAGGGTGGGCAATGGAGCCCCTAAAGCAACAATGAACCCTGCAAAGTCCCTTGAAATAACACAGACAATGGCTGTGAACGCCAACGCTTTCGGCGAGGAGGCGCGACAGTAGTCAGAAGGATCAAAGGGTGTAGAGGAATCCTGGTTGGCCTTCAAGAGGTTGGCTGAGATTTCCTTCGCGAGCGCGCTTGTTCCAGTACGTGTGGCGGATGGTGAGTGCGATGACGATGATGATAACGAGACCTTGAGAGATCATGGTCGTAATCAAGCCTAAACGAGAATCAGAGGTGATCTTAACAACGCAAGAACAAGATAGACTTACCAGGAATGTACTTGGGCCTATCCTGGCTCCTGAAGCAAGTGGCAGCTAAAATACCACCAACGGAACCGAACGAGACCATGATCGCCGTTTGCACAGATCGCTTGCTGTGGCTGACAACATTGTTGCTGCTATAGGCAAGGATGGTCGGAATAGCAGCGGCGTTACACATATTGGTCAAAAATACGCCAAAGTACCGAACACTGTTGCTTGGGTGCCAGGCTGTCAAGCCACTGCCAATTACGCATAAACCAACGAGGACGCAGATAAAGCTCGAGCGGTGCTTGGTACGATCGGCAAGGCGTGCGACGAGAAGGGTCACGGGAATCTGGAAAGAAAAGTAATCAGAGCAGGGGAGAAGGCCTAAGTCTCCATGTACTCACGGCCGGAAGGTAGGGCATGGCTGACTGACGAATGTAGAGCGGTAAGCATACAACTCGGGCAGGTCTTGGCTCGCATTTGACGTACTCGGACGAGAGTTCCCTTCCTATCATACCCCATGCCTTGGAGGATAAGAGGAACAAAGTACCCCTGAGCATAATTGGGCATCGCAGTACACATGAAGATGCAACCGTAGGCCCAGAGTGTCCAATCCTTCATGTGGTGCAGGACCTTGGACAGGCTGATCTCGTCAGGAAGTGCATCTCCACGGTCGTCGTTAATTCGCTTAATAACAAAGTCAGTCTGTTCCTTGGTTAAGAAGCGATTCTCTTCGGGGAAGGCAGGGACGAAGAAGAACGTAACAATCGCGAGGAAAATCGTGATGGCACCTTCGACGATCTAATCAATAATTGTTGCAAGGTGAGTTGAGCTTATGCAATACGTACAAAGGCGACAAGCTTACGAAAATCCACCGCCAACCTTCAAGGTTGCGCTTTCCCTCGAGCAAGCTGAGGCCGTAGGCAAGCAATGGGCTAAGACCACCTGCAGTCACGGAGAGCACATAAAAGACGGAAATTCGGGTCTGCACCTCATGACGCTTGTACCAAGCCGAAATGAGCCACAAGAGGGATGGGAAGAAAGGAGCCTGTACCGAAAGGTTAAATCAATGAAGCGAGAAAACAACGGCGAAGATACTAACCTCGAAAGCACCTAAGAGGATACGCGTGGCGAGAAGCTCCCGCCAGTTCTTTACAAATCCCATACCAAGCTGAACAAGACCCCATCCGAAGACAAGGAATGTGAGCCAGTTGCGAACACCAAGCTTACGAAGAATGACATTCCCTGGAAGCTGACTGTAAAAAATCACTTTCAGTAGGGTCTGGGTAGTTAGCCTTATGACACGAGCGTACAAAATGATGTAGGGCACGAAGTACAGGCAGGTGACGATGCTGTACCTGGCCCCAACATTAAGGTCCTGCGGGGGTGCTGTTACGGTTTGCAAGCCTTTATAGGTCAAAGCAACATACCAAGGTTACACTCATTCCGGCGGTATAGGCAGCACCGAGATTGATTCGGTCAATGAACGCGAAGGCGTACACTAAAGCCAGGATGGGTAAGATGCGGAAGTCGAGCCATAGCCTGGATAATACCTATCAGAGAAGTCAGAGCGAATATGTGGATCATGCCTACAGCGTTCGTCGCTCAAACCCGCTGTCAAATGAGGCATGATTAACCGAGGAAGCCTCGACTTTATCGATGCTTGACTTGGCAGAGGTGTCAGGTTTCTCTGACGAAGATTTTTCCGCTGGGAAAGTCGGAAAAGACATTCTGGAAGGAGAGGACTCAGACGAAGCGCAGGGCGGGAGGCACGGGAAGAAACCTGTCTGTCCCAAAATTCCGAACCACGTTTTAAAGGTGTCGCTGCCTAGAACATGGGTGGGGCTCGAGAAGATCGAACCAAGGCAGCCGGTTCCTTTCAGGTGGGATGCGCGCCATAGTGGGATACCGCAGCTGGGTAGATGGCGAGAAGATCGTTACCATATTCAGCCTTGATCTCCGGAATGTGAACAAGTACAGAGCATGATCCTACGGACTTGAGGTGAGAACAGCGTGCATGAAGGCGCCGCAAACGCAGCTGACCTCTATTCGACCCCAGCTTCCGAATTGGGAAGGAAATCGAGGATCGGATTCCTTAGAAGTGGATACGTGAATATGCCAGCAGTTCCATGATATGCCAATGGGCGGCCGGTGACTGACAGAAACATGGTCTGATACATATCGGAGGTCCATGAATCGGCTGGCCTCGTGTCTTTCGGCACTATGAAAACCAAACCAGCCTCCACCTAGTCACACACCATGGATTCGTCAGCAAATGCGCATTCTTGGGCTCACTATGATGCTGTCTAGAATGCGTAAAAAGTGAAAAAGTGGCATTGATTGACAAAGGTGGTACCAGCGTAGATCATGCCGTGGCCAAACATCACTTCAAGTCGCGTCACAGGCTGCGGAGCCGTAAGACGCACCGACGGTGTTGACTGTGACGAAAGGCCTGTTGCTGCTTTGACCTTGCTGCCATTCGCTGACGGGGAATAGGGACTATCTGTGACCATTGACGGCGTATGACCCGCACGACCGACTCTTGCATGAATGTTCGATGCGCAGTGACGGAGGTCTCGGCACAAAAGTCCGTCACAACTTCGTGATAGGCGCCGTTTTGTGATAAACCTTGGTGGCCCCAGGACGATCATAGCCAAATTGGACTATAAGCTCCTTCTCTTCCTGATGGCAACTTGGACCTCCAATCAACAATTGCGCTTGATTATCTGTGATCCTAACCTCACTCGTCTGGTCGAAACCAAACTAAAAATGGAACTAGGCTGGGCAACACAGTAGCACTCGCGTCCTGTTCAATGGAGATTGCATCTTTTCACTTCTCAACATTGCATCTAGTCTTGCTTCTACGGACCCTCTAGCCGATGCTTCTATTGGACCATGTTCACAGGGCTCTTCCAAATTGTAAATGCGGGAGCCTGAAGGCCTCAAGCCGCACTCACTCTATGATGAGCCCCTTGGCATAGGGTCTGTGTGTCTCCTAATGGACGTCCCAGGCAGATTCTGCCTTGGGCCGGCTGTCCCAAGAGGTGGCAGATCCTGAGATCTTGCAGGCGTTCCCACGGAGGGGGGTCCCCCTCCTCCCCCCCCAAATGCGGAAGGTCTTGGCTTGTCGGACATTCAACTAAGTGATGGCAATTCTGGCGCTCAAAGGAATGGACGTCAGTTCGACAAGCGAGAAGAGGTGTAACGAACAGCTAATTGATACTCTAAGTACTCTATATTTCTCAAAAAGGACCTCGATTCTCGTTGCTGAAGTCTGCTGCTCCCTACCGCCTCAGCCCTCCATTAACATGGCCGTGACCTAACAGGTCTCTGGTGGCAGGCTGGCAGTTCAACCCAGAAAGGATGTGCGGAATGGGCTCACAGGGCTGCGAGTATGTCTAGATAGTATGCAAGGATTGTCCTGTGGTATGCTGAGGTATCATGAGCGACGTTTACTGGCCATAGTAATAAGGGAGACACGCTGAGTCTGGCGTCTATGGCGTGTAGAATTTCGTGCTACGCAATCGAAAAACAAGCATCAATTTTGTAGTACTGCGTATATATAAGAATCTGCGATAACTATGCACTTTTGCACAACGTTCAAGCTCTCAGAACCTCCCAAGCGCTCTGCCTGCCCCTTCCCAACCACCTGCCGTGCCGTCGGAAATCGAAAGTAGCTGTTCCAGAGTTCGCATCAGCAAATCAGACAGCGTGGGTTTCCCTGCAAGATCTTCGAATCTGCCACCTCTTGGGCTGTCCCTACTTGTCTCGTCCTCTGCTGATTCTCGAAAGAGGCCTGATGTGCCATTGTCTGCCCCGGGTTACCTGCCATAACGACGGTACACAGACCAATTCGAAGCTCTTCCTATCGTGACATCGCGTGCAGCCATGTACATTCTTGATCTGTCGTTGATGTGGTTGAGCCACAGAGACAATCTTCTCGTCTTCGCTCAGTCTATTGGCGTATATAGTGAGGTGTTGCAGGATCTGATGCTAGGGGAAGCTCAAAACCGAGGCACCCGTTGCTGCAAGCTCGAGGTAAGCCAGAGGAATATAAAAGTAAGACCCATTCCTCGTAGTAAACCATTGAAGCAACAAACACCCTTTGTGAAACCGCCACTGAAACCATCGTTTGATAACGATATATCCGCTTCTTTTGTAAGCTCTTCATGATTTTGACCTCCTACCCTTATTTAACAATGACCTTCGACTGACAGATACAATACTCCGCCATGGTTGCCATTAGCGGCAAAAATCTCTTGCTCGTGGCCACTGCCATCGCTGGTGCCGCCCCCTTCACCTACGCTCAGCGTCTGTACAACGACGGATCGCTCTCCTTGCGTGATTTCGAAGACTATTCCGAGCTTTCATCCCGCAGTTTTGAGCCCCTCTCCATCCGTGAATACATCAGCGACCAGATTGACCTCGCGTTGCGTGACTATGACGACATCCTAGACGAGCTCATCGCGCGCCAGGCTGGACGTCCTTCACGTCCCGGACCAAGACCTGAGCCACGACCTGCACCACGACCTCCTCCTACTGGTGTGCAGAGGGGACCTCGTAGGAAGTAGAGTATTCCTAGACCGCCTTAGATGGTGCTTCTAGACAGCGGACCTAGCTGATATTTATGTTCTATGAATCTTGTACTTCTTGACTTGAACACTTATTTGCCCAAAGACGACCTGCTGTCTGCGGTTTAGTCATGGCTTCGCCCTCGGAAGGCCCAGTTGAGCGAAAGGCAGCCACCAAGAGCCTCCGGCATCTCTGATTACTATGTCGCTGTGTGAGAATGATGGTAAACAGGACAAAAATGTCCATGTGCTGAAAATTTCTTGAAGAGATCACAAACTTACAACGTCTGTCAACAAGGACATGATGTCTCGATCTTCAGGCAGCCCTACATCATGCAAAGTGATAGATCCTGTCGGCCAACATAGTGAGGGCCAAGGTGGAGGAGATCGCGACAACTCCAATCCTGTCAGCTATTGTCACTGTACTGTATGCTAACCGTTCGTCAGTCCGCAGCTAGTGGTACGCTGAGCATGTACAGATCGCGGAGGTCAGAAATCCCCACCTCCACTCGCCCAGGTTGCAAGATTCCCTTTGCAATTCTTTATGGTGTGAAGGGCTCGTTGATGATGAGCAATTAACACATCTTCCCAATCGACCCAGAACCAACGATGAGGTCGATGATGAGTCGGGCACTCTGCAGCGTCAGGTGATGCTTTGAGTAGATTTGGGAAGCGCATGTCCCCATGCAGAACCTTTGCATCACAGAGATCATCATATATATCGTCCAATTCCAGCCTAAGGTATCAAGTGTTAGCGGATCTAGCGTGTCTCCTCGGAAGGGAAGAAAAGCGTACTCCTCATTCTCAAAGTCGGAATCGGTCAAAACCTCTCCCAGCTCCTCCATAAGCAGTACAGTAGCGCAGGGCTTGCCTTTAGTCTCCCGTTCTGTGTACCAGGGAGATGACTTGTGGCTTGAGAATTCGTCGTCGACGCAGGTAAAGGACCCAGTTTCTTCAGGAAGGAAAGTTTTCCCTTCAGGATGATCGGAGAAGTGGTGCTCCACGAGCGAGTCGTAGCCAGGGATGTTAAGGGTGAGATTGCCGTGAATCTGTGAGAGGTTTTCACAATGGAAAAGGCCATAGTGGCGCGGTGTCACTACATTGAGCATACCCGCCGAATCGAGCCTCTCGTAGAACCACGCTTCACGGGCAAGTGAGCGCGCGTATGCTGGCTTGGCTACTTTGAGGGACAGTCGCGGAAGTGAGGTTCTAATAGACATAGCTGATTCATCATCGGGGCCTAGTTGCTCTGGGACTGCCGTCGTTTGAGAAGCCGCACTTGGACCAGTAACGTCAATGATGTCGAGAGAAAAGACAATTGCAGAGCGCCCGTGTCCCAAGAGGCCAGCAACGCTTCTTCCCTGGTAGTCTCTACCCAATGTGGATATGCGAGCTTCCAGCTGATAGCCAGTCGTAGGGAGTTCTCGAGACGCAAGGTTTGCGTGAAAGGGTTGGCCTTGAATTTTACCGCCCGTCCATGTTGGAGACGGAAAAGACACACTCCTGTTGAGAGTAAGAGGGATGGGGACACCGTTCGCGTCGCACACAAGCCCATGAATACGAATCGCGGTGAAAATATCGAGCGTTGCCCTCATGATCGAGCAGAGCAGAACCGCAACGTGGATGTCCGAGTCGAACATGATTCCAGCTGGGTTTTAACGTGTTTTAAACTCCGTGTGAAATCGCATGTGGCGCAGCCTCGTAAAGGAAAACGGGAATACGGCTTTCACCAATCTCTGCAGCTTTTCAAACCGGGCGACACAGAGATAGAAACGCCGTCTGTCAGGGTTATAAGTCTGTTTGAGAAAATTACATGTATTCGTCCTACAGAATGAGCTAACTTTGGTATCGAAGAGTTATTTTGTGAGGGTTGGTACTAGCGAACGCGAATATGCCGCTTTTCGCCACTTTAATTCAGAGCTGTGGAACATGCCTTTCAATCGCTGCGTCGAGATTGTTGACTCCTGGAGGTACACCCCGACCCTCAAGACCTGGGTGTGTCGGTTTAATGTCTAAGGCTTCCAGAGCGTAAGCGAAGGCAGAGCGGCCACCGCTAAAAGGCGCCCTCCTGGCTGATCATTTTTTAGAGCATATATGGCTCTCAAGCTCTCAAAATACACTTGGCACGGGTTGCGATAAGAGGTCACGGTGGTAGGGCTCGTCTGGACGACATCATGTCCACGATGGAGAGGGGAACGAGATCATGCTCCTGAAGGTGACTTTTCATTGGTCATTAGGGTCCCAGCCGATCAGGCGATGAGGTATCATCCTCATCAATATCAGAAGGGACCTCAACGAAGCAAAAGCCGCTGATCCTTAATCACTGGTCTCGGGGGATCCACCTAGTTGAAATATAGCCAGGTTGCTATCATCGCGAGAATCCAGCGCCTTTGACCCAAGAATCTCTTTGCTTTTCGGTCGTAAGACAATACCTTCTTGTGGCTTGCCATGAAGAAGTCTCGAGCTTAGAAATCCGCGTAAATGAGGCACCCAAGTGTCCAGAGTGCATTTCCAGTACTTCTAGGGGTAAGCTCCACGCCAGGTGCTCGCCACTTCCCCGCCGTGTCTTCCATTGTAATGAACGCCAGGTGCCTTCAAGTTGGCTACGGTACATGATTTAGTCAAGTCAAAGAGCCCGAGCGTCCCTCGCATCCCTCACGCTCAAGCGATCGTTGAGAGGAGCCAACTCCTGGATCAAATCAACCTGCCGCTCGGCCCAGGTATGCTCGTCTAGAGAGGCATAGGTAAGCCCTGCGATCACTTGAATGGTTTCCTCGCTGTCCCATGCTTTTGGAGGGCAGCAGATAAGACTTCTGCCATCGCGAATCCCTATCCACACCTTCTGACCGTTGGTCCACAAGCAGAATCGGGTGTCCATCCAGTGCAAGGCTCCCCAAGCCTACCGTCGAAGTGTTTAGTTCCTGGCGAATATATGTATGGAGCGCAAGAGGCCTTACCTGCTTCAGAGTTTGCGTCGTGATCTCGGTTGATTCCCATCTGAATTTCCCATTATGATTTTCGGCCGCCCCTTGGTCAAAAATCTTGTCCAAAACTATGTTAGTGTAAACCCATGGCGACTTGGCGAACAGGACCATGTTACGTCGCTGAGAGACGTTGCCTCCCGCAGCGCGACCCTTGTCCAGAATGTCATCAGCAAAACCACTGTTGGTAGGAGCCTTCTGCCGAGTGTGATCCTCTGGTACGTTGGCTTTGAGGCGTGGTGATAGTAGCATCCTAAAGTATCCATCACCACCGATGTACTCGCAGGGGTAGCGTTGCTAGTGGAACTCGCGTTTAGCCTTAATGCCGCGGCTACCCGAGCCAAAAATCACTTACCCGAATGAGGTAGGCCATGACCGCTTGGACCTGAGAATGGAGAGAGGCGTAGCTGTGATCCTGCCGACCAGAGAACATCACGCTCCTAAACTTCGAGTCGTGCAAGGCGAGCAGGTTGAAGCCCAGAATGGCTTCGGCAATATCCTCATCAGAAGCCTCTGGTTGTTGGTTTGGAGATAGATCCAATGTGTGTCTGTCGAAGCCATGAGCCGGGAGATGTGTTCGGCTTGCATATCCCTTAAGGCGGGTCCCAGAGGCCTTCACGTATCAACACATGCTTGAGTCTACCATTGTCCCCCAGTTCATTGACCTGGCTTCGGGAGGTGGAGTGGGCGTTGGGGGTTGTCGAAGCGAGAGGGTCGATGACGAGCTTTGTGAGCTTGAAGCCTGTAGGAATGGTTGGGAAGGCCGTCGGATCAGCCTGATAGTCAGGCTTGAGAGTCATTTGGTGGCACAAGCCCTCGAGAAAGGTGTGAAGCTCAACGTTCAATGAGGGGAGCATACTGATTCGAGTCTGAATGCAAAGGGGGGTGTTTTCAAGGGTTCATCCCCAAGATTTAGAGTGGTTTTATGGAGGGTGCAGGTTGATACTGTACCCTTGAACCATATTGGGCAAGAAGTGAGGGGTTTGGTGTAGTGGGCGCGCAGATTGTTTTGAGAACAATGGGCAGCGATTATTTTCTGGGAGATAATCGATCGATGGAGTACCCGAGTCCCGTTCGAAGCGCGTAGAAGGGACAGACTGAATAAACTCACGATGCGCAAGTCACTGGTTGCTCCGGGGAATCGATATGGTTCACCCGCGTATATCCCGGCTGTTATCGCTACTAAAATACAACCCCTTTGGCCCAATAATAAAGATTTTCTTTGCTATCTCGGGCGTAGGATAGACCTTGGTCATGGTGAGCGACCAGAGCATCCTCCCAGTCCACCCAGAACCAACGGTGAGGTCGGTGGTGAGTAGGGCAGGGAGCAGCGTCAGCTGGTGCCCTTAGTACGTTTGGGAATCGATGGTCCCCATGCTGGATTTTGGCTTCGCAGATATCGTCAAAAATGTCATCGAGCTCCACTCTGAAACGATTCAATGCCGGTGTTAGATTTGTAAAGACATCAAGATGGTACTGGAGCTTACTGGCCCTTTTCGAATTCTTGTCCTGTTATGGGACCTCCTAGCTTCTCCGTGAGGAGCACAGTTACGCATGGCGCGTTTCTGTCCTCGCGCGCCTGGTACCATGGGGACGTTTTATGCGTTGAGAATTCATCGTCGACGCAGGTGAAATTCCTCGTTTCATCTGGAAGTAGAGTTGTTCCCTCGGGATGACTGGAAAAGTGGCGCTCGGCGAGAGAATCGTAGTCAGGAATGTCTAGCTTAGGTCGGGAGGGCAGATGAGATAGGTTTATGTGGAATAGCCCGTAGTGTCGCGGTGTCACGACGTTGAGCAGACCCGCAGCATCGAGTTTTTCATAGAACCAAGCCTCCCGAGCTAAGGACCGAGAGTATGTTGGTTTCGCCAACTTGAGGGACATTTGGGGCAGGTTCGCTTTGATTAATTGAGCTGAGTTGCAGCTGTCGGTAAGACTGACGTTCTCTGCACCTTGGCAAGCTGCAGTTGGGCTGGTAACATCGATGACATCGAGAGAGAACACAAGGGCAGAGCGACCGTGACCTAAGAGGCCACTAACTTCTGCGCCTTCGTGCATTCCCAAGGGAAACGTGGAAATGCGAGCCTCGAGTTGATACCCAGCCGTTGGGAGCTCTCGAGGTGCCAGAGTTGGGTGAAAGGGTTCACCCTCCATATTTTCCGGGTCGCCTGTCAAAGTCGGAGACGGGAAAGAAACAGATCTCTTGAGAGTAACAGGTATGGGTTCCCCATTCACATCGCGGACAAGGCCATGAAGATGAATTGCAGTGAAAAGGTCGAGAGGTGAGCTCATTGGAAGGCAGGCACCAGAATGGTAACACCGAAAGAACCTGATTTCAGTTGAATCAAGGCCATTATAACTCCGCTTGAAAATGGCATCCACAAATGCAAAGCGATCTTCCCAGGCAAACTAGCTTTCTTGTCGAAACACAAATGTACTTGTATTGAAGACCAAGAGCTTAAAATGGTCCAGCTACGCTCCCCCAACGGCACCCCCGACCTCCCCAGCCACCGTCGCAGCCGCCTCCTCCCTTGCCGCCCGTATTGTCTCCACGTACGCAAACGTTACCAAGATCATATCCAATAGCGCCTCCTCCACCCCTGAAGGTGCACTAGAAGTGGTGAAAATCGAGATCTCGAGTGATGCTTGGACTTTGTCGCGTAGTCCCAGCGCGCCTGAATGTTCCCGGTGAAATTTAGCGATGATGGTGTCGGGACTGTTGTTGAGAACCAGCTGCGAAGCTCGTGAGTAGGTAAGGGAGGAAGAAAAAGGGGTGCCCTTACCTCTGGTTTTGAGCTGCGCATCTTCCAGCGGTAGTCCTGGCCATCGGGCCCCGTGAATATACGGTCACTGATTTGAAGAAGGCTCAATGAACCCAAGGTCAAATTGTGTCTGAACGCGTTATACTTACTTTCCGTACAGCCCGCTCCCATATTTCTTTGTAAAGAAGTTCTTCTCCAGCACAGTCACTCCATTCATCGTAATTTCGTCAGGATGAGAACTGCGCAACCGGATCGACGCAATCTCTTGGTGTTCAATACCAAAGTTCGTAGCGGAGCTGTGGACGCCTGAAGCCCCTGTGCCGAGCAGGCCATTGACTTTGGAGCCTATTTTCTTATCGAGGTGTGTTGCTATTCGGTTAGTCGTGCTCGAGCCGAGGAAGTCCTCGACGCGACCTTTGCCAAGGAGGGCGGCGATGGTATTCTACGGCGTGAAGTGGAAGAGGAGAATGAATTCAAAGCCAGGATGTGATTGTGGATATGGATGCGCACCTTTGCGTTATGTCCGATCCCTGCTTCTGTGATTTTGGATACGGACAGGATGTCAGAGTTGTTCTTTTGCGTCCTCATTGTGCGATAGAGAGGTTGGCCTTGTTCTGTTTCGTAGACTGTGTCCCAAACACGGCTTTTGGGAGCGATGAGTAGCTTGAATGGCATGTTCGAGTAGAGGGTATCGTCGATGGTGTAGTGGGTATCTAAGTTATTGCAGCTACTCTTACGCTCGCCTGTCGTTATTAATATGAGTAACTCGGGAAGACCCCATGCGTTTCAGGTTCATCAGCGCTCAACACCAATTTACGCCTTTGGATCTACCTTCGTCATAGAGAACCCGGTGCCCCAGTACATAGTTCATCACAGGAAGGACAGGTTTGGGACAGGTCTCCAGCCATGTTCACTCGCGTGTCCGATGATGCTCAATAGATTGAATTACCCCTTGGCGTCATGCCAGTCGGAGAACTCGGTGAGGAGCTACGGAAGCGCCACATTCTGCAGATTTAGAAGGTACAAGTGGGTTCGGTGGGGCAACAGGGTCGTCTGAGGTAGCCCTTGCTTGAGATGAAGAGTCATTGTTCATCGTCCGACCACATGCTGATTCAGGCGCCCTTTAGCTAAAGCATAAAGATCACTATACCAATGAAAGTCGTGAGTCGACGCCAACCTAAAACAGGGCAAGGAGGTGGTGACGTCAGGCTTTCCGGTTAGGGGCAGCCTTTCCATTACAGGCGTTTGCCCCGTGAGCTCCGTAACCTTCGTGTACCTCGACTCGCTGATACATTGCCTTGAATTCCTGATCCAGGAGTACCTACCACACGCCCTCTCTATTTCACTCATTCCCGACCGCCATGCATCCAAAACGACAGATCCCGTTTGCTCACCCTAATCATCCTCAAAGCTTCGGCATGATGAGCAACTTGAATCCGAGCGCCCTCCCAGTCTACCCAGAACCAACCGTGGGGTCGGTTGTGAGTCGCACAGATCGTGGCGTCCGTAGGCGCTTTGAGAAGGTTTGGGAAGCGGAGGTCGTCAAAGATGTCGTCAAGGTCGGCTCTGCGATGATGGCGAAGGTAAATAAGAATTCGGATCGCCTCTTGAGCTTGAGGATTGTAAAATGTAACGGTGAAAACTCACTTGTCGCGATGGAATTCAGACGGTGTAAGAGGTTCTCCTAATTATTCCATTAAGAGAACCGTCACGCACGGTTTTTCTTTCGTTTCGTGTGCAGAGTACCAGGGTGAGGATTTGACGCTTGCTTTCTCATCGTCCAGACAGGTGAATTCGCCAGTTTCTTCTGGAAGCAGGTGTCTTCCTTCGTGCTCTTCTTCATCTTCCGCATCATGAGTGGAAAACTGATGATCGACAAGTGAGTCGTAATGGGGCATAAAGTCGAGTTGGAAATGCGGAGAGTCGACATTCAAGTTTTCCGCGCTGAAAATACCATAGTGGCGAGGCACAACGACGTTGAGAGCACCCGTGCGCTCAAAGTGCTCATAATACCACGCTTCGCGAGCTAGTGATCTTGAATACGTCGGTTTGGCGAGCTTGATGCAGAGCTTGGGAAGCGCTTGTTTAATTTTGTCGCTCATGCCCTCGGAGTCAAGTCCTCGACCTCCTTCCAGATTCGATGCAGAGTCACGAAGAATACTGACATCAATGACGTCAAGAGAAAGAACGAATGCAGATCGACCTTCCCCTAAAAGCCCGTCGACTTGAACCATCTCGAATGGCTCGTAGTCCATAAAGTGCTCTCCAGCGACAGAAGAGGAAACCCGAACATCGAGATGACATCCTTCTTTTGGGATTGATCGGGAGGCTAGGCTCGGATGGAAGGCGGTGTACCCCAGGGGACTGGTGTAACCGCCGGTCCACGTTGGACACGGAAAGGAGATGGATCGTTTGAGAGTGAGGGGTCTAGAGTTTCCGTTTGCGTCAGAGGCAAGCCCGTGTATGGATACTGAGGTAAAGAGGTCGAGAGTTGAGTTCATGGAAGTCAGAAGCAGTGTTGCGGTTGACCGGAGACGAGCCGTGAAATTTGGCAATTTGGGCTCCGCTTGGAATGAGACGCCCAAGTTGCTAACCTCCTTTGAACCCCACAAGGTCTCGACAGAAGAGCCTTAAAATTCGCGGAAGGATACAGAATACATTTTGATTACACCTCAACATCGTTAAACCATAGCCCAGCACCCCCAAGCGCGGTTAGGACTGAGAGGCCCAAAGTTGATTTTTCTGGTTTTGTAAGCCAGCGTCGAGCAAGACGGTACTCCAGTGAATTTTGGAAATGTGAGCTTGACATGCGGTCGTTGAAGCCTGAAAGGGCCTGACTCTCCAGTCGCTAATAAGAGACCGCTGGTTTTAGCGCTGAATGTCTTATCGACGTGGGGCGCTACTCGTAGACGGGACATTTTTCAAGAGCCAAAGAGGGTGTCACCGCAGCCTTCGCGTAGCAGGCCTGTGACGGTGTTCTACTACGCGCAACGGGACGGCTCAGTAGATGACCGATTAGCAGCCGAAAGATCTGGCTTATCTGTTCTCCTTGGAGCGGCATGCAAAGTGGTCACACTCAGAATACACGTTCATCGTCGAGGAACTAGTCGCATGGTATCTACAGATGCACTTTCAGCTTCTCGAACCCTCTGAATACTACTCCAGACGACATAGTCTAATGTTCTCAGAACTCGAGCATGATCCTGAATATAATTTCGCTGCGCAAAACGCCTCGCAGCTGTGGATGCATTTTACCGAGCTGACCGCAGGGATCCATTCTGTCAAATTCGAGGCAGTTGGTGCAGACCTGCGGCAGACCTACAGATATCAAAGATCCATTTTCGTCTTTGATTGTAAGGTCAGCAACGGAGGCTAAGTTGCATATATCTATGCGACCATTGCAATGTAACACATTCAACGTTTCTGCCGCGCCTCAAGAAGCCAGCCATCCGAAACGATAGCATTGCCATCTCAAAATTCACTAACGCTGGTATCGGGCAAGACCTCCATGTACCCATTCGTCCACCCTTATCATTCTATGAATCTAGCCTAGTCTCGTTTAGTTGACTTAAATCAAAGATGCATTTTCATCTTTGATATACATGGTCTGCCGCAGGTCTGCACCAACTGCCGCGAATTTCAAAGTGGGTGCCTGCGGTCAGCTCGGTTAAAGCTCCTCAGTTGCAATCTGCGATATTATTTGAGAATCAGGGTTAAATTTTGAGAACATTACACAGAGTCGTCTGAGGTAGCAGTTTGCTAAGGGAACGAAGAGCTGAGGGGGTCTCTACATGTGTATTACGAGTATAACCACGCCCTTCACAGCGCCGCCTCTTCACGCTTTCACCATTGCTGTGGCTGGCTGAATGACGTCAGGTGGCATATTCAGGGGTTGCATCTCCATTTCTAGCTACTCACCCCTGTCTGTCGATGAGCTTTCCAAAATTGTTTCTTTCCTCTGCCTCATGTCTGCCCTAACTCTTGAATTCTAATCTTAGCACTCCCGCAGTCCAAGTTCTGCATTCCAATTGTATTCGTGGCCTAGGTGCGATCTAATGACTAGTTCTTATCTATCTATTCAACCTCAAGTAAACCATTCGACAGAATACGAATAGACATCTCTAAGAATAGGAACGAGCACCATCAAGCCATTGTCTCCGCGAAGCTTTCCTCTCTCGTTCTTCCCACTTCCTCACCATTTCCCCTCTTCCTCCTGCAGAAATCAGGCACGATGCAGACCAAACAAGGACACACACTGCATCGTTATTGTGTGTCCCCTTTTTGATCGGAAGAAGTACTAGAACTGTTGACCACGCGATGCCGTAAGTTGAACAAAAAGAAATGAATCATATGCGCGGTATGTATGGTGGAGGCCTTTTGTTCTTTGGGCACTGCCGAATGGTCTAGTCTTTGTTATTATCGACGGTCACAACGATTACGACGAACGACTTTTCTTTCTTTCCGCTCTCTTACTTGTTCGTTCGTTGCAAGGCTTTACGCCTTCCTGGCCTTTGAACGACTGGAGTGACAACGTTCATTTGGACCCTGGACATTCCTTTCATTCCGTTCCGGTCAACAAACCTGAACGGTCCCACTATATCATCATCAACTACGAAAGGCTACGACCACTACACATCACGAACAACGAAAGACCACGATGAAGCCTTCATTGTCCGTTCAAACAGACTCTATCGCAGCTGAACACGTCCAGCAGAGACGTTCGCCATACCATGACGATCAGCAGCAGCCGTATGGGCATCCACAACAATATCATCACAATCCTGCACCAAATGCTTATGGAGTAGGCTACGAAACCGCGTATCCTATTGGGTACTCTCCTCGACACCAAACAGATACACTCCACCCACCACAGGGAGGAAGGCCACATCGGCCAAACAGCTATGCTCAGGGATACGGCTACGACCTCAACGTCTCGCCCCGTCATTCCCTTGACGTCCCATCTCCCCGTCTCGGTGATTCAAAGACACCCGAGCGGGGGTTACCCTCCTCATCGACCTCCAAAGTCAACGAAACACACGAAGTAGAAGAAGTGCATGAGCGGATACCTTCACCCAGCTCGGGTGGCTCACCAAAGTCCTCTAGCGGGCCTGGCGCAGAAGAAGAGGAGGCTCAAAGACCTAGAATTACACCCTCCATCCGACTCTTGTTCAGTCTATTGACACCACGACATAGAGTTCTACTGCTCCTCCCCGCCATCCTCTCATCCATCATCTCAGGCGGAATAGCACCCTTCATGACCTACGTCGTCGGCCAAGCCTTCGACGCATTCGCCAATTTTCCACTATCCTCCTCATCCGTTTCGTCTTCCTCCATCCCCCCAGACGAGCTTCGAGCAGCCAAAGACGAGTTACTGAAGCAGGTCGGCATCGCGGCGCTTTCTCTGTTAGGATTGGCGTTAGGGAGCTTAGCGATGGGCAGTTTGACGAGCTTTTTGTGGATTTGGGTGGGGGAGGTGAACGCAGCTGAAGTTAGGAAGAGAGTGTATTTGGGGATTATGGAGAAGAGTATGGGGTGGTTTGACTCGAGGATGGGAGATTCGGATGTTCCTGCTCAGGGGAAGAAGACCAAGGAGGGAGAGGAGGAGAACGGAGAGATGGATGGACCGGTTGGTGCTGGTGGGTTGATGGCCAAGTTTACTAGGTGCGTATCCTCCTTCCTTGTCGCTCTTACGAATCTGATGTACGTCTGGTTGTTGACAGAGAGACGGATGATGTTCGACAAGCATCATCGTTGGCTTCTGGGCTGCTCATACAGCACCTCACAACTTCGCTCACCTGCCTCGTCCTCGCATTCGTCCAATCATGGGCTCTGACACTCGTCATCCTCGCCACTGTACCCGTCCTAGTGGTCATCCAAGGCTTTTCGCAGGGCATGGCGTCTCCTCTACTCGGTACGTTTCTTCCTCTTTCTTCCTCCTTGATCTCCCTGCCCCTTCTCCCATCTCACTCACTTCCTCGACTCGCTCGCTAACGTTTCCTCCTAGGCGCCGAACGCCACGGCATGGCCATCTCCGCCACCCTCCTCGAACGCACCCTAACCTCCATCACAACCGTCAAAGCATTCAACGCCCAATCCCTCTCCCTCTCCACTTCATCCAACATCTTTCATAACCTACTCGGCATTGGAAGACGGTTGGCGGGCGTGTGGGGCGTGACGAGTGCTGTGAGCCAGTTCGTGATGATGGGGATGTTTGTGCAGGGCTTTTGGTTTGGTTCCAAGTTGGTTCGAGAGGGTGAGTTTCCTTTATGTGTGTTGGTGAAGAAGCGAAAAGAGAAGCTGACATGAGTCATGGAATGTAGGCAAGATTGGAGCAGGAGAAGTCATGGCGGTCTTTTGGGCGTGTTTGATCGCTACGTCCAATCTCCAAGCGTGTATCCCGCAGATGATCCTCCTCGGCAAAGGAAAGGAAGCGGCGGGCAGTTTGAAGGGCATTCTCGTTACCGGTACGTCCTCTATCCCCTCGCTCTCTGTCCACTCGTACTGAGTGGGGTATCTATAGGTAACGCCCCAGGACCAGGTACAGATCCAGCCGCCAACAACGGGAATGCATGGGACGAAGGTATCGATCCGCCTCAAGACTTTCTCGCCATCCCACCGCCTTCCAAGCCCGCTTCGGCAATCCCTGCGCACATGGCTCTTCACTCCCAGTCACCTAGGACACCCAAGAAGAGTTTAGACGGGATGCAGTATCCACCAATGTCACCTGCCACCGCACACGCCAACTTTTTCCAACAACGAGAAGGGCAAGGAGAGGGGTTGGATCAGTATGGACGCCCTCTCACTGGGTATAGTGGGTTTTCGGCATTGTCGTATGGCTCTGCTGCGTCGGGTAAAGTTACTAAGTGCGTCTTTCCTTCCACTCGTCGAGGTCGACATCGAAGCTGACTGATTCGCAATCGTAGGTCCAAGAAGTTATTCGAGAGACAGAGGACGACCAGCACGAGTAAGAAGCTAAGGAAGATCGTGCCCACCAAATGTTATGGCGAGATGGCGCTACATGGGGTCACGTTTTCGTATCCGACCAGAGTGGATGTCGAGGTCCTCAAGGGTGCGTTTCTCCCCTCTTTGTTCTCGACGCCCTTTGGCTTTCGGTTGAGACGAGCAAAGAACGTGATGCTGACGTTCGTTTTGATTGTAGATGTCGAGATGTACCTCCCATCCGGCGAGCTCACGTTTGTCGTCGGCTCGAGTGGGAGTGGTAAGAGTAGTGTGGCGAGTTTGTTGTTGGGTTTGTACAAGATTTGTGAATGTATGTCCCGCTCCTCTCCCCTCGCTAATTGCTCGCTGACTCTCGTCTTCCACAGCTCCTCAAAACAAGGGCCACATCTCACTCGACGAGCAAGATATCGCCTATCTCGACCCGGACTGGGTCCGGTCAAAGGTGATGGGCATCACCCAATCGAGCTGTGTCGTCCTCGAAGGAAAGAGCGTCGCTGAGAACGTTAGCTGTGTTGTTCGAAGTACGTCTTTTCTTCTCTCCTGCTTGCTTTAATCATTCTGACGCATCGCTCGTCTCACAGATCGCACTCCAACAAGAGAAGAAATCGAAGAAGCTTGCAGAGCTGCTCTACTCCACGATTTCATCCTCGACCTGCCAAATGGGTATGACACGATTCTCGGAGGGTCTGCGCCTCCTCCTGGCTTGGATGTTCTAGACGATGAAGCTTCCGCCCCTGAGAAGAAACCTAAGACGTCTGGCGAGGGCGAGATAGAGGGAGACGAAGTGACGAAGGCGAAGGACGATGCGTATCGGGGAGGGATCACGCTCAGTGGTGGACAGAAACAGCGGCTAAGTTTTGCTCGTGCGAGGTTGAGGAACCCAGAAGTCTTGATTCTCGGTGCGTCTCCTTTCTCTCTCTCCTTCTGTGACTATCGACTTACCACGTACCTGTACTACAGACGAAGCAACTTCGGCACTCGACCCAACCTCCCGTCTCCTCGTCTTCTCCGCCATGAAAAACTGGCGTAGGAACAAGACGACCATCGTCATCACACACGACCTTTCACAAATCGAACACCAGGACTTCGTGTACGTCATCCGGAGTGGACGTGTCGTGGAACGGGGTTATCGAGTCGACCTCGAGGCTGTCAACGCTCGACCTCCCACTGTTGCCTACGACCAAGACAATCAGCAACTGGAGAAGGGAGGAGACGGCCGAGGAGAGTTCCGCAAGATGTTGGATAGCCAACTCTTGACGGGCGGATACCTTCCCGAGAAAGATCTGGATTCGCCGATTGGAGATGCGGATGACGAAGAGGAGGAAGAGCAGGTTATCGAACTCGAGTTGGACGATCGAGAGAAGAGCAACAAGCACCAATCTCTCATCCGGCCGATCACATTGGGCAACTGGATGTTCGACGTAGTAGCGGAGCTCGTAGGTGGTGGTGAACCGTCGTCGAATGCGGTAGCAGGGCCCTCCGGAACAGGAGGAAACAGAGACAGCGTCGATGCGCACTCATCCAACAGGAAGACAGCAAGCTGGGGGCGAGCCTTCGCTACTCCTAAACCCTTCAAGCGATCTTCGTCGTCTGGTATGGGCTTCGGAATCACCCCGCCCTCTGCCTACGCTCAACGCGCGCAATGGAACTCAAACTATGGGCCAGGTCTTCAAGCTTCACAGGCTTCTTCCAACGTTCTACAGCTCTCGCCGATCAAGGAACGACGCCATAGCGCACAGACGCTTGCACCTCTCTCCCCTGTCTCGGGGGTGTCGCCTCTGAGGATCAACACGACATTGGCAAACCAGACAGTTGTGAAAGAAGAGGAGGAGGGAGGGACGAGTCCGGTGTCGCCTACAGGGGTGTATGGGTACGCCGGTGGTGCAGGGACGACAACAACCGCCCCCAGCAACGACCGCAAAGTACGAGGACGGTTGAGCTTGCAGTTCGTCCCAGCCACCCCTTCGTCTGCGACCTTTACTTTGGGCACAGGTGGATGGAATGGAGGCGCTGGGACCGCTGCGGCTGCTGGTGGGAAGCGGACGAGTTGGGGAACGAAGAGGGGAAGTTATAGGAGTTATGGTGGCTGGAAGGAGGATGAGGATGGAGATTTCCAGGAGAGGTATCAGAAGCGGTTTACGCAGGAGAGCTTTGAAGTGGAGAAGGAGGCGGTCAAGAAGAGTGGAGGTGTAGCGAAGAGCGGGAGGTCTGAGAGGGGTACGACAAGGGGTCGACCATCGCAGGGTGGGGTGCAGGAGATGGTGGATGTGAAACAAATGAGACGACAACACCCGTCCGGCCAGGATGCCGAGGCACAGCATGAGGGGGAAGAGGAGGCACCGCCAGCGTTCTGGGCACTTCTGAGAAGAGTGTACCCGACACTCCCCAACAAGCCCCTCTTAATCTTTGGGCTGGTGGTCTGTGTATTGTCGGGAGCGATGACGCCCGTCTTTTCTTTCCTCCTCTCTCGACTTCTGTTCGAGGTCTCCATTGGCGCTAGGAATGTTAACATCATCAACATCTTTGGCGGGGTTGTCCTCTCCGTTGCAGCACTCGACGGTTTCCTCCTCGGCCTCAAGTACTTTATCATGGAACTCTGCGGCATCGCTTGGGTCACCGAGCTCCGACGTATCGCATTCGAAAGGGTTCTCAAGCAAGACACCAAGTGGTTCGACGACAAGGACCGACACTCCCCTGCCAGAATCGTCCAAATCATCGTCAAGGACGCTGAAGATGCACGGAACCTGGTGGCAGTTGTGATGGGCCAGTGCCTGGTCGTTTCTGCCATGCTCGGGGTTGGCCTCGTCTGGGCAATGGTTCGAGGCTGGGAACTCACCCTCGTCGGCCTGGGCGTCGCCCCCGTCTTTGGCATCGTCATGTCTGTCCAAACACGGCTCGTTGCGAAATGCGAAGTCCGGAACAAGCGTGCTAGGGAGGCGTTGGCGAGGTCCTACTACGAATCCATCCTCAACATCCGAGCGATCCGGTCACTCTCCCTCAACAGGCTCTTTTGGGATCAGTTCGAGCAGCATTCGGAGAGGGCATTGAAGACTGGTGTGAAGGGCGCTTTCGTCGAGGGGTGCACGTATGGGATTGCGAGTGGGTTGATCTATTTGGCGGAGGCGCTATTGTTCTACGTGGGTGCTGTGTTGATTGCGAAGGAGAGGTATAGCTATCTGCAGATGGTGGAGACGTTGAACCTTGTTGTGTTCAGCGTCACCATTGGCAGTCAGCTCATGGCGTTCAGTAAGTCCTCTTCGTCATTCGCCATGGAATACTGGTGCTGATGGCTCGTTTGCAGCTGAAAAAATTGCCAAGTCGGCGCAAGCCACCTCCGATCTTTACACACTCGTGGAGCTCGCGACCAACACTTCGGAATCGCATGGCTCCCGTCGAGATCCTCTGTGTGGACCCATCACCCTCCGCAACGTCTCCTTTGCTTATCCCTCCCGACCCACTGCTCGTGTGCTCAATAACCTCAGCCTTACCATTCGTCAGGGCGAGTGCGTCGCCATAGTCGGTCATTCAGGATGTGGGAAGAGTACGCTTGCGACTCTTCTCCAACGACTCTATGAGGCGGATGCTGGTGAAGTTCGGATTGGGACTGAAGACGGTCGTAGCGTCAATGTTCGTGACGTGGACGTCCAATGGCTCCGAGACCACGTCGCCGTCGTCTCCCAGCACCCTCACCTGTTCGATGCCAGCGTGGCAGACAATATACGCTACGGGACGTCCTACTCTCCTTCCCAGCCTTCGACGAACCTGCAAAGCCCACCCGACTATGAAACCGCCACGATCACCCACGATGATATAATCGCTGCCGCCAAGGCCGCAAGCGTTCACGATTTCATCATGTCGCTCCCTCAAGGGTACGACACTGTCATTGGTGAGAACGCCGTCCTCATTTCGGGTGGTCAGGCCCAGCGTATCCAGATCGCTCGAGCGCTCGTTCGACCCAGGACCAGGATCCTCATCTTGGATGAGTGTACCAGTGCTCTCGACCCAGAGAACCAGGCGGTAGTCATGGAGTCCATTCGTGGACTAGTACGAGGAGACGATGGTGCGGTCGGGAAGGAGAAGAAGACGATCGTGATGGTGACACACAAAGTGCAGGTGATGCAGATGTGCGATCGGATCGTTGTTCTTGGAGATGGGGAGGTGAAGGAGGAGGGGACGTTCGATGAGCTTGTGAGGCGCAAGGGGGCCTTTGCGGCGCTTGCGAGTGGGGGAGAGTGGAACGGGGATTAGAGCTCTTACGCTGCTTCATTCGTGCCTTTTTTCTTTCTTTTTTTACGTTCTTGCATTGGCTGTGATCACTCCCATCTAATTTTCACCCCACCATCTAATACTTTACTTTTCATTATTTCTTCGTTCTTGCATCTCGTTCACGTTTCTTCCCTTGAAGGGATCTATACCTACTGGATACGAATATGCTTTGACGACTGGCTAACGACATTGACTACCTATATCATTCAAGTGTACTGTATCGAACATTCATATTATGACTTCTGTAGACATGCTCTTCCCAATACAATGCGTCTGAAACCAACAGTACACCATGAACCTTAGTCCATCTCCGGCCACAGACTGTCCATCTCTTCTCTCGAGATCGGGCGAGGGTACGTGTGCAACTTGCGGCATTGGCAGGTGTTCTTCGAGCACCGTTCCTCCTTTCTTGCAAGCCTCGCCAGCTCGACTATCTTGTGGAGTGAGCCTTCGGCTGCTTTAGTTATAATAAGAGCCGGCTCCAGCTTGCGCAAAACATGGCAACCAGAGCGATTGAATTCCACAGGTATATTGTCGTTGTTGATTTCTCCAAGGATATCGTACATTTCGCCCCGCGTTCCTTGGTTCAACCCAGCGGGGTCGTAAAGTAGATAGGTCAGGTCAGGAAGGAGACAGAGCAGCTGACCCAGACCACCTCCAGCAGTCTCGGGAAAGCACTCGCTAGCGTCGGGCGTGACGTTTTGAAGATGGAGGTTTTCCAATCGGGGGTTGAGGCTGACGGTGGAGATCATCATGATTATGTTGTCGACGCCGATTTTAGTTGGCGTAGGTGCACGAAGGACCAAGGTCTTAATGTTGGGGCACTAGAAGTAGTCCAATATCCAAGAGAATGTCAGGAACTCCTCGATCGACCTCTCTGTTACGTGCTGCAAGGTTCCTGGGATATCAGCCCAGAGAGCGCGACGCCACAGACGAAACCATCCAGATCCGGGGAGATTGTGAGGTGTCGCTCGCGTTATGATAAGCTTGAAAGACTTGAGGTATGGGAGATGGAAAAGGCCAGGCCGAGTAGGAGCCACGTCGCGTCCATGGAACCCGTTCAGCCTTAGAGAGAGGCTTCTGAGCATGTAACCAAATTCACGAAGCGGATCGAGGCAGTAGACCCTCCAGGAGACCTCGTCAAACGCAGAGGCTTTCACCCTGAGGTGCCTGATTTTCCACCCCTCCAGCGGTCCAACGATGGGTATTCTCGTACGCATTTGAATGAAAAACGAAGGTTGAGGCATTTGACGCATTGGGGGATGAAGATTTTCGAATGACGGACCTGTTGCTCGCGGCTAAGCCATCCCAATGCCAGGCTGAGCACTTTGAGCTTCACCCAGTTCGAGGTGGTTGTGCTTTCGCCCTCAATCCCATACACTAGCATCCTCGTTGCCGTGTCTACATCAGCACCAATGTGTAGCTCTTTGACCGGCTCCAAGAGCTGTATAGGAATGTCCCTAGAGTCACCAAGGCGACTCCAAAGATTCACCGTGGGACCGTCTCTGGTGTATCCTATATTCGAGAGTCGAAGGGTGACTGTGCGGTGAGAGCCAGCATGGATAACGGATTGGTTGACCAGAGCTAGGATGGAAGGCATATCGCACCAAACTCCGAGCGAGCCGTCGATGTAAACTTCGTTCCAACAATGGCCCATAGCGATTGAGTTGTTGTGCCAGTCCTTACAGACTTGGATGATAGGCATCAAAGGAAAGCCATAGGCGGAGAACGTTTTCCAACGTCGAGCTATTGCTTCTGTTTCCTTTTTAGTATGAGTGGGCGGGAAGCGATAATGCGTACTGACCCTTGCCAATCCCATCCTTCCGGTGCCTTTGAAGGTACGTCGACACCTCAAATGAAATATCATCTTTCTCAAGCAACATCTGAAGATAGTAACAGAAGATGATACCCAGTAGTTCAAAAGGCAGCGGGAGTACGCAGGAACGACTGCGGTCGTCGAATTAGAAGGCGGCATTGCGGCTTGGAAGATTAAAGACAATGTACTGGCGAGACGGAGATTTATATTTTACTCCTGTGGTCAGGGTTCATATATCATACGTGAAAAACTTGGGCAATCAAGTAAAGTGCTTTGTCCTATACTAAGATACGGGAGCTGATATGATGCTGAAATTCTTGGGGTAGTGCAGTCACATCTAAATATTGGACATTCGGTTACAGTGGTGGAATCTGGCGTGATTATAGCGGTTGCTTATTCCTTCAGTATACTGCGGCTCGTGAACTTGGCTGTGAATGTTCATAACAGTGGCACGACAGCTGCGCAAACCGAGCATCAGGTTACTGCGCAGGAGCTTATAAAGCAAGGTAAAAGCTGTAAACTATCTTTCCAACCTTCGTCAAGCCCACATTCAGTATGGCACTCAAATTATTCCTAACTCCAAAGAGCCGACCTTGGGATACGAGCTACCACACCCAGAATGGTCAAACTCTCTATCGTACATTCAGGACAGGAGCCAATAGAGTCACACTTATCAAGATTGCGCCGAGTGGCCAGGTAAACCACTTCACTTCCATTGATCCTCTGCTGTGACCCTAAAGATCATGTCTATTTGTGGCGTTGACTACAACCTTTCAACATGACTAGGACCATAGAGAAATGGCATCAATACGTTTTCGTACTTTGCGCTCTGACGAGATCACGATCAACGGTGCCACCATAAAGGACAAAAACCTCTTCAAGAAAAAAACAGGCTCTATCTTGTACGGAAGGTATTCCACTGCATTCACCTTCACCGTCCACCATGGATTTGAATCTCCCTTTGTTCAGGGATCGCGTCTGGGTTGGTCCTGATGGCCAAGAGTACCGCTGGGTAATGCGCAGCTCGAAACCTGAGGTTCGCGCATCTCTCTACTTCTGCGATAATTTTTAGTCATGCTTTTATTTTTTCTTTACCAGCTTTACTGCAACGACAGTGCAAAGACCCTCGCAGCTAAATACCACAGAGAACATTCTCGATGGATGGGGCTTGGAAACACAGCTCAAGCCTCACTAGAGATATTCCCCAACTCTGCTGCTGGCATATCGGAGGGATTACTGGATATGATCATGGTAACTTTTGTTTATATCGAGACTAAAAGGGCCGATGCGGAGAAGGCCGCCACAGAGGGTGCGGTCGAGTCTTCTGCTGCTGTCAGCTCTCTGGCGGGTAGTTAAGCTTGAATTCGAATGCCTAGATTCTGCGCAGCCGTTCATATCCAGGTCCTTGGACCTTCAAGTAAAGATTCCCTGGGTGGGGGATGAGGCGCTACACTAGCCCCTGACGAAGCCAAGGTATCTGCCCTGCGTGAAGGATCAAAAAAAAAGAAAAAAGAAAGTCAAAGCCTACTTGAAATCTGGGCGCTCAAATGCAGGACAGTCTAGAAGCTGTTGACAATCAGTTTCATTGATTGCCAAGGATCGCAAGATAGCAGAGTGCTGATAGTGGGGAGAAATCTTTGACAAATTTGACCGAGGAAGCGTAAATTTCACAGCAATATGATGAGATGCGGTAAAAAATCTTGCATATAAGTTTATCACGGGAGGCCAAAAGCTGTAAAAAGGGTTTCTGCTTCACTTTACTCCTCGTATTGAGCACTGCTATTCGGCATGACACTCAAATTATCCCTTACTTCGAAGAGCCGCCCCTGGGACACGGTTTACTACACCCAGAACGGTCAACCTTTCTACCGTGCACGGAGAAGAGATCTGTCCACAACATATGGAAATGATACCCTCAAGCTTTCCAAAATCGCACCAAGTTTTCAGGTAAGACGCATTCTTTCAGGTACACCAAGCTCTCGTTCTAACAATTCACTGCTTTCGAAAAGCACGATCACAAGGAAATCGCGTCAATCCGTCTTCGTGCTCAGTCCGACGAAATCACAATCAATGGGGTCACCGTAAGCGACAAGGACTTCTTCACAAAGAAGGCAGGCTCTACGTTGTACGGAAGGTAAAGTGCTTTTCCATGCTACAGTCTCTACCTGGAAAGCAAACCACCATTTGTACAGCCTTGATAGAGTCTGGACTGGCCCTGACGGTCAAGAGTACCGATGGGTGATCCGTGGCTCGAAACCTGAGGTTAGCATTTATCTCTTGATCCCCAAGCTACAGGGGGACGCCGATGACGCGAACACTCATGTGACCTTCTCAGCTGTACAGAAACGACACCTCAGAGACCCTCGTAGCCAAGTTCCATAGAGAGCGTTCAAGTTGGTTCAGGAATAAAACACCAGCTTCGATAGAGATATTCCTTGACCCAACCAACGGTTTATCAGCGGAGTTGCTGGACATGATCGTGATGACTTTTATTTACGTAGATATTAAGCGAGTAGACTTGGGAAACGCCACTGCAACTGGTGTTATGGAGTCCACTATTTACCCTGTGGACGCTTAGCGAAGGGGATATAATGTGAATTCATGGTGGCAATTTCAGGGGGCAGCTTCAAGGGAGAAGAGAATAGGGGTTCGAGAACACATTCCGGGGTACACGATATCCCTGGGAAGGGCCACGTCTCAATCTAAGACCCTTCTATGTTCATGACTCGCGACTTTTATTCGGAGGACTCGATGGTGAGATCCTTTGATAAATTGTCTGGTGCGCGATGCCTCGAGTGAAAGCAGTGAGGGGCTAACGCCTATGTTCAAACTCCGTGGTACAAGTTGAATCCCAACGACTTCTCCAAAAGCTAGAGACAGGTAAGGTTCCTCCTACAACACTCAAAAGTGGCCCAGAGCTCACTCCAGCTCATTCCTGGCAAGTGAGAGCGTCTTCTCCTGGGAGAGTGTGGTATCTAGCGGCGTGTGCAGGGGATCCAAAACGAAGGTTCTAGATAGGGTACGGGCACTTGCTCCCTATGGCTCATTCCACAATTTAGATAATAGATCCCACTGGGGCGCTTGCGTGGAATTTTGATAGGGCGAAAATGGCGACAACACGTGGATGGCCACAGTTGCGTTTGCCAATGATAACGGAGCGAGCACAGGCCAAGACCGATAGAAATTGGAGCAAGTGATGCAGCAGCAGTGCTGCACCACGGACGGCTGTGTATGTTGGGCGCTGGGCTTGTAGGAGATAGTGGCCAGGCAGTGTATCAGTGTGTATTGATGCATCTCCGACAGTCCGGCTCGGGCGCGTTGCGTACTACCATGGGTTTATAAAGCAAGGTGAATGCTTTCAAGTATCTCTCTAACCTACTTCAATAGTCCCACTATATATCGCCACTTCCACATCCAAAATGACAGTCAAGCTTTTCCTCACTCCAAAGAGCCGTCCATGGGAGACCATCTACCATACCGAGAACGGCCAGCCACTCTACCGTGCATTCAGGGCAGACCTGTCGACCTCAACTGGAACTGACACGCTCACAATCTTCAAGATTGGACCAAGCGGCCAGGTAAATCAGCCTACGGCTAGCGAGCAGAGTGTTGACACTGACGATCGAAATTTACGTGCGTTCCCCTCGTTTTGACATTGCTAGGACCACAGGGAAATTGCGTCAATCCGTCTTCGCGCTTTCCATTCCGACGAACTAACGATCAATGGAATTACTGTGAAAGACAAGAACTTTTTCACCAAGAAGTCAGGCTCCATCCTATACGGGAGGTACGTTGCGATGCCGGACTTCTGACTTTGAATACTTGTCGAGACTTGATATTTGTTTAGTGATCGCGTGTGGACGGGCCCCGACGGCCAGCAATACCGTTGGGTAATGCGTAGCTCAAAACCTGAGGTCTGCACTTCTCTTTGCCTACCGCTACTACACTGATCATGCATCTCGCTTTCCAGCTGTACCGGAATGACTCCTCGGAAACCCTCGTTGCCAAATTCCACAGAGAACATTCAGGCTGGGGATTCCGGGACAAAGCTCAAGCATCGCTGGATATATTCCCTACCCCGCCTTTTGGGTTGTCAGAGGGATTACTAGACATGATCGTGGTCACTTTTGTGTACATGGAAACGAAGCGAGCCGATATGGAAAAGGCCGCTACCAAGGGGGCTTCGGAGTCTGCTGGTGCTGTGGTGGGGTAGACGACTGAACGGCTCGAAATGGAAGGACTTACCAGATCTGAGATGTAATGTAGCTGTACATCCCATCGTTTCCACAGGCAAATTGAGTCAGTTGATTGGTCGCAAGTAGAGACAATTACAGCTAAGGATTGGTAGAGTATCTTAAAGCGAAGAATATAACGAGTGTGGAGGTAAAAAGAGAAAAGACAACCTTTCGAGGTTCGAAGTCCTCAGGAGTCAGAATAGACAGGCGGGGGAACTTGCTGAACCTCAGGTTGCGGAATCTCATTCCTGGCCTTGCGAATGGGCTGCGCCTAAGGAAAAGCAAGACGTGAGTCACCCGCAGAAGAAAATGTAGGAGAGAAACCCACGTATTGAACCTGGCCGCTCGAGGCTGACGTGAAAGTCGCCGTGTCCGAAAACGCTGCGGGGTTCCCGTTCAAAGGAGAGGCAGTCGTTGGGCTTTGCTGACCTCCCCAGTCGGGTCGGTGGTACAAGGAGTCATGACCTGGGGTGCCAACTCCCGAGTTGTGAGCCCTATGGCCTGACGAAGCGAGGAATGGGGTTGAGACGAATGAGGCGTCGTGAGGTTGACCGGAATGGGTGCTGGGAGGTTGCGTAGAGGGGCGCGTGAGTCTACCCTTTTTCACTAGCATGAAGATCCAGATGAGAAGCGCCAAGCAGATAACAGCGAGCGATCCTGTGATGGCCACCGCAACAATAAGTCCTGTCGGTGGGGAACTTGAAGCGCGTCAGCCGATACTCACGATCTCGCCAAGCCCTGCTGTGCATACCTTGAGTTCCCACTGAAGAAGGAATGTCAGCAATTGGCTATCGTGAAAGGCCCAGAGACGTACCTTGGACTACTGACTCTTTCACCACTCGCCGCTGAACAACTACCTCCTATCGATGGCGTTGTGAAGATCTCCACGTAATCGATGGCCAGGAATTGCTGGGCAGAGGAGACAGAATTGAGAGTGACGATGAGTTCGTGCTCGCCTTCTCCAAGATTACCGCCAAAGTACATGAGCTCTTTAGGACGAAATGATTGGTTCCCGAACTTGGCCGCTGTGAAGCTCTGAGCGGTGCGGTTGTTCACTTGCACTGAGTAAACTTGAGCAGCTTGGGCGCCAGATGGTCCGTATAGCGCGATGGCATCTCCTGGATCACCGAAATGCGACGTGAGCGGAGGATTCGGAAGAAGAGGAGATGGAATGACCCTGGATGAGTGGTGTTAGCGTCACGCCCCAAGAAAGCCAAGCAATGAGTGAACATACTCTGAAACGTAGCCGTGCGCTTGCGCCGATGACATTCGTAGCGCTAGAAAGTGTGGATCGTCAACAAGAGTTACGGTGGATAAAGAAAGGTCCACTCACTGCCCGTTCCCTCCAGAATATGCTTCAACATTGGGTGGGTTTGTTCCCCAGCTGCTTGGCGGCTGATAAGAGAAGGATGGATCGGAATCTTGCAGCGTATAGACCTGAACCTCTTCGCTATCGTCACCCACGCTTTGGTCCCATGCCACCTATTACGCTTCGCTTAAGCGACCGAATCTCTGCAGGAACACCAAGAGACAAGTGACAAGTACTCACATAGTCCAAATCCCTCCACCTTCCTCCAAAATTCTCCAATCGAACGCTATGTTCGCCCCTGGGCAGGCCACTTGCGGTGAAAAGTGGAACATTGAAGACATCTTCGGTCACGGTTGCGTTCTCGGGGTCGAAAGCTATGCCGTCGATAGACACCCGGTATACCCCTTGCGTTGTTCGCCTCGCCCCATAGAACTCCACTGCTGTCCCGTAGAAATTGAAGGAAACAGTAGCATCTCGTACTTCAGTGATTGTGAACGAATTTTGGCTAAATCTGCAGCGCCAGTCAGACTTTGCCCTTTCGATAAGACATTCGCCGGTGAGGGCTCACCGATTGAGAGGATCCCGACCTAGTCGCCAATGACCTTCAGAATAGGTCAGAAATGGCGCCGTGTCCTCAACCCGGAATCTGAAAGGCATCCTGACTGATGAAGGAGCGAAGAAAAGAGGCAAACAGCTTCCGCTTTTCCACCGTCGCCATTATTGCACTTTTGCTTCCTCATCAGACGCATGGGTCACCGGGGCAAGGCTCAGAACATGAAACTCGAGCGCGAAGAACGCCGAGAGCGAAGAACAATGTGGAGGATCAAGGAGGTTGATAGGTTACATCAGCGGCAAATCATGCCCAGACATTGGCAGATGATGCAGCATGTCCGATTCGGAATACAGTGTCATATCAGAGGTGACAACGACAGATGAATTTCAAACATTACGAGGTGGTGGGTGGGTGGTTGGGGGATGTTTATTGGCTCAGAGAGGCGACAGTCTTGCTTCATGGCTGCATCTTCGCATCTAGTTGCCAAGTAAGACTTGTAGCTTAGGACAGGGTTGACCTCAGGTCTGTGTCAAGGTATGAGTACGTTGGAAGATGCTGGCAAACGTAAGGGTTGTATTTGGTACTTGTTTCGCAAGGAGGGGGACTAGAGCCTAGAGGTACTATTCCGGTTCTATATGGAACGTTCTTATTTCTACCGTGCTGTGTCTCCTTCATCTTCGGTCATGCTCGCCGCACCAGCGCCGAGGGTGGTGCAGACAGTGGAAGAGGTTATTCCTGAGAAAAAATCTCCTATTCCCCCACTCTGAGAAATGCGCGGGCGTTTCGCAAAGAAAACGCCTCCTTCCTCCCCCGCCCCTGGCTCTGAAACAGTGAAGTGTGTAACGTCGCTGATTCTTCATGCCATAATTCCCGCACTCGAAGGGCCTCAGACTCCTTAGCCGGGATCGCCATCCTTAGGTGACCGGGGTTCCATACTCGGGACGCGATGATGTGATCTCTGTCGATCCCCAGCTGTTCAATGGCTTCAAGACAATTTGAATGGCATTCAACTAATTTCGATTCTGGCGATCGGCTGATGGAAGGCGAGTATCATGAGCATTGAGCTCAGGCTTCAGATCAAGACTTCATCAAGGAGCATTCTCTATAGCCGTCATGAGCGTTACATCTCGAGTGCAACTCTTTTTTGTCATTGAAGCTCAGGGGCTCGTGGCTAAACGCGGCTGAGCCGATGAGTCGGATCATTTCGCTCGTGGCTTTTCGACCTCGACCACAACCATCGTCCTCGGCTCGTTTACCTATCGGTGTTTACACACAAACACAGTCCTGGAAAATCTATTATAGCGCTCAAATGGTGATGGTATGGAAGTGCGCTTGTTTCAATTGACATTTACCAATACAAAAGTTCCTTAGGCAAATGCTCGATCAGGGAAAGAGCAGGTACTGCAAGGACTCGTCGGAGCGTATCTCCTTCCCATGATTTTCGAGCATCTCAAGATCCTTGACAAGCAGAGAAAATTGGACCTTCGGAATTTGGCGCTAACCTGCAAAGCGTTCTCTGGACCTGCACTCGATCTTCTTTGGAGGACGTTGGAAGGTCTGGACCCACTTTTGGCTTTTGTCATGCCGCCCGAGGAATCTGTAGGTCATGATGCTTTTGACTCTGGACCGCACCTGAACGAACCGTTAGGTCCTTCTCGGCGACAAGCCGTCCGAGAGGCTACGCTTCGACATGTACCGACGCCGAGTCCACGAATTGAACATAAGATACGCACCCGACTGTTCGCCCATCGCCAGCAGCGAAGTTGGCCACAAGTACGCTCTCTTAATGTGTCAATTCTTGCGAAGGGAGGGGCTCTTTCCCAGTCTGAGGGTCCTGTGGATCTACGCCAGCGAAGGCAATCGGATGGAATCCTTGATTCCTCTCCTCTTGACCCCTTCTCTCCGAACCATCTCTATCCTTGGGCATTCGCTTCCCCCATTCGAACTCTTTTCCCTTCTTTGCAGCTTCTGCCCATCCTTGGAGTGCTTGGACGTTCGAGTGAATTGCGACCCGTGGGTCGGCGAGGCTGGAACTCTCCCTTTACAAGCTCTATCGAATCTCAAGCAACTTCGATCGCTAGAAATCAGCGCTTACGGCGAATGGATAATCAAGGGTTCCTCGGTAGAGCGGCTACTCGCTCAACTCACGCATATCAGCAAGGTCTCCATTACCAGCAACGAGTTTGAACATGACTGGTCTACTAGCCTAAACGAGAGCTTCCGTTCCACTCAACTCGAGTCATTCTCCCTCTCCTACTATCCAAGCCAATCAACTGGCCTTCCACAGCCCCAAGCCCTGCCATTCATTACCGAGCTTACCCTAGGTGTGCTGCCTACCATGTCGCATCAAGAAATATCTTCTTTCATTACCGCTATTGCGTCCCAGTCGCAGCTAGCCACCTTTACCACCGATGGCATGGGGGACGACGACGATAATCTGAAGCAAGTTTACGCAGAAGACTTGGACCCCCTCTTCTTTCTGCCAACGTTACGGGCTATAATCCTCGAAGGTGTTGCCCTTACTCACCGGCCCATCGCGGATGGTTCAGCAAGTCTTCCTTGCGCTGTCGATGTCATTCTGAAAAACCTGCAGCGGCAGAGCTCTAGCCATGCCCTCGAAGAACTCCTCCTACCACACGAGATCTCTCCCATGCCAACATTCGGCACCTTGATTGGGTTTGCGCAGAAAGCACCCTGGTTGAAGGAACTCTCGCTTGGTATTTCCATCCCTGAGGCCCAAATGGATCACTTGCAAACCCAAAGGGACCTAAAGTTCGTGAACTCGCTTCGGGTTCTCAACTTTGCCACTGGTTACCTCCCTCGTCAGCCCATTTCTCCCCGCCACTACCTGGTTTTGGCCAAGTGCCTCGATTCATGGTTCCCGAATTTGGACTGTGTTCGATGCTATTCTGACCATGAAGGTTGGAAGTGCATTGACGAGATTAGGGCTGCGTTGAAGAGCGCGAGACTTTCTACTAGGGTGGTGTAGGATTCATAGTACTACATAGCTCGTTCTGGATGTTTTGGGTATGACTCGGTTGTTAATGGTATCTCTGCATCGAGTTACGAATGTCACTGACACTCCTCGTGCGAAATGGGAAGAACGCGTCTGCTTTCGCGCGCCGAGCTCAGGATGGGGGCTACATTGGCAGGCTCCAGAACACGAAGCCCATTCCTGCGACAGTCTGTCCAATTCCACAGCTGTGGCATCGAGCCATACGCCCTTCTACCCACGATCGGCGAGCTAAGAGCGCCAGTCGTGGCGATAGGGTCAATATTTTTCACCAGGTCGGAGATGGTTTCTGGTGGGTTTACCAACCCCCAACTGCGTCCGTCGCAGAGGCAAGACATAACTCAAGACTCGCGAAGCTAGTTTGCGAGATAGATCGGAAGCTCGAAGTGGTGGGTGATCTCAAGCGATTCGCGATTCATGATCCATTCTTTCTCAAGCCGAAATTTGATAGGCATCAGCTCGATTTGCAGCAACTCAGGAGTCTCAGAGGGACTCGTTGCGACCGATATCTCCTCATCCTCTATTCCAGCCATTGTTTCGACGCGTCACGTGGATGGATGTATTATCCCGAGATTCGGCCAGTTGCAAGCCTTCGACCTTGACCATCACCACCGCCCTTCTTACCCTATCGGTGTTTACCAACAAGCCGCGTTCAGGGGAATATACCAAAGCGCATAAATTAAAATGGTATGCATGGCCAAAGAGGTCGATTGTAAGTCACTAATGCCGAACTTCCTTAGGACAATTCTCAATCGGGGAAACAGCAGATCCTACAAGGACTCGTCGGATCGTATCTGCTCCCCATGATTTTCGAGTGCATCAAGAGCCCGGATAGGCAAGGCAAAGCGAACCTTCGAAGCTTGGCACTGACCTGCAAAGCGTTCTCAGGGCCTGCACTTGATCGTCTGTGGAGGACGCTGGAAGGTCTGGACCCACTTTTGGCCTTTGTCATGCCGCCTGAGGAATCCGTATGTCATGATCCTTTTGACTCTGGAGCGCATCTGAAGGGATTGTTAGGTGGTTTTTAACGACAAGCCGTCCGAAAGGCTACGCTTTGACTTGTATCGACATCGAGTCCACGAATTGAACGTAAGATACGCACCCAAGCATTCGCCCGTCTCCAGCAGCGAAGTTGGCCACAAGTACGCCCTCCTTATGTGTCACTTCCTGCGAAGAGAGGGACTTCTTCCCAACCTGAGGGTCCTGTCGATCCATGCCAGCGAAGGCAATCGTATCGAACCCTTGATCCCTTTCCTTCTAACCCAATCCCTCCAAACCCTCACTATTCTCGGTCATTCGCTTCCCCCATTTGAACTGTTTTCAATGTTTGCCAGCCTCTGCCCATCCTTAGAGTGTTTGTCTGTTCGAGCTGACTGCGACGCATGGGTCAGCGATGACGGAATCTTTCCGTTACAAGCTCTATCGAGGCTCAAGCAGCTTCGATCGCTGACGGTCAACACCTGCACCTGGCCAGGTAAATGGTCGATCAAAGGTTCCTTGGTAGAGCGCCTCTTTTCTCAACTCCCGCACATTAGCAATGTCTCCCTCATCAGCACTGACTTTGAGCATGACTGGTCTACTGGCGTACATGAGAGTTTTCGTACCACTCAACTCGAGTCATTTTCCTTATCCTATTATCCACCCCTCTCATCCATGCTCCAACAGCCCCAAATCCTTCCATTTATTATTACCGAGCTTACCCTAGGCGTATTGCCCACCACAACACATCAAGAACTGTCCTCTTTCATCACCACTATTGCGTCGCAGTCCCAACTGTCCAAGTTTGCCACTGATGGCGTGGGCGAATACGACATTCAGATGCGGATTTACGCCGAAGACCTGGACCCTCTCTTTTCTCTTCCAACGTTGCGAGCCATCATCCTTGAAGGGGTCATCCTCACCCATCGCCCTGTCGAAGATGCCTCAGCAAGTGCACCTCGCCCTGTCGACGCCATTTTGCAAGGTTTGCAGCAGCAAAACTCCACCAATGCACTTGAAAACCTATGCCTTCCAGCCGAGATATCCTATGCCGACGTTCGAGTCCCTGATTGGATTTGCACAGAAAGCGCCATGGCTCAAGGAACTTACGCTCGGCATTTCCATTTCATCGCCCCAGATGGACCACCTGCATGCCCAAAGTGAGCTCAAGTTTCGGAACTCACTTCGAGTTCTCAACCTTGGAAGTCCAACCCCGTCGATCCTGGCCACTACCCGGTACTGGCTAAGTGCCTTGATTTCTGGTACCCGAATTTGGACCTGGGTTGATGCTATGGGCAGTCGGGAGTTTGGAAGTTTATTGACGCGATGAGAGCTGCGTTGAAGAAAGCTAGACTTTCGGCTCGGATGGCGTAGGATCCACGGCATGGATTCTATTCCAGATGTTTTGGGCAATTTAATTGACCCGGATTTCGCATCGAACCATGAATACATTGACGGTGCCAAAGTTCACGGTGTAAGAAGGAGTGCATGCACTCAGTGCCGGATGGGGATTAACTCGGCAGGATACAAAGCGTAAGGACCACATAATCGACAATTTGGCCGGTATCGCAGCTTTAACGTGTAATCACACACCCCTTTCCCAAAGATCGGTGAGCTTAGCGCATTAGTCGTGGCGATAAGGGTGCCATTGTTTCACCGGGCCGGAGATGCTCGTTTCGCGTTCTTTCACCGCGACCGTCACCTACTTCTGTCGCGAAGAGTCGCAGAGCTGGGCTGAAAGGTACATCGAGAACTCGAAATGGTGAGCGTTCTCGTGATCAAGCGCCTCATAATTTGCTTTTTTTGAAGGTATCCTCTAAGGCATCAGTGATATTTGCAACAGCGCAGGAACAAGTCTTACAGGGGCTCATTGCGGCGGATATTCTCCCTATTGTGTTCAGGAACTTGGAAGATGTAGAAAGAGAAAGGGAGAGTGACACAAACCTTCGAAGCGCAGCATTGGTGTGCAAGGCGTTTTCAAAGCCAGCATTAGACACCCTTTGGAGGACAATGGACAGTCTTGAACCGCTGCTGCCCTTTGTCATGCAACCCGAAACATCTGTACGTCGCTGCAACATCTCACTTTGGAATCATTTCGAAGGACTTTCAGGTTCTTACGAGCAAGAACCATGCCAGAAGGTCACGCTTTGACTCATATCGCAATCGAATCCACAAGATCCAACTTTTTCACGCCTTCCAACTTTTTCACGCCTTCCCACCCCCAGACACCTCCAGTGTTCGCGAAGCTAAGGTCAAGGCTATTCTTCATATGTGTCACCTGCTGCGTAGGGAGGAGCTTCTACCAAACCTGAAAGAGCTTTGTACATATGCCATTCAGGGCGCCCACACAGATGCTCTTATCCCCTTTCTCTTGAGCCCTTCCCTCCGCAAAATCTCCCTTCGCGGTTTTACACCCTCTCCCCACCAACTCTTCCCGCTTGTTTCAAGCCTATCTCCTGCCACGGAGGTTTTATCGATTGGAATTGGCTACGAACCGCTGCCCGTCACTGCAGCAGGTTCAACAGGGACGATTGATATCCCATTGGAGTACCTATCCGACCTCAAGCAGCTCCGCTCTTTGAGTGTCGACTCCACTTGGAAAGATCGATGGAGCCTCAAAGTTTCCTCAGTACATGATCTCCTCAGACGACTGCCACACCTCACTGTTGAGAATAAGCGATGGAGGAATAAAACGATAATGATTCGAGTAAACTACGGGCGCTTAAATAGTCGTACGGAAGCTAAATATAGAACAAAGAAATAAATGAGACTCTCAGAGTCGCATAGCGAAAATAATAAGGTGGGAGGATATGAGATGAAGGAACAATGTAAATAGTGAGCCCATGGAGACGAAGGGAACGATGAGGAGGGTATAATGAGCTTCAGATGAAGCTGCGGATGGACGGACAAAGAGAAAGACGGCGAGACGACGAAATAAAACAATAAAACAAAGGAATACTTACGACGAAGCGTTTTAGCTTCGGTGGGATATTCCAACACTCACCCAGTTATCTCTTACGGTCAACCATATTCAACACGACTGGTCCTCATCCATGCAAAACAACGCTGCCATCGCTCCCCTCGAGACGTTCAGCCTCACCTACTATCCGAACCCCTCGACTGGACTCCAATCATTTCATTCCCTTCCATTCGTCACCAGCCTCGTCTTCGCTGTTGATCCGCTCATTGCAACAGCGCAAGAGGTGGCTTCATTTCTAGCCGACGTTGCATCCCATCCCAACCTATCCGCCTTTTCGATGAGCGGTGATGGAGCCGGTCAAGATAACCTTTTGGCCCTCAGTGTGGACGCCATGCTGCCTCTGATTTCGTCGCGGACTCTGAAATGTGTTGTCCTTGATGTTCTCATCCTCTCTCACAGTACAAGCGAAACTCCCCAAACAAGTGCACAGCCCACCGCCGCTGTCGACAGCATCATCGATGCGATAAAGGAGCGCCGTGGCCCGCTCACAGAACTTCATCTTCCGGATACCATTTCCCCAACGCCAACCTTCGACACCTTGATGCGTTTCGCGGAGCACGTACCTTGGCTAAGAGCACTATCACTAGGTGTCTATGTTCCGCTAGGACTCGTCACCGAGCTGCAAGTTCTTAGCGAGGTCCGGTTCAAAAATTCCCTTCAAAATCTGACCATTGTCAATAATAGTCAACCGTTTTCTGTTGACGACTACCCGCTCCTGGCACAGTGCATCGACTCTTGGTTTCCGAACCTGGATGAGCTCAACTGCTTTCAAGACCATGACGCCGTTCTCCGCATTGACGAGCTTCGGGTTGAATTCAAGAGGACACGCCTGGCAGAACAACGGGAGTGATAGCTATATTTAGCCACAACGCACAGTATCACGCCGTATTTTATCAATTCAGTCTTTCAATTCATTGAGGTTGGTGCCAGGTAACCCCATTTTTTCAACAAGGGAACGCGTCGCTGGATCTTGGGGATGGTAAAAGGCGGTTAGGGGCCTCATCACTGCCGGGCCGGCGATCCTTGGACACCGCTGTCATACATATTGCACTTTGTTTCCCTACAACCACGGCTCCCCAGTCGATCTCGAGAAGTTTGCTACGTTCAGAATGGTGCGTTGAAGGAACCACCTGGCACATGCCATGGCTGATTCTTTCTAGGCCTTCAACCCATACGCATCAGCCCAAGAGCAGGTATTGCAAGGGCTCATGGGGGCGGATATCATACCCCTCATCTTGCAACATCTTTGGACCATGGAGAAGGAGAGTAACGCAAACCTTCGAAACGCAGCGCTGACCTGCAAAGCGTTCTCGAAGCCTGCGCTGGACCTCCTCTGGCGGTCATTGGCTAGTCTTGATCCCCTCTTGATGTTCGTGACCGACCTCAATGAATCCGTAGGTTTTTGCTAGCCCTCGCCCTCGACGCGTCTTGAGTCATCATTAGGCATTTCTTCCGGACGAGGGGAACGAATCGCCTCCATCACGCTTCGATTTGTATCGCAAACGCGTCCGTAAGTTCATGCCGTTGCCCCCATCCCACCCATCCGCCATCAACAGCGAAGCTGCTTGCAAAGTGGCGCTCCATATGTGCCATATGCTGCGTGGAGAGCATCTCCTGCCTAATCTGAAGAGGCTTTGGATGTACCCAAGCAAGGACAGTAACATGAATGCCTTGATTCCTTTCCTCCTGACTCCCTCGCTGCGTAATATCTCGCTGCGAGGCCATACATCCCCTCCCGACCAGCTCTTCCCCCTCGTTGCCAAGTTGTGCCCGTCAACTGAGGAGCTGACGCTCGGGATTGGCTCTGAGCCTCTTGCTACAATGCAGCCCACAGTGGGGAGTATCCCGTTGGAGTACCTCTTTGGTATGAAGCAACTCCGGACATTGTCAGTCACCGATGGCCTGCAAGGGCGATGGTCCGTCAGAATCTCTTCCATACGACAGCTACTGTCAAAGCTTCCATGCCTCACCTCCCTTTCCTTTACGGTTTGCCACATCGAACATGACTGGGCTACACCCACGAGTCAGGACTCTCTTATGGCACCACTCAAGTCTTTCAAGCTCATCTATTCTTCACTCCCTTTAATGGGGCTCCCATCGCTCTATTTACTACCCCTCCTCACCAACCTCACGATAAACGTTCACGCAGCTCTCACCAACCAGGAAATCGCCTCCTTCATTTCCACAGCGGCATCCCACCCCCGTTTATCAAGTTATTCGTTAGGCGGTGACGACACAGACCAAGGTCACCCTATGATGCTTAATGCGGAGGATATAGTTCCTCTCTTTTCATCCCGGACCTTGAAATATATCCACATCCACTCTTTCATCCTCACTCACCGTGACAGGCAAATGCCACACTCAGCTGTCCCCTCCAACGAGGTCGTGGATATTGAAGAACACTACTGCGACTAGTGAGTAGGTGTCTTACCGAGTAGCTTGTAGGCTTAACTGGTAGGTTAAAGTGATAGAGATTGAGGTAGCTACAGGAGTCCTTATATACATAAAGAACGTACTAAATATAGAGCTGTGTAAGGACTGAGTAAGTAGTCACATGAGTGATAAGAATACATATGAGTCAGTATGAGTCGTGAAGACGATAGAATGACGAATACTATAGATATCGCATAGCCTCATAAGAATACATCTAGGAGAGTCCGAGTCGGAGAGTTCGAGTCGAATCTAATCTACGTAAGATAAGATCAACACTCCCCCTCAATGAGTGCATCTCCTAACGAGTGTACCCATTGGACTAAGACGAGTAGAACTCAAGTCCTAGCAATCCCCTGAAGTGTTCAAACTTCACATGTCCCAACGGTTTGGTGAAAATGTCAGCGATGTTGTCGTTGGTATCGACTCGCAAGACTTCAATGTCTCCATTCTCGATGAGTTCACGGATATAATGGAACTTGACATCGATATGTTTCATGCAACGCTCCTGAATAGGATTGTTGCTGATAAAGATAGCACCATTGTTGTCGGAACAGATAGGGATTGGCACAATGATCGGCATACCAAGCTCTTTGAACATGTGCTTGAACCACATCACCTGTCGACTACAGTCAGACACAGCCATGTATTCGGCTTCGGTGGAGGAATTAGCTACAGTCTTTTGAGCGTGCGAAATCCAGCTAATGCTGGCGTTCGCCAACATCACCATGTTTCCAGTTGTAGATTGGCGTGCAACCAGATCTGCGGCGTGATCAGAGTCCGAGTAGGCGATCAACCCATTTTGGGATGCGCCATCAAGAACTAGAGCGTAGTCCATAGTTCCTCGGAGGTATCTGCAGATGTACTTGGCCTTGCTGATGTGTTCCTCGGAAGGATTAGCTGCAAATTGAGACAGCTTGACAACAGCGTAGGCGATATCTGGGCGAGTGCCCAGCATCAAGTAGAGCAGAGATCCAATGATCGACTGGAAGTAGTGGCGTCGTTTCGTATCGACAGGTCCAGTATATTCGAGAGGCCTATAACCCTCGACCATAGGTGTAGGTGCCGGTCGGCAATCCTTCATATCAAAACGTTCCAGGACCGTGCCAAGGTAGGCAGATTGGTCCAGACGGATATTTTGTCCGTCACGTCTGATCCTCATTCGTAAGAACTCGGTTGGATTTTCGAAGTCTCAACATTCCCACTTGAGCTTGAACGCCTCTTTCTTGGCATTAACAAGTCTCTTGTTAGGACCCGCGAAGATGAGATCATCGACGTAAGCAATCATGATGACAAAGCCACCATGTCCATCTTGTAGGATGAAGATCCCTGTATCGGTCAATAGTCGTTTGAAGCCAAGAATCTTCATCGACTTCGCAAGTTCCATGTACCATGCACGGGACACTTGCTTCAGACCATAGATAGCACGAAGGAGCCGATACACCTTGTGCTCTTTGCCCTTCATGACAAAGCCTTCGGGTTGACGCATATAGATTTCCTCATCTAGTTTCCCATAGAGGAATGCGGTCTTGACATCGACCCCAGTGATGTGCCAATCCTTGAGAGCCGTGAGGGCTAACATGGTTCGGACTGATTCGAAACGAACCACCAGTGAGAAAATCTCGTTGTAGTCAATGCCTTCGATTTCTTGGAAACCCTTGGCAACAAGTCGGGCGCGTTTACGACCGTCAGATTTGACGTCGAATACCCAGCGATTGGTAATCGCTTTGCGACCTTTGGGAAGATCGACCATTTCGAATATGTTGCGTTCAGAGAGTGCCTTTAACTCATCTTTGCAAGCATCGATCCATCCTTTCTTCTCCTGCGGTGGCATCCGCAAGATGTCTTTAAACGTCCACTCGCGTGGAGCGCTATCGACAGAAGGAACTGGAGGCAAAACCGCTTTTGAAAGCAGGAAATGCATAAAATTTACTCCCCCTTCACGCGCTAAGCGTTCTAAGTCCCCAGGTATGTCAAAAGTAGAGTCAGAATCACTTTCGGACTCTGGAGTAGCAGGTATTGGCGCGGGAACACCTTTTTCTCTGCTTTCAGCACCTTGATTAGATCCAGATGGCCGTCTGTCATCTTTATCAAGTGCTTGTCTCCGATCCGTCTGATGCTTTTCTGTTGGAGTTTTATTTCCGTAGACATCGCCAGGCTGGGGCTTGGTTTGGGTCCGATCCCGCGTAGATCTCCTAGGTGCATCACCTGGAGCGTCTCCCGGTGCAGGGTTCGGTGGGTGTTGGTCAGCTGGTTGTTCACCAGCGTTCCGATCGTCGGCACGATCAGGACCGCTACCTCTTTTAGGGTATGGGAGTTTTGGGATGGACGAGGAAGGGAATCATCGTCGTCATCATTATCTCCAGATTCAGATGGAGGTCCATCATTACCAAACGAGGAAGGTGGGTAGTCTTCAACTCGTGGTTGGTCTCGAGGTTGTTTGGCGTCAGGACACCTTGGGAAGTGAAGTTCGTCAAAGCGAGCAGTAGTCGCCTTGAATAGAACATTCCTTGGCGATCTCATGAATAGATACACCTTCATGCCTTCGGGGAATCCTAGGAAGATCATATACTCCGACCGTGGAAGGAGCTTGTTAGATCGTTGTTCCTTTGGAATGTACACCCAGGCACCACATCCGAAGACTCTTAATTTAGAGATGTCCGGAGCTTCTCCTTCTACAGCCTCGTGTGGAGTAATCCAACCTAGACGCTTGAGAGGCGTCCGGTTATACACGTAAACAGCGTATAGAACGGAAAATTCCCACCATGATGGAGGTAGGCAAGCGTCGTGACGCATTGACTCAGCCTTCTCCATGATAGTGCGATTGAAGCGCTCAGCGCGTGTGTTCTGCTGGTGCATATACGGTGCGCTGATTGATAGCTTGATTCCTTTCAATTTGAAGAAAGCCTTCAGTTCGTCATTGATGAATTCTCCACCACCATCCACCTGCCATTCTTCGATTTTTTCATGGTATATAGTTTCAACCATGGTGACGAAGTCTTTGATCGCTTGTATTGATCCACTCTTCTGACGAAGAAGGACACATGATCCACAACTCGTGCAATCGTCAAAGAAGGAGATGAAATGTTTGAATTTGTGGTATGACTCGACGGAGAATTCTTTTAGATCTGAATGGATCTTTTGGAATCTGCGCTTCGCACGCTTGCTTGAAGCCGGGAACGGCTCAAGTGTCATCTTCCCTTGCGCGCAACCGCGGCACAAAGGTTCATGTTTGGGAATTTCCACCATAGGTGGGAAGTTCGTGGTATGCTTTTTGGCTCGTTTGAGCACTTCCCGCGATGGATGACCAAAGCGCTTATGCATGACCTCATAATCGACAGGTGGTCCAGAGACCTTCTGCACTTCTTTCGGCGATCCGTTGGAGTTCTTTACAGATACCCAATAAATCGTGTCGTCCGGGTGAAGTGGATGACCCTTAATGAGATTTCTCCCATCAGAATCGTCGATTCCCATGGATAGGGAATCACCCCAAAGAGTAGTTTTGGGTTGACTCAAGAAAGTTCCTGTAGAGAACAATCGAGTCGATAGATTGGGTATGTGATATACTGGTTCGATGATCGATTCTACGTCTCGATCGTTACCGTCAGCACCTTTGATGGTGTGAATTACTCGAAGCTTTCCAATTCCTTTTATGGACAGGGTAGTACCCTTGGAAGCGGTGTTAACCGATGGACTGTTCTTAACGACTTTGTAGTCGAACAAGTCATCTTTCGAGGGGGTAACGTGCATTGATGCCCCAGAGTCCATCATCCAGTGTATGAATGTCTCGAATTTCTTACAGGAGGCGCATTGCGCATCTTTACACTTAGCGGTATTCGATGAATCATGAATAGAAACAATAGAATTTAATGCGCAGCACAATTCTAAGAATACATCGTCTTCCAAGCTATCAAAATCTAATTGAAGAGGCTGTGGAGGCAACGAGTTAGCCAAGTGTTTCCTGGTAGAAACGGAGGGGACGTACTTATCGTCGTCGAAGTGACCAGTCCTCAGAGCGTCCCAGTCTGGTAGGTAGACGGATGGTTTTGCATCTGAAAGGCGATCTGGTCCATTACGATCTGGATGTTCGCCTCCCATCCCGTCGTCGGAGCCCCAGTCGGAGACTTCGTCGTCAGGGTGGAGCGGGTCCTCCAGTTCGCCGTCGCGGATCCTCTCCCAGACTGTCTTGGGACTGCCGAAGAGCGAGTCCTCGACTGCATCCCACCTCTCCAATGCTGGTTCGTCGCCAAGGGAGACGCTGTCGTCGTCTTCGCCCACGGCGTCGGTGTCAGAGAGTCCGTCCAGTGTTTGTGAGCCGTCCCCTTCCATAGGCAATCGAGATTGATGCACCATGGTTGATTGGGGAACGTCAATCCCTTCTCCAGATCCACCGTGTGCCAGTGGGGGAGATGGGAGTCGGTGCAGAGGCGAGCTGGTCTCATGCACCTCAGGCTGTTCGGAGGGCTCGAGCGATCTTTGACGTTTGGATGGCCTGGGGGAACTGATACGGTCAATAAGTGCTCGCTTCCGCTTGTCCGCCTCCTCGAATGATTTGAGGTGACGGGCGGTTTTTGGTAGATCGAGCTTACCGCAGTTCTTCCTGGCGCGTTCCACATCGGGATAGCACGAGGTCTCCGTAGACGGAGCGTCCTTGGCTTTAGCAGCCGAGGCGGGGAGATGAGTGGATGGAGTGAGGACGGGACGTTGGACGATAGATGGACCGGTCTTCACGAATGAGAGAACCGATACCTTGGCCTGGGGAGGCACATGCTCCTGAGGAGCGAGAGAGACGAGATGGTCGCCTAAGAAGGCGGCCTGTACCATGTGGGAGCTATGACCTTGCGACTTCCTTTCCTTCTCCTTCTTCTTGTTACCACCCTTGGATCCGCGCTTCTTCCCCTTGGACTGGGAAGAACCCGGGTTGTGGTTACCCGAGTTGCTGGAATCCTTCTGCTGCCCTTGTTGTTGCTGGTGGAAGTTAGGGTTTCCCCCTTTCCTTTGATACCAGTGAACTTGTTGAGGGTAGCCGGGTTGGCCACGCGATCGTACTTGGCCGTGATGGCTTTGACGACTGCGTCGAAGGTGAGATCCTCTTTCTTGTTGTTAAGGAGGATGGCGATGGTGTTATCGTACTTGGAAGGGATGCTGCTGATCAAGATCATCGCCTCGATGAACGGGTCGATCTTGACCTCGTTCTGGGCGAGCTGACCAAGGTGGTTCTGGAGCTCAGCGATCGCGGGGCGAGGATCTCCGTTCCCGATACGGAACTGGATCGCAAGCTTGAAGTACGCGAAAATCGCCGCGAGTCCTGGGGACCCGTAAAGCTCCTTGAGCCCATCCCATAACGCACTCAACGTGTTCGCGCCTTTGATCTGAGCGCAAATGTTTTTGTTCATGCGAAGGAGGAGGGCTCCCATGGCCTGATCATCATCTTGATCCCATTTCAGGATCTTTTCCTCCTGAGCCAACTTCTCCGCCGCAGTGGCATCTGAAGCGGCTTCAGAAGGACGTTCACCGTCAATGTACGTTGCGAGACGTTGCATCTTGAGGTATTGCTCCGCACGCATGGCCCAATCTATGTAGTTGGTACCATCGAGCATGGGGACGTTGTTGAGAGCGTTGGAAGACATTTGTTAGATTGATAAGATCTGTCAAATCAAAGGTTCATCAGCAACATATATCACATATCAAAGAAAGCGGCCATAACAGCGCGTTCTTTGCCCCATTCTGCAGCCATTATAGCGCAGATCTCTGCTGCCATTACAGCGCAGAGTAAAGGCATAGGTTCGGCCTATCAGCCACTTGGTTAGACGTGCATAGTCGCAGCGATTAAGCGCAGACTTGTAGCAGTCTATGGAGGCAGCCATTACAGCGCCAACCAAGTATGTAGTGCAGCCATTACAGCGCAACTACTGAGCTTCGGGGCTCATAACCTGAAGAACACTACTGCGACTAGCGAGTAGGTGTCTTACCGAGTAGCTTGTAGGCTTAACTGGTAGGTTAAAGTGATAGAGATTGAGGTAGCTACAGGAGTCCTTATATACATAAAGAACGTACTAAATATAGAGCTGTGTAAGGACTGAGTAAGTAGTCACATGAGTGATAAGAATACATATGAGTCAGTATGAGTCGTGAAGACGATAGAATGACGAATACTATAGATATCGCATAGCCTCATAAGAATACATCTAGGAGAGTCCGAGTCGGAGTATTCCGAGTCGGAGAGTTCGAGTCGAATCTAATCTACGTAAGATAAGATCAACAGATATCATCATCGAGGCACTCAAGGACTACCACGGACCCCTCGAAGAACTTCACCTTCCAGACGACATCGCCCCGACACCAGCATTCGACTCTTTGGTACAATTTGCAGTGCACACACCCTGGCTGAAAGACCTCTCGATCAGTGTCTGCGCTCCCCTTGGTTGGGCGTCACAGGCAGAGGCACATGGTGATGTGCCGCTCGAATCATCCCTTCGAGGCTTGTACATCGCTAATGACTCCAATCCATTTCTACCCGAGGACCATCCGCTCCTGGCAAAGTACATCGACTCTTGGTTCCCGAAGTTGGACTACGTCATTTGCTCAAAAGACAGTCCTCCTCGCATTGTTGACCTTTGGGATGAGTTGAAGCAAGTAAGGATTCAGACAACGAGCACCTAGGATATATTCCCATTCAACACCTAGCTTACTCTCAATACCTCGGCAGACGCAATACATCAAGCAGTTTGCACCATGTCCCATATTCTTGAATCGTTCAGGCTTATATGCCATCCAACTTGTCAAAGAGGGCTCCAGTTGTTGAATTGTACAAAAAAAGTGACATGCACTAGATCTCGAGTACGATTAAAGGTAGATTATCGAATCTGTCCAGCATTTGTCCTCAAGCTTTCAAGTTGCTGGTGCTTTGTCACAGCCGGGCCGGTGATCCAGGAACTTTGAGTAGCGCTGTCATTGTTCTTTGTTCCCTGCGACCACCAACCTCGATCTTGCAACGTGCTGTCCCTTGGGTACCAAATGGTACGTTCCCAGAAGGAATTGGTACCTCTCCCGACTGAGATTTCGTAGGCCATTAACCCCTACGCGTCAGCCCAAGAGCAGATACTACAAGGACTTGTGGGGGCTGATATTCTTCCCCTTGTCTTCGAATATCTTGGGACTTTGGAGAAGCCGAGCAAGCCAGATCTTCTAAATGCAGCACTGACGTGCAAATCATTCTCGAAACCAGCCTTGGACCTCCTCTGGCGGACGTTGCCCAACCTTGACCCTCTTTTGGCGTTCGTGATGCCGGCGAATGAGTCGGTAGGTTTTTGCTGATAATCGTGCTCGATCTATCTCAAAGTTGTCCTTAGGTCTTTCTCAAGGGAGAGGCGAATGAGGAATCGCGATCACGCTTCGACTCATATCGCAAACGCGTTTATAACTTCATGGCGTTTCTCACATACCAGCGCACCGTTGTCAGCGGCGAAGCCGGCTTCAAGGCTGCCCTTCATACGTTTCACTTACTGCGTAGGGAGGATCTTATGCCCAATCTTAGAAAGCTTTGCATGTACCCGAGCGGGCTTGATAACATGGGCAGCCTAATTCCTTTCCTCCTCACTCGTTCCCTTCGCGTAATTTCCCTGCGCGGCGATACCCCCTCTCCCGACCAACTCTTTCCACTCGTTGCCAACTTGTGCCCATCAACGGAGGATCTGACACTCGGAGTTGGTCTGGAACCTTCTGCAGCAGCGGAGGGCACAACAGAGAGCATCCCCTTGGAGTATTTATCCAGCCTGAAACAGCTTCGATCTCTGACTGTCCATGCAGACCGGGAGGCTGGAGCGTCTGTCAAAATATCTTCTATCCGAAAGCTGCTTGAAGGGCTGCCGCACTTGACCAACCTTGCGCTCGCGATCAACCTCATCGAACATGATGGGGTTACATCCCACGACGATGACTCTCTCATCGCACCGCTGGAGTACTTCAAACTCACTTATTATGCAGACCCTTCATCAGGTCTCCCATTACTCCATTCACTTCCAGTCATAACCCATCTCACGGTCACTGCACTCGCGGATTTCACATCCCAAGAAGTCGCCTCTTTTCACTCCGCCGTGGCATTACACCCCAACTTATTGCATTATTCGATGGGCGGCGACGAAGAGGACGACTCTTTGACGCTCTATGTAGAGGACATAGTCCCTCTCTTTTCATCCCGAACCTTGCAATGCATCCTCCTTGATTCCTTCACCCTCACCCATCGCAGAAACGAATCCCAGCATACGAATGGAGCCCCCGTCAGTGTGGTTGTCGATATCATCATTGCGGCGCTCAAGGAGTACCGGGGTCCCCTTGCAGAACTTCACCTACCCGACGTCATCACACCAATACCAGCATTTGACTCCTTGATGCAGTTCGCAGAGTACACACCCTGGCTGAGAGAACTCACTATTCCTGTTTATGTTCCCGAGGGGTGGACGTCCCAGGCGCAGGCTTGTAGTGATGTGCAGTTGACGAACTCCCTTCGAGATCTGTACATCGCAAATGACTGCGATCCATTCCTAGCCGATGACCAGCTTCATCTGGCAAAGTGTATCGACTCTTGGTTTCCAAGCTTGGACGACGTCAGCTGCTACAGTGTTATCAACGACGATCTTCCCCCCTTCGGGGAGCTCTGGTCTGGATTGAAGACCGCAAGGCTTTCTGCCACCGGCACCCAGGAGACTGTGGCTTCCATGGCGGAAAATTAGGTTACTTTTAGATACCAATTCAACTTCGCGGGCACAATGTCACAACCATTTCGTACCACGTCCGGTACCTGGAAGATCCTTCGATTTAACATGCCATGCTGGTAGTACAATTCCGTTTCGACGATACAGTACAAATCGAGTATATACGAGAAGTGTCGTGTAGGATTATTATAGGAGTAATCCTACAGTTTTCATAACCGTCGGATGGGAGATAAACTGTCGCATTGCTGAAAACCGTCGGATGATGGGCCACGCGGAGCTGCCTACCCAAGTATACGCTCCTTCCCTATTCTGGCTCATCTCCGACAACCATGTGGTCCGTCCTGCGCCTACTGGTGTACCTTTGCATAGAGCCAAGTACTGCTTGAATTGCCTTGCTTTAAGTCAACTTTAACTCAAATATCAATGGATGCCAGTGACATGTTGGCGCGAACTCAGGTTTATTATAACGGGTTCCAACTGAATTGTGCTTTCAGATACTCTAAAAATTAGAAAAAAAGTCTCAATTGGGGTTCGGCGAAGATATACAACTATACTGGCATGAATACACTGTAAGCGCCAGCAACTTGAGCTCAAATCCCGACGCACGAGCAGCAGCAGGCGGGGCTTGTGGTGCAAGGTACCCAGAAAAGGAAAAGTTGCACATGGGACGGGGGCTGGCTAGATCTGGCATCTCGATCTCGAGGGGATCCTGAAAGGGGAGCACACGTACCAATCCGACAGTTTTGCTTCAATCCGACGGTTTAGAGTCAATGCGACGGTTTTGCTGGCCATCCGACGGTTCAGAAAACCGTCGGATTTAATCCTACACGACACTTTTCGTCATCCCCCGTACAAATCAACCTTATGCTACCAAGAACTTTTGGAAACCATTCATCAATTGACGCTCTTGACCTTCGCAGCCTGTGCAACTGCATCCCGCTCCTGCTTGCTCGGGAACTTGGATACCATATCCCTGAGTTTGTCGATCGGCATCAGCAACATCCCCACAATACTCTCAAAGGGAGGACGATCTGGAGCGCTGGGATGCGGGTGAGTAGGCACGAGGCCTTTGGTGCGTTCAAACGACTTGGAGATAGCAGCGGATTGGGAATCGGAGAGCTTCTCCTCCAGAAGAGGTAAATCGTGCTCTTCCTCCTGTTTCATGTGCGTCTTGAGGTGGTCCATGACGTCCTTGAGCATGGCGATGTGTCCTTCGGACATGGATTCCATGGACTCGAGCATATTGAGGCGGTCTTTGACGTACTATTTGGCGTATCAGTCGCGAGAATCGAGAATGAAGGGACGAGGAGGACGAACCTTATGGTCTTTGCGGTCGCTATCAGCCATCTGGCGGCCGGCTTCACCTAGATGCTTTTCCAGCTCAGGGTAGACAGTCAGCTCCTCGCTGACCGAGTGTCGAGCGACCTGCCACATGAACTGGTTCGACCAGCGTTTATAACTGTCCTTGTTGCCGATGTGTGAGATGGCCTGCTCATAGAATGCTTCGATCTACAGGGGCAAGATGATCTATCAGTTTTGAACGAGTGGGCAGAAGGGGAAAGACGAACCGCACGGTGATCATCTTTGATAGTCTGGAGAACACCAGGATGGTTAAGTGGGGACGTTCCACCTTGAGGCTTGTCAGTACCCATACTGACGCCAGCGTCTTGCGTCCTGCTGACTTCCTCTACAGCCTGTGCGGCCTGGTTCGTTGTTGAGTGAGGGTCGGCCGACGAGGTCATATTCGACATGGTTTATCTTTCGAGATAACTAGTAGCCTGTCAGGTATAAGAGAATTGATAATGTTGAGCGTACGAGATGGGGAAGTTGTGAAGAGGGGCGCTCTTGGCTTTGAATGAGAGAGTTAAATGTTGAAGGATAGTTATGTTGGTAATGCAGTATCCTCAAACGGGTGCTCACTTGACCTTGCGATCCAGTTCTAGAAGCTCTCTCAAGTGGACGGATGAGATCATTCAGGTCATGTTACACAACCTGAATAACTTGAGTCTCACTCCTCTCTATACATAATCCACCTTGAATGGTGCTTCCGCCTTCGAGAAGGGATGAGATTAGGGGCGATGATGTCGACATTGCGCTGAAATAGGGGCTGGCATACTTGATTGGGAAGGTGCTCGACCCAATTTAGATTCTAGAGCGCCTAGGCAAGGCCTTCGGTGTCAAAGATCCGTCCTGTCAGAATCTAGTTCCCTGCTGTCGCCGAGATAATGGCCTGGACCGAGCCAGGGACAAAATCTAAAGCCTAGTGGGCTGAAGAATAGTGCCCACCGGATTGTTTGCAGAAGGCGTAGGTTTTGACAACGATGTATTTTCTCCGCGGTGAATGTAGAGGACTTGAGAACTATCAGGAGATTGTCATTGGTTTCTTAATTGTATTACATCTAGTAGGAGAGAAGCGTAGCCTAAGGTTCCATTGGCAGAATGAAATTGATTTTCCTATGCACGTCAATCTAGAACACCGAACTTGCTTCCAAAGTTTCCCACCCTCCTACATGACACGAGCCCTAAGCTGAAAGCCTTGCACGCTGAAACTCAGACCTAAGCTCGTCAATGCCTGGAAAACTGCTGTAGTTATGATAACAGGTGAATTTCTCCAACCGAGGAAACCAAGAATCCAAACACTTCGCCAATAGGGGGTAGTCATCTGGAGAGAACCGTCGATCGCTATTAATATTAACGATGAGATGCTTCAGCGAGTTCTCGATGAGCCGCACGTGATTGGAACCTTCCAGCTGAGTGTCTAATCCTGATGGAACGGAGCGTGAGATGCTGATCTCGAGTTTTGTGAGCCCCGGTGCGTTGTCGGCAAACCGCATCAGAGAGTCGAAAGTTGGCAGTGGGGAGATGATTTCTGGTAGGTAAAGTTCGGCAACTGGGCTGCTAGAGTGCTGGTTCAATGCCCCTACGATGGATTGAACGATAGCGTTGGAAGGTGGTAGCGTAATGGACATAGGAGACGAAGCGGCTCCGTATGCTGCTCGGTGTGTAAGAATGATATTCCTGAGGATGATGGTTTTGAGGGTCTTCGATGAGAGCAGAGGGAGGATGTCCCCCACATTGATTGTCAGGAGATTGGCGTTGGGGCGGTCAGCGCCGTACATCGCGTAAGACGACAGCCTAGGCTGCAATGCCACTGTCAAAACGAAGGACGCAACCTCTTGGTATGTGAAAAGATTTGCGTCTAAGACGAGAGTGAGGGATGTGATTGCTGGGAGCGAGTGCAATGGTTGGAGTCTTGCTGGGGTGGTTGGGCGATAATTGAGCACAAAAGCCTCGAGGGGTGCCACCAGCGAATCGTAGTCTATGGATGAAGTCAAGTCGTGTTCGATACGATGCACGGAGAGGTCTAGACGTCTCAGGCACGGTAGTTGCAGGAGTAGATGGTAGATGGAGGAGATTTTGACGATCCGTTGGCTATTCCAATCAGCAGATACAGTGAGCGATTTTAGATGCTTGAGGGGTGATAGATGTTCCAAAGGGATAATTTCTATCGTGGCTTCTGGGGAAAAGGGAGGTTGGAGGCGAACACCCAAAAATTGCGTCGACGGGCATGATACGGCGACAAGCGGGAAGAGTTGGGCGAGGGGAAGCATGAAATGATCAAGAGTGATACCGCGAATGGAGGGGGTCAAGAGAAAGGGCATCAATTCGACCAAGGCACCCATGTCTTCGTTAGGCGTTAGAAAAATGGTTTTCAAGTTTGGAAAGAGCTTCAACTCCAAGTCCTCTTGCAGTATGTGACACATGCGGAGGACGGCTTTGCACCCTGCGCTCCAATCAGCTATAGAGGAGTTTCGCGGGATCCCCATGACTGCGATTCCGTGAACGCGTTTGCGGTAAGAGTCGAAGCGTGGACAAGAGGGTTGGCCAGTATAGCCATTGTGGAGAAAAGCCTGTTCAACAAATTAGAAGCGCTGGGGGAACAGACACTTGAGAGACCTACGGATTCATTGGGCGGCGTGACAAAAGGCAGCAGAGGGTCAAGACTGGTCAAGGTTTGCCAGAGAAGGTCCAAAGCTGGCTTTGAAAACGCTTCGCAGACCAATGCTGCATTCCTAAGGTCTCCATTACCCTTATCTGCGACTGGGATCCTACGAAGATGTTGGAGGATGAGAGGGAGGATATCTTCTCCGACGGGCCCGTGAAGCACTTGCTCTTTGGCTGAGAGTACATCTGCCTGAGATACACCAGCTTTATTTGTGCTTGCCACAGCATGCACAAACGACGTACCATATAGTCAGCGATGCGGTATATATAGTGGTATTCTTGGGATACACCCTTCCACCGATGGATGCCTGGTTCAACGACGCACTGTGTCCTTGCCGATTTGACGGTCGCCCGAGCTGCACAAAGCGTTAGAGACAATTTCTAATCGTCGAAGTTTGCCTTGAAGAACAAACCAGGATTCTGGTAAAACAAAGGCTGTGGGCCCTGTTGAAGGTGTAGGGCGAAGTGTCAGGATGCATCTGGCTTCGGGCACCCGCTGCGCACTGATCGGCCTTCCGCGTTTGGAAATGCAAGCCCCTGGCGCGTTTCATTGTTTCTGGTAGTCGCGAAGCTCTAAACGGTCAACGACGACAAATCATCTGCGATTCATAGAGGAAGCGTACACTAATAGAACTCTCTAGCGGAATTTTCGCGCAAATAGTGTCATTAATGGAGCGCTCAGCGCCTGCTAGCCCAGATAAAGGCGACACGATAGGACTCGAGAGTTCCGCCTCTGGACTTGAGAGAGAAAGATGCTGCCTTGTGGAGTTTGGCGGACGGCAAGACGTCAACGGTGGGTGTGGGGAAGAAGTGGTCCCCGAGATGAAGTTCATTGAAGACTCCGAGGTGGCGCTTTAACGTTCCTAGAATGTACGTTCATTGGAAGCATACAGAATCAGAGTTAAAATCCATACCATTTTTTGTCCCTTGACCGAGTTAGACTCCCGTTTGTTTGATACGTTATATTGTTTTAAAGCGTGTTAAGAAGGATTGAAGAGAGTTGAAAAAGCTAAGAACAAGCCTTTACAATATTCCGGTAGCAATGTATTATAAGTAGTATACCTCTAGCCAGGAGGGATGTAGTATACTGCCTGTGTTACAGCCTCCTCGCATCAGGGGCGTCGTATGTCTGTGAAGCTCCGGTAAGCCTCGTATCCTTGAGTTCAGCACGAAGTTCGTCGATGGATGGAAGAGTACTGAAATCCTCCCAGCAACGGACTCTATCCAGGTTTGGAAACCAAGCGTCAATACACTTGGCCAGAAGTGCACCATCATCAAGAGAGAATGGCTGGTCCAAATTGGAGATGGAAAGCTGTCGGAGCGAATTCCGGAACCGCAATTGGCTACAGTTTGGTAGATGAGAAGCCCAACCCCTTGGAACACAGGCACCTATGGAGAGCTCAGTGAGCCACGGAGCATACTCTGCAAACTTCATCAAGCTATCAAAAATTGGCATTGGATGAATGCTGTTTGAGAGCTGCAGTTCTTTTAGTGGCCCATGGTACTGCTTTAGCGTCTCAATGATGGCATCGACAACGCTGGTCTGGGAATCGCCAGAACTGGAGGTGATCATGAGACAGTCGAGGGTGACGCATTGCAGGGTCCGTGATGAAAAGAGAGGGAGTACGTGCTCTACGTTGAGAGCAAAAAGACTCTCATCGCCCGCTCTGTCACCACTCATCGAGAAGAGGATTAGCCTTGGGTGCGACGCAACGTCGCAAATAAAAGACGCCACCTCTAGTGGAGTGGTGATGAATGGGTCGACGGCCAGCACAAGCTCGGTGACGAACGGCAGGGATTGAAATGGTTGAAGTCCTGTGAGAAGGGTTGGATAATAAGCAAGTTCGAAGTATTCGATTGGCGCGATAACAGGATTCTCGTCCACGGGTTGACACCAATCGTGTTCGATGTGGCTAACGGTCAGGGATATACCATAGAGGTTTGATAGTTGCAGAAGCAGGTACTGGATGGAAGAAACCTTGACGGTCCATTGTCCTTGCGGTGTTGCGTCGATAGTCAATGATCGGAGCTGCTGTAAGTCCAACAAGCACTCCAATGGGAAAGTCCCTGATACGGTCGGGGGTTCAAGGGTGAATCCAAGATCTAAAACTTCGGTAGATGGCACCATCAGGAGATTGTCATTGCTTGCTCAATGGTGTAATATATAGTATGACGGCAGTCTAGACTGTATTTACAGAACCAAGATGAAGTTGATCTTTCAATCTGGAACACCGAACTTGTTTCCAACGTAACCCACGATCCTACACAAAACGAACCCTACCCAAGAGCCTCGCACGCTGAAATTCGGACCGGAGCTCCCCAATACGCTGAACACTCTGGTCGTTCTCCAAGAAGTTGAAGGTTTCCAAGTACGGAAACCAAGAATCCACGCACTTCGCCAGCAGGGGGCAGTCATCTCGAGAGAACCGTCGCTCGTTGTTGACAATGGTGAGCATCTTCAGCGAGTTCTCGGTGAATCGCACTTGACTGGGCCCTTTCAACTGAGTGGCGAACCCTGATGGAATGGAGCCTGAGACACTGATCCAGAGTTTTGTGAGCCGCTGTGCGTCTTCGGCAAACCGCATCAGAGAGTCAAAGGTCGGCTGTGGGGAGATGATATCTGGGAAATAAAGTTCAACAACTGGGCTGGCAGAAGGCCAGTTTAGTGCCCCTATGATCGATTCGACGATGGGGTTGAAGGGTGGTAGTGTAATAGACGTAGGAGAAGAAGCGGCTCCGTATGCTGCTCGGTGTGTAAGAATGAAACCGCTGAGGATGATGGTTTTGAGGGTCTTTGATGAGAACAGCGGGAGGATGTCCCCCACATTGATAGTCAGGAGATTGGCATTGGGGCGACCAACGCCGCGCATCGCGTAAGACGACAGTCTAGGCTGCAATGCCACCGTCAAAACGAATGACGCGACGTCTTGAGATGTGAAAAGACTTGCGTCTAAGCTGAGAGTGAGGGAAGTGATTGTTGGGAGCGAATGCAATGGCTGGAGTTTTGTTGGGTTGATCGGGTGATAATCGAGTACGAAAGTCTCGAGGGGTGCCACCAACGAATCGTAGTCCACGGATGAAGTTAAGTCGTGTTTGATACGATGCACGTTGAGGGATAGATGTCTTAGGTACGGTAGTCGCAGGAGCAGGTAGTGGATGGAGGAGATGTTGACGATCCGTCGGACATTCCAGCTGGCAGAGACGGTGAGGGATTTTAACTGCTTGAGGGCCGATAGACGTTCCAAAGGGATGGTTTCTATTGTGCCTTCCGGGGAAAGGGAACGTTCGAAGCCAACAGCCAAAAATTGCGTCGATGGGCATGATATGGCAACAAGTGGGAAGAGTCGTTCGAGGGGCAGTAAACCATGGAGAGTAACCCTAAGAAGGCAGGGGGTCAAGAGAAAGGGAATCAAGGCATTCAGGGCATCCATGTCTTGGTTATGTGCTGTCTTTAAGTAGATGTATTTCAAGCTTGGAAAGAGGTTCAACTCCGAATCCTGTTGCAGTATATGACACATGCGGACGACGGCTTTGCAGCCCGCGCTCCAGTTGGCCATGGAAGAGTTTCGCGGGATCCCGACGATTAGGAGTCTGTGAACGCGTTTTCGGTAAGAGTCAAAACGTGGACAAGCGGGCTGCCTAATATAGACACTGCTGAGAGAAACCTGTTGAAGGAATCAGAAGCGCAGGGGTGAGTAGATGCCTGGCGGGCCTACGGGTTCATTGGGTGGCATGACAAAAGGCAACAAAGGGTCAAGACTAGTCAAAGTGTGCCAGAGAAGGTCCAACGCGTGCTGTGAAAACGCTTTACAGGCAAATGCTGCATTCCGAAGGTCTCCATTACCCTTATCCATTACTGGGGTCCTACAAAGATTTTCAAAAACGAGAGGGAGGATATCTTCCCCCACGAGCCCTTGAAGCACTTGCTCTTTGGCTGAGAGCACGTCTGCCTGTGACACCCCAACTTGATCAATACTTGCAACCGTGACGACATGCTCAAACGACGTACCATATAGCCAACAGTGTGTAATTAGCTTGGGAATAGCCTGAGCTTTCCGTCGATGAACACCTGATTCAACTATGCACTGTGTCCTTGCCGATTTGACGGTCGCCCGAGCTGCATGAAGCTTTATAGAGGACCTCCAGTCGTTGACGTATAGCTTGAAGATGGAACCAAGATTCTGGTAAAACGAAGGTTGTGGGCTCTGTCGAAGGTGAGGCTTGAGGCCGAGGGCCGAAGAGTCAGGACGCAGTGATCGGCCTTCCGCGTTTGGAAATGCAAACCCCTGTCGTTCATTGTTTCTGGGTAGCTCCCCCGTTCTCAACGTTCAACGACGATAAAATAATCTCCTAGTCATGGAGAAAGTGTACAGCAGCGCTATCTAGCGGAATTGTATCGTAGATGGCGTTACTAATGCAGAGACCTGTGGAGATTCAGGAATAGCAGCACCAATCGTACATCCTTCAATCCACATGCTATTGGAATCCTTTCTAACCCAGGGATATGAGACGTGGTGGTCGCGCTGTCGAGGCAAACAGTAAAACTCAGGGGGTTTCCCACGTGTGCCATTGGGCGATAATGCCCTTGTCTCATGTTGCTTCAGCATCCAGCCAATTCAAGAACTGTTGAGGGATCATAAGTAACGCCTATCCAGCCAAGACCTAAATCAATGTATAAAAGTGCGAACCCCGACAACTTTGAAATTTGTCTGTCCATATTTCGCGTGGCCTCTCTCTCGCGTGCTTTTTCACGTGCTTTGATCGATTCCCCCTGGCAAACCGAGACCGATGTTCTCCTCTGTTCAATCAACTTCAGTGTACTTGGCTCTCGAACCGACCCCGTGTCAATGAAAATGAGAGTGATAAGAGTGTGCTTCTGGTGTCCCTTTTGCATAAAATTTTAGAGGGGACTCAGAGGAAGCGGGAGAATATTGGACACTTACATCCACGGACCACAACACAAGAGAAAGGTGAGGATAGGATGACTGAAACCATTGTTTGGTCGTTGTGATTTCCGATTCGCAGTGACTTTCCTTAACTGGGTCAAAAGCATCTTAGCTATTCTGAAAAGGGGATTATGGGGGAGGGAATGTATGCCAATTGATCGGCGATAGGACAGATGTGGACAAGATAGGACGACGTTACGATGCTTGGATGAGATAAATGGCAATTGAGGGAAGGGAGAATGAGGCTGTGCAGCTACAGTTATATGCCTACAGGACCACAGCAGGGCCGAAGGCCCCGCGATGTGGTTGCGCGAATATCTGATTTATCCTATTTCTTCTCAAGTCTCTACGGTTACAGTAACTGCTAAGTTCTTCACTTTTATCTCAAATACGCCTAACACACACACCCCGCCTGTGCAAGGCACGGGCCAGCGCCTAGTACTATCATAACTTTCAGAAAACATGTATGTTACGCCCCTGTATCACAAGCAATTAATGTTCGCGTCGCCGAGCGTAGCCTCTTATCTTTCCACTCAGCCCGAAGTTTGTCCATGGGTGAAGATGTGCCCAATTCCCTCCAGCAATAAACGTGAACCAGGTTTGGGAACCAAGCGTCAATGCACTTCGCTAGGAGTACACTATCATCACCAGAGAATTGCTCGCTGGTGTTGCAGATCTCAAGCTGTTGAAGAGAGCTCTCAAACTGCATTTGACTACAAGTTTGTAGATGGTGCGACATCCACTCCGGCGTAGCCCAGACGCCAATGGTGAGTACATGAAGCCATGGCATGTATGACACAAACTTCATCAAGGCGTCAAACGTTGGCATTGGATGAATGCTGTTGTTGAGGAAAAGTTGTTCGAGTGGCCCATGGTGTTGTTTCACCTCCTCGATAACAAGATCGATAATGCTGGTTTGGGGAATACTTGATTTGGGAGTCTGCCTGTCTACATGGCGGATGATGTGGAGGCAATTTCCAAAGGTGATGCAGTGCAGCATCCGGGATGAAAAGAGAGGAAGCACATCCCCCACATCAAGAGTGAGATGGTTTATAGGGCCACCATTCATCGAAAACTGCAGGAGTCAGGGATGTGATGCCACTGCCTGGATAAACAAAGCCACCTCAAGGGGCGTGAAAATGAGTGGGTTAACACTGAGGTGAAGCTCAGTGATGAACAGGAAAGTGTGGAATGGTTGAAGCCCATTTGCCCGGTTAGGATAGTAGATGATCTTGAACGACTGGAGTGGTGCAGCAATGAGGTCCTTGCCCACAGGCGAAAGCCAGTCATGTTCAATGTGATCGGAAGAGATGAGTATATGGCAGAGTTGTGGTAGGTGTTGTAAGAGATGTCGGATGGATGATACTTTAAGGGAATGTCGTCCTTCCGGACTGTCAGTGCAGTGATCAACAACGATCGGAGGTGCCTGAGGCTTGATAGGTACTCCACTGGAAATGTGTTCGTGGCACTTTCGGCCAAGGCTTCAAGACGAAACTCCAGGGCTCAATGCTCTAGAGCTGGAGATAGAGTGGCAACAAGTGAGAATAGTTGATCTGGAGGGGGAGTCTTGCCACGAAGGCTGATAAGACGCAGGGAGCGAGTCAAGAGGAAGCGAATCAAGGCATCTGCCTTGCTATTCCTGCTGACGTACATCCTAAGCTCTGTTAGGTTCGGTGAAGAACACTACTGCGACTAGCGAGTAGGTCTTACCGAGTAGCTTGTAGGCTTAATTGGTAGGTTAAAGTGATAGAGATTATAGTAGCTACCAGCGTCCTTATATACATATTGCGTGTACTAATAATAGAGCAGTGTAAGGACTGAATAAGCAGTCACATGAGTGACAAGTAATCATATGAGTCAGTATGAGTCGTGAAGACGATAGAATGACGAATACTGTAGATGTCGCATAGCCTCATAAGAATATATCTAGGAGAGTCCGAGTCGGAGATAATCCGAGTCGGAGTGTCGCGAGAGTTGCGAGTCGAATCTAATCTACGTAAGATAAGATCAACACTCCCCCTCAATGAGTGCATCTCCTAACGAGTGTACCCATTGGACTAAGACGAGTAGAACTCAAGTCCTAGTAATCCCCTGAAGTGTTCAAACTTCACATGTCCCAACGGTTTGGTGAAGATGTCAGCGATATTGTCGTTGGTATCAACTCGCAAGACTTCGATGTCTCCATTCTCGATGAGTTCACGGATGTAGTGAAACTTGACATCGATATGTTTCATGCGACGTTCCTGGATAGGATTGTTGCTAATGAAGATAGCACCGTTGTTGTCGGAACAAATAGGGATTGGCACGATGATCGGCATGCCAAGCTCTTTGAACATGTGCTTGAACCACATCACCTGTCGACTACAGTCAGACACAGCCATGTATTCAGCTTCGGTGGAGGAATTAGCGACAGTCTTTTGAGCGTGTGAAATCCAGCTAATGCTAGCGTTTGCCAACATCACCATGTTTCCAGTCGTAGATCGGCGTGCAACCAGATCTGCGGCGTGATCAGAGTCCGAGTAGGCGATCAATCCATTTTGGGATGCTCCATCAAGAACCAGAGCGTAGTCCATAGTTCCTCGGAGGTATCTGCAGATGTACTTGGCCTTGCTGATGTGTTCCTCGGAAGGATTAGCTGCGAATTGAGACAGCTTGACAACAGCATAGGCAATGTCTGGGCGAGTACCCAGCATCAAGTAGAGCAGAGATCCAATGATCGACTGGAAGTAGTGGCGTCGTTTCGTATCGACAGGTCCAGTATGTTCGAGAGGTCTATAACCCTCGACCATAGGTGTAGTTGCCGGTCGGCAATCCTTCATATCAAAACGTTCCAGGACTGTGCCAAGATAGGCAGACTGGTCCAGACGGATATTTTGTCCGTCACGTCTGATCCTCATTCGTAAGAACTTGGTTGGATTTTCGAAGTCTTGACATTCCCACTTGAGCTTGAACGCCTCTTTCTTGGCATTAACAAGTCTCTTGTTAGGACCCGCGAAGATGAGATCATCGACATAGGCAATCATGATGACAAAGCCACCATGTCCATCCTGGAGGATGAAGATCCCGGTATCGGTCGATAGTCGTTTGAAGCCAAGAATCTTCATCGACTTTGCAAGTTCCATGTACCATGCACGGGACGCTTGCTTCAGACCATAGATAGCACGAAGGAGCCGGTACACCTTGTGCTCTTTGCCCTTCATGACAAAGCCTTCGGGTTGACGCATATAGATTTCCTCATCTAGTTTCCCATAGAGGAATGCGGTCTTGACATCGACCCCGGTGATGTGCCAATCCTTGAGAGCCGTGAGGGCTAACATGGTTCGGACTGATTCGAAACGAACCACCGGTGAGAAAATCTCGTTGTAGTCAATGCCTTCGATTTCTTGGAAACCCTTGGCAACAAGTCGGGCGCGTTTACGACCGTCAGATTTGACGTCGAATACCCAGCGATTGGTGATCGCTTTGCGACCTTTGGGAAGATCGACCATTTCGAATACGTTGCGTTCAGAGAGTGCCTTTAACTCATCTTTGCAAGCATCGATCCATCCTTTCTTCTCCTGCGGTGGCATCCGCAAGATGTCTTTAAACGTCCACTCGCGTGGAGCGCTATCGACAGAAGGAACTGAAGGCAAAACCGCTTTAGAAAGCAGGAAATGCATAAAATTAACTCCCCCTTCACGCGTCAAGCGTTCTAAGTCCTCAGGTATGTCAAAAGTCGAATCAGATTCACTTTCGGACACAGGAGTAGCAGGTTTCAGCGCGGGAACACCTTTTTCCTTGCTTGCAGCACCTTGATTAGATCCAGATGGCCGTCTGTCATCTTTATCAAGTGCTTTTCTCCGATCCGTCTGATGCTTTTCTGTCGGAGTTTTATTTCCGTAGACATCGCCAGGCTGAGACTTGGTTTGGGTCCGATTCCGCGCAGATCTCCTTGGTTCATCACCAGGAGCGTTTCCCGGCGCAGGGTTCGGCGGGTGCTGGTCAGCTGGTTGTTCACCAACGTTCCGATCGACGTCACGATCGGGACCGCTACCTCTTTTAGGGGTTTGGGAGTTTGATGGACGAGGAAGGAAATCATCATCGTCATCATCATCTTCAGATTCAGATGGAGGTCCATCATTGCCAAACGAGGAAGGTGGGTAATCTTCAACTCGTGGTTGGTCTCGAGGTGCTTTCGTATCAGGACATCTTGGGAAGTGAAGTTCATCAAAGTGAGCAGTAGTCGCCTTGAATAGAACGTTCCTTGGCGATCTCATAAAGAGATACGCCTTCATGCCTTCTGGGAATCCTAGGAAGATCATGTACTCCGACCGTGGAAGGAGCTTGTTAGATCGTTGTTCCTTTGGAATATACACCCAGGCACCACATCCGAAGACTCTTAATTTAGAGACGTCCGGAGCTTCTCCTTCTACAGCCTCGTGTGGAGTAATCCAACCAAGACGCTTGAGAGGCGTCCGGTTATACACGTAAACGGCGTATAGAACGGAAAATTCCCACCATGATGGAGGTAGGCAAGCGTCGTGACGCATTGACTCAGCCTTCTCCATGATAGTGCGATTGAAGCGCTCAGCGCGTCCGTTCTGCTGATGCATATACGGAGCGCTAATTGAGAGCTTGATTCCTTTTGATTTGAAGAATGCTATGAGTTCTTCGTTGACGAATTCTCCACCACCATCCACCTGCCATTCTTCGATTTTCTCATGGTATATTGTCTCAACCATGGTAACAAAGTCTTTGATCGCTTGGATTGATCCACTCTTCTGTCGAAGAAGGACACACGATCCACGACTCGTGCAATCATCAAAGAAGGAGATGAAATGTTTGAATTTGTGGTATGACTCGACGGAGAATTCTTTCAGATCCGAATGGATCTTCTGGAATCTGCGCTTCGCACGCTTGCTTGAAGCCGGGAACGGCTCAAGCGTCATCTTCCCTTGCGCACAACCGCGACACAAAGGTTCATGTTTGGGAATTTCCACCATAGGTGGGAAGTTCGTGGTATGCTTTTTGGCTCGTTTGAGCACTTCCCGCGATGGATGACCAAAGCGTTTATGCATGACCTCGTAATCGACTGGTGGTCCGGAGACCTTCTGCACTTCGATCGGCGATCCGTTGGAGTTCTTTACAGAGACCCAATAAATCGTGTCGTCCGGATGAAGTGGATGACCCTTAATGAGATTTCTCCCATCAGAATCGTTGATTCCCATGGATAGGGAATCACCCCAAAGAGTAGTTTTGGGTTGACTCAAGAAAGTTCCCGTAGAGAACAATCGAGTCGATAGATTGGGTATGTGATATACTGGTTCGATGATTGATTCTACGTCTCGATCGTTACCGTCAACACCTTTGATGGTGTGAACCACTCGAAGCTTTCCAATTCCTTTTATGGACAGGGTAGTACCCTTGGAGGCGGTGTTAACCGATGGACTGTTCTTAACAACTTTGTAGTCGAACAAGTCCTCTTTCGAGGGGGTAACGTGCATTGATGCCCCAGAGTCCATCATCCAGTGTATGAATGTCTCAAATTTCTTACAGGAGGCGCATTGCGCATCTTTACACTTAGCAGTATTCGATGAATCATGAATAGAAACGATAGAATTTAATGCGCAGCATAATTCTAAGAATACATCATCGTCCAAGCTATCAAAATCTAGTTGAAGAGGCTGTGGAGGCAATGAATTAGCCAAGTGTTTCCTGGTAGAAACAGAGGGGACGTACTTATCATCATCGAAGTGTCCAGTCCTCAGAGCGTCCCAGTCCGGTAGGTAGACGGATGGTTGCGCATCTGAAAGGCGATCTGGTCCATTACGATCTGGATGTTCGCCTCCCATCCCGTCGTCGGAGCCCCAGTCGGAGACTTCGTCGTCGGGGTGGAGTGGGTCCTCCAGTTCTCCGTCTCGGATCCTCTCCCAGACCGTCTTGGGGGCGCCGAATAGCGAGGGGTCCTCGCCTTCGTCGCCGAGGGAGACGCTGTCGTCATCTTCCCCCAAGGCGTCGGTGTCAGAGAGTCCGTCCAGTGCTTGTGAGCCGTCCCCTTCCATAGGCAGTCCAGATTGACACACCATGGTTGGTTGGGGAACGTCGACCCCTTCTCCAGATCCACTGTGTGCCAGTGGGGGAGATGGGAGTCGGTGCAGAGGCGAGCTGGTCTCATGCACCTCAGCCTGTTCGGCAGGCTCGAGCGATCGTTGACGTTTTGGAGGCCTGGGAGAACTGATGCGGTCAATAAGTGCTCGTTTCCGCTTATCCGCTTCCTCGAAAGATTTGAGGTTGCGGGCGGTTTTTGGTAGATCGAGCTTACCGCAGTTCTTCCTGGCGCGTTCCACGTTGGGATAGCACGAGGTCTCCGTAGACGGAGCGACCTTGGCTTTAGCAGCCGAGGCGGGGAGATGGGTAGATGGAGTAAGATCAACTGGGCGTTGAACGATAGAGGGTCCGGTCTTCACGAATGAAAGAACCGAGACCTTGGCCTGGGGAGGCACATGCTCCTGAGGAGCGGGAGAGACGAGATGGTCGCCTAAGAAGGCGGCCTGTACCATGTGGGAGCTATGACCTTGCGACTTCCTTTCCTTCTCCTTCTTCTTGTTACCACCCTTGGATCCGCGCTTCTTCCCCTTGGACTGGGAAGAACCCGAGTTTTGGTTACCCGAGTTGCCGGAATCCTTCTGCTGCCCCTGTTGCTGCTGGCGGAAGTTAGGGTTTCCCCCTTTCCTCTTGATACCAGTGAACTTGTTGAGGGTAGCCGGGTTGGCAACGCGATCGTACTCAGCCGTGATGGCTTTGACGACGGCGTTGAAGGTGAGATCCTCCTTTTTATTGTTAAGGAGGATGGCGACGGTATTGTCGTACTTGGAAGGAAGGCTGCTGATCAAGATCATGGCCTCAATGAACGAGTCGATTGAGACATCGTTCTGGGAGAGCTGACCAAGGTGGTTCTGGAGCTCTGCGATTGCCGGGCGAGGATCTCCGTTCCCAATATGGAACTGGATCGCAAGCTTGAAGTAGGCGAAGATCGCCGCGAGTCCTGGAGCTCCATAAAGCTCCTTGAGAGCAATCCATAACTCCTTCGTCGTACCTTTGTCCGCGACCTGGGCGCAGACGTTTTTGTTGATACGGAGGAGGAGAGCTCCCATGGCCTGGTCATCGTCTTGGTCCCATTTCAGGATTCTCTCATCCTGAGCTGCTTTCTCAGTAGCGGTGGCTTCTGAGGCGAGCTCGATGGGACGAGATCCATTGATGTAGGACGCGAGACGCTGCATTTGGAGATATTGCTCCGCACGCATGACCCAATCCAGGTAATTGGTTCCATCGAGCATGGGGATACTGTTGTGAGCATTGTTAGAAGACATTCTGTTGATTGTTGAGATCTGTCAAAACAATGTTCGTCAGCAACGTATATCACAGATCAAAGAAGGCAGCCATAACAGCACGTTCTTTGCCCCATTCTGCTGCCACAACAGCGCAGAGTAAAGGCATAGGTTCGGCCTATCAGCCACTTGGTTAGACGTGCATAGTTCGCAGCGGTTAAGCGCAGACTAGTAGCAGTCTATGGAGGCAGCCATTACAGCGCCAACCAAGTTTGTAGCGCAGCCATTACAGCGCAACTACTGAGCTTCGGGGCTCATAACCTGAAGAACACTACTGCGACTAGCGAGTAGGTCTTACCGAGTAGCTTGTAGGCTTAATTGGTAGGTTAAAGTGATAGAGATTATAGTAGCTACCAGCGTCCTTATATACATATTGCGTGTACTAATAATAGAGCAGTGTAAGGACTGAATAAGCAGTCACATGAGTGACAAGTAATCATATGAGTCAGTATGAGTCGTGAAGACGATAGAATGACGAATACTGTAGATGTCGCATAGCCTCATAAGAATATATCTAGGAGAGTCCGAGTCGGAGTGTCGCGAGAGTCGCGAGTCGAATCTAATCTACCTAAGATAAGATCAACATTCGGCAATAATTTCTCCCCAGGTATCAGATGGCATAGGTGTAGCGCAGCCATAATTTTGGCTTCACGAGAAGCGATGTCCGGGTTGAGACGGGGTGTATGGCCAAGATAGAAAATGCGAATGCGCTTGCGATAAAGGTCAAAGCGTGATATTTTGACCTCCCCATTGCTGTCAATTACCTGGTAGCTTTTTAGAACCCCCCCTTTAATGAGAGGCCACTGCGACGTACCTCGTTCTCAGCAGGGACAAAGAGGGGGACAAGCGGGTCAAGTCTATCCATTTCCCTCCACAAAATGTCGAGCACTGGTGTTGAGAACGCTTTACAGGTCAAAGCCACACTGAGGAGGGCTTCGTCGTAAAGACGCTCGAAAACAAGAGGGAGTATATCTGCTCCCACAAGTCCTTCCAATACTTGCTGCCTGGCGGAGGCATGTGGAACATCAGCCTAGCGAAGGTTAATGCTGGAAAACGCCAATCAGAGTTCATTCATTTCACACACCATTCTAGCAACCTTTGTTAGTCCAGGGGTGTGAGTGGTCGCAAATGGTGGTCAGTGTGTTGAAGGAAACAGCATGAATCATCTAGGGATCGACACGGGTAACCCCCGGGTCCCAAAGGGGCAACCCGTACCCGACCCGCCAAAAACCCGTACCCCTGGGTGCGGGTACGGGTACCCGCGGGTTTTCTGAGGGTCAAGTGAGAGGTAACTGGCTTTGGGGGCCTATATGCAAGCCTTACAATATACTAAGGATGTTATAGCAAATGTGTGGTTAAATTGACCCACTCGGCGCCTCATTGTTGCAAAGTTGGGTGCCAAAGCACTCCCTGCAGGCATCGAGATTAAATTGCGGGCCAAATTGGCCATCATTAGACACATATATTATATCGTCCGAAAGGTGCAAAAAGCGTCTACTCGAATCTGAAAACAGATCCACCAAAAGCCAAAAATTGAGGGAGATCGCACTCAAGCAGTGGGCTTATTAGAGTGATATAATGTTATGGCCGCGATCAATAGCGTTCGCGCAATAATATGTAACATAAATTACACCGTTCGAGAGCTATCGCTCGTGACTTTCGAACGCGCCCACCATCAGCCCTAACAGACGGGAACTGACCGACTTGTGAGTCGTTTTGCTCTGTGACATGTCACTTTGACACCACCCTTGGCGTGGCCGGCAATACCCGTACCCGCGCCGGCGGGTACGGGTTTGGTCGAGGGTCCGAAATAGGCAACCCGTACCCGTACCCGCCCTACCCGTACCCGCCTACCCTGCGGGTTGCGCCTACCCTTGTCGATCCCTAGAATCATCTAGAATCTTGGCCGAACCGCGGCCCGTGCCATCGATGGTTATCTCGGCAAGAGCAACCTGGTGCCAACTCAATACCCAACTACTCTGAGCGCGGGAGACATTACATTAAGGACAGTACATAACATAGAAGCTAGAGTTTGCCCTCAAACACATAGCCGAATTAATTCAAATAACGATAAGCCTTCCCTCTCCCCTATCCGGGGTCACCCAGACCTTATCCTCAAGCACACCACGCCATAAACTCAAACATCAAAACCGCCTACTCTCCGCTGGGAAACCACAAGATCAACACCATTATATAGCAATTTCCATAAGATGAAGCATCAGGCAGAACCCCAATCAGTGAGCGACGATTTGTGAAGAAGAGGGCGAATTCGATGCCAGCCTGCAGATCCCTGTCGACGGATCAACTCACTGGCTGCAGCAAGAGGGCGAACAATCCAGAGGGGCCGAGGAACATTTATGGAACAGCGAGATAGATTGAGAGCATCAAAGGACCGACACATTACAGAGTGCGAGGTCAGGCCTAATGTTCACCCCTTTGTTTCTTGTCCTCGTCTATCGCGTCCACTGATTGGCTCTCTTTCCGACAGCCTCATCCTCCGAAATTCCTTCCTAAGCTTGTCAATATCATCACAATCAATAAGCTCCTCCAGATTAGGGAACCAAGCATCCAGGCACTTTGCCAGGAGAGGGTAGTCACCCTCATCGAACGGATTATCATACTTGACGAGGTACAAGACTCGGAGTTGACAGTTCTCGAACCGCATTTCGCTCGGACCTTGCAACAAAGACGCCAAAGACGTCTTGTCGCCGTCTGGAGGTCGGCTGACGCTCAAAGTGAGCTCCGTCAACCACGGTGTGTGTTTTGCGAATTTCATCAGAACGTCGAAAGTCGGTGTGGGGAAGATGTTGGTTGGGAAGCAAAGTTTTGCGAGGGAGCCGGGGTGGTCTTTCAGCGTCTGGAGGACGATGGCGATGACGGCGTGCGTCGAACCTGGCTGGTCGTAGTGACCCGGCGTTCCCTCCATGTGTGCACGATGAGTGACGTCGAGGTTGCTGTCTATCACGAGCTTCTGCAGGGTACGTGATGAGAATAGAGGAAGGAGGTCTTCAATAACAACACCTGTCAGGGTGTCATTCCAGGCTCCCATGACCAATGTGAACTCTGATAGCTTGAGGTGTGATGCGACAGCAGAAACGAAGAGAGCGAGTTCCTCGACGGTAACGAGTGGCTCTATCGACAGCTCGATCTCCGTCACAAATGGAAGATAGTAGATGGGCTGGATTGCTTTTTGAGAATTAGGTTGGTACAGGAGGCTGAACTGCTTGAGGGGTGCGACTAGAGATGCCATGTCCATTGATGGAGGGCAGTCGTGTTCGATTTCGTTGGCTGAAAGACATAGATGTCTGAGGCATGGTAGCTGCTGTAGTAGATGGTGAACGGAAGACATTTTGAGGCTCCAGTGCCCCTGTTCATTGTAGTCGATCCTGATGGTCAAGTCTTGAACCTGCTTGATCCCTGAAAGGTGTTCCAAGGGGATGGTCCTCAAAGACTGCGTCGCATCGACAGTAGGGGCCTCGAGGTTCAGGCTCAGATCCTGCATTTCCGGAGCCAGGCTGGATATAAGGGAGAAAAGCTGGTCTGGATGAGGTACAACACACGAAAAGTGGAGCGTGCGGAGGGAAGAAGTCAAGAGGAAAGGAACGAAGGAAGCACTGTTCGCTGTTTTGCCAATGTTGATAGCAAGGTCTCTCAACTTTGGGAAAAGCTTCTCCTTATCGAGTGATTGGCACACCTCGAGAACGGCGTCAAGCGGTTCTCGATGAGCAGTGGGCTGGGGGGTCAAGACAAGGTACAGTGTATGAACCCTTTTGCGATAAAGTTCGAAGCGACGCAGTTCGGTCGTTGAGCTTGTTTTGTTTAGGATCTAAGAGAACTGGTTTATGAAAAGTGTCTAGAGTGAACTCGGAGAGTAAAAAGTAACCTACCGATTCGATAAAGGGCCAAAAGGGTTCAACGCCAGAGATGCTTCGCCACAGAACGTCTAATGCTGGTGCCGAGAACGCCTTACATACCAACGTTGCGTTATGAAGGTCGCCTTGCTTGAGTAGGCCGACGTTACTAAAAATGAGGGGCAGGATATCCGCTGAGATGAGTCCTTGCAACACTTGCTCTTTTGCCGTTGCATCTAGAGCGAGTGCCTGACGACGGTCAGTCTGAGGCTCACCGAATCGACACTTTCTTTCTTCTTACCATTCTGCGCCCTTCACAGTCTACTTTCTGAGTTAGTTGCGAAATCCCAGGGAAATAGAAGGCAGAGGGTGATGGCAGTGGTTGCTGTCAAAGAACAGTGAGGCCTTGAGGCCCCATGTCAAACCGCAATTCATCAGTAGAGCCTGCACACTTGTATGCACGGGGTAGACATCTCGAGAGAGAGTAAAGTCTAGATCGATGCTCTGCGGATTGTGCAACGAACTGCTTCCCTGTCACGACTCGGGCGAGATGTCGACAATCTCAGCATTTTGATAGCAGTCGACGGGATCAAGAATAATCCAAGTGCAAGGGGCTCGTGTACATAGAGGGATAATGTCAAGTAAAGCAGTGAAAAGACCAGGAAAAAGAAGAAGCAGAGAATGTACACGAGCATGCGAAGGAAGTAGGTGGCAACGATTCCATGAACGACAAAAAATTGACCAAGACCGCCCAACACTGGTTTTGAATATGTCTATTAACAAGGGTGTGACATCTGATTAATAGTGAAGGAGACTTTTGTTTCGCATCATTTGGATGGTTCTCGATCTGCGAGTGGGGGAAAGAAATCAGCAATAGGATGGACAGGGAGGTGCATGATAGGGGCCCTCTGCCCTTTTTGGATATTCCCATCACCGGATCATCCCCACAGATACCCGCTCCCCCGGCATGACATGTGTTTCCAGCTTCCTCCTCGACCGCGACCACGCCTGCAGTTTCTTATACTGGGCTCTAGGACTCTATACAGGGTACTGGGCGACTTGACTAGCGAAGACTACGGGGGTCGTAACTAGCCGACAACTGCGGTTCAGTGACGCAACAGCGACAGAGGCCAGACGGTTAACAGGCGCACCGGGCTCGAGCTTGTTGAGGATTGGAAGGGTCTAACTATACATCTGGTATGTTTCCTTTTCAGTATCCACTTTTCTGTGAGAGGTATACCCCAGAGGGTCCTCGTACCCGTGACCCGTACCTTTGGGCGTCTAATTCGTCCAATCCTCGACGCGTCACGCTGACCGCCTTTTCCTATAGCATTCCTTCGGGTATAACCTCAGCCCAACATGCCTCTATCATCGCTCCTCCCCTCACGCAAAACCCTCGTCACAGCAGGCGGGTTCGTTGGTGGGATGTATATGGCCCAAAACTTTATGAAAGAGAAACTAGAAGAAGCCAAGGAGAAACTAGAAGAGGACCGTCTAGCCAAGGAAAAGTGAGTTCATTCACCTTCTACCCACTTGAGCATCTGCTTACCCTGAAATGACTAGCCTAAAGCGCCGGTTCTCCCAGACACACCATACGACATCGTATACCATCCTCGCTCTTCTCCCCGAACTCTCTTCGCAGATTCTATCCGAGATGGACGTGGAGGCGTTGACCAAGGAACTGCAGGCTCTCGGTCGGAGTGGCAAGGCGACGGCGACAGGCCCAAGAGCTCTACCTGCTTCGTCGAGTTTTCCGGCTCTTCCAACTTCACCCAGCTTGGCATCATCCGTCGAACTCATCCAAAACCCGGAAGCACCATCGTTGGCGTCGTCTTACGCCAGTGTTGCTGCGCCCCATCAAGAACCGGTGCCGGCTGGCTCGGAAGACCCAGCCAACCATGCACGATCGACGACAGAGGAGAGTGGAGGGTCGGGGAGCGAGTCGTTGGTCCATGTCGTCGCGCCTTCCCCCGTGCTTCCAACCAGCGAGCCGCCGTTCCCGGTATCAACTAGTGTGAATAGTTTAGCTGCGTCTCCTCCGCGTGGTGCCATGGTACGTCCATCCTTCACCCTCCAGGCTCCTGGCTGACACTTCCACAGTCCGAAAGCATGTTCTCGTCAACTGCTTCGTTGGTCTCGAACGTACCCTCGGAAGTATCGTCTACAAACCCAACACGAACAAAAGCAGAGCTATGGAACGAAGTCAAGATCCTCAGTACGTCTCTCCCTTGCTTTCTTTCTCTGGCTATCACTAACGTATACTCATCATCAACAGCACTAACGAGAACTCTAACAACCCTCTACTCGATAACCCTCCTCTCCCTCCTTACCACACTTCAATTATCCACTCTCGCACGGTACAAATACCTCTTGAGCATATACGAACAAGAGAAAGAAGAACGTCTACGAGAAGACATGTTGAAGAAATTCGATATCTCGAATATGGTGTTGAAGAGCGTTGGAGGTGTCGTTGGAGGGTTACTTGGGAAAGGCGTGGGGAGTGTGGTGGGAGGGGTATTTGGTGAGGGTGTGAAAGCTTCTTTGGGGTTGTCTTCGGGAGGAAGAGGTGGCGGGAAAGGAGGAGAGGATGGAGGGGGGATGGGTGGGATGCAAGAGATGTTGGAGAAGCTTTTGGAGGGTGGGATGTTGGATGAAGCTTTCGCTTCGTCTTCCGATGACGAGGACGACAAAGACGAAGATGAGGAGGGAGCGGACTATGAAGACTCGCTCTACGCCGCTTCTTTTCCTCAATCTTCGCATCGTACAACAAAGCACCCAAAGAAGCCGAAAAAGCCGATACGAAAAGGGAGGATATCGCCAGAGACGGAGAACAAGTATTTGACGCTCAGTTGGTGGTTGTTGCACGTTGGGTGTAAAGATGTGGGTGAGAGAGTCAGGAGGGGTGTTGAGGATGTTTTCGAGGGGTGCGTGTTTCGCTTTCCTGTCTTCATCGAGTCTGGCGAGGATGTACTGACGATTGGTTTATAGGGTATCGCTCAAGTCAAAGTTGTCAGCCAAGGACCTTCATAGACTCTTGAGCGACGTCCGGAGACGTGTCGAGTACGAAGTGACGTTTGAAGGCGTCGAGCGGAGAGTTGAGTGCGTATGCTATGCTTCTGCTCCATCCCTCTCTGACTAATCTTTGCGCATTACAGTTTCCTATCGAGTCTTCTACCGTCGACGCCCGAAACCATACACCACGTTCTGGTGCAAGGAGGGTTCACACCCCCTCCTCCACCTGGAGGCTCCTCGACCGCTGAAGCGTATCGGTTGAACCCTGAAGATCCATCCTCCAGTCGTTTGGGGCTACCTGGCTCTACGAGACACACCGAGACCGACGAGACAATGTCGAGCTCCCAGTTATCTTATTCTCGTCAGTTTGACAGGCGCTCGGAGGAGGAAGAGGACAAGGTGGACTTTGACGGTGTAATAAGGATGGACGACGTCCGTTCTCCTGTGGCCGAGGCAGCAAGTCGACGAAGAGAGTCGTTCGGTGCCGCAAGACCAGGCCTCGTCGTTCCCAACAGACGTGCACATCTAAAAGACGACGATCAACGTCCGTCTCCAAGGATAGGCAGCGTACACGACCTCCACCCGCCCGAGGCATCATCATCGAAAGTTCCAAACAACCCGCCTCAGCTACGAGACCCATCCCCACGACACCTACCAGACCCATACCCACACATCACCAACGACCCAGCCTTCCTCCACCTCGTACACGAAACACGACAAACCATCGCGTCTGTTGATTTTGGGATTGTGCTAGGCGCGTGTTTGGAGAAGAGTGTGGAAGTGTTGTTTGATGGGTTGGGGAGGAATGTGTTTGTGGAGAGTTCGCCGCCTCCCGTTGTGCCACAGCAGGGAGTGGATATGTTTGGAGAGGGGGAGAAGGAGAAGGAAGAGGTGAGGATACGTCTGGCTGGTCTTTTACCTGGTTTGGCGAGGTGGAGTCAATTGGCGTTGAATGGGATGCCGAATGAGCTTGTTGATGTGAGTTCTCTTCACGTTTCAATAAGGGGAGTGCTGATCCGTGACTTTGCAGAGTATTTTATCGACGTATGAAATTCCTGTCTTGTCGGCGATTGTGTTTGGGAGGTTTGAGGAGGATGTGGGGTACTATTGATTCGGTAATGAAGCGTGGCGGTGGTGTTTCGTGGTGGATGAACGTGGCGGAAGAGAGGGAGAAGATGGGTAAGGAGTTGTTATCGTTATTCTATTCTTAATCGCGCTGTTGTTGTGTTCGAGGGTGCCTGTTTGTTGCTACGTATCAGTCGTCCGAAGCGTAACTCTATTGTCGTTGTCGAATATTTCAAAGACGTTAAACGGATGCAAGGCTCGATCGTCATGAATGTGAACCCTTTCTGTGTGACCCCCTTACTAGATATTGTTTGGGAAATACTCACCGTAGTTTTCCTTCATCAAGATGCCATCTACCATTTTAGTTCGACTTTATCTCGGTTCCTAAGATGCGACTTGTCGTTTCTAATGAAATGTGGATGAGAGACACGAAAGATGCTCCATAAGAGACCAGTCCCGTGCGTCAGATGAGTGGACCTTCCCTGTTCAAGTTGTGCTTCCCATCGGAGATTCTCCCTCGTACTCACGTTCTCTAGGTCACTTATATATGTTGTAGGTATGAGGCAGAAAACCTGTGCATGGATATTCATCCTGCCATTTGGTCTTTTCCCAATTCACGTTTGCTGACTCTTCGCCCCTGTCACGCCAAAGCCAATTCCTTTCTAAAATTTGACGTAAAACAGCTTCGTGGCAAAAGCCTTTGCTTTCTTCTTTTACCACAACCACCATCCTCCAGGGTATAGGCTGAAAACTTATCAGAATGGTAAGGATGGAGACCGAAATTCGTTTAACTCACGCTGAATGTACTCAGGCGTTCGCTCCGTTTGTAACAGCACAGGAGCAGGTTCTGCAAGGACTCATCTCGGCAGACATCCTTCCTCTCATCTTTAGCCATTTTGAGGGTTCGCAGGCAGGAAACCAAGAGAGTCTTCGAAATGCGGCGTTGGTGTGCACGGGGTTTTTGAAACCAGCATTGGACATTTTGTGGCGGACGATCTCAGGCTCTGATATACGTCCTTTGTTGCCATTTTTAAAATCGGTACGCTGTTTGTTAACCACGTGGGACACGTTTTGCTCAAACTGCTATGTCTCTTCCTTAAATCTGACAAGACATTGAATATGCGTCGCTTTGACTTGTATCGCAGAAGGATCCGCAGATTGGAGCTGTGGCCTGGACCATCATCCCAGGCCATTATATGCAAAAAACAGCTAGATGCCATTCTCGGGATGTGCCAACTGCTGAATGTGGAGACGCTCTTCCCAAACTTGATGTACCTTTCAATCCACATGGGCCAAGGAGATGACAGGGATGCTCTGATACCTTTACTCTTGACCCCTTCCCTCAGAGATGTCCACTTTTTTGGCGTCATACCCCCTCCAAACTGGCTTTTCCCCCTTGTTTCTCGCCTGGCTCCTGCAGTGGAAGCTCTGGAGCTTTCCATTGACTCTGAGTCCTCTCACCTCGATGTGACGCAGCTCGTTGAGGCGATCCCGTTGGAACACCTCTTAGGGCTCAAGCGGCTTCGGTATTTGGACATCGCGGTCGAATACAATAGAGAGGGACACTGGATCCTCAAAATGTCGTCTATTCCCCATCTCCTACGACATCTACCATGCCTCACCCATTTATATCTAACAGTCAAAGAGATCCGACACGACTACTACCCGTCCTTCGACATGGCATCTCCAGTCGCACCACTCGAGTTCTTCAAGCTTTGCTACCACCCAACGTCTCAAGACGCACTACAGCCCATTCGCTATCTTCCATTTGTGACCCACCTCGAGGTATTCATGGACTCACTCACTACCACTCCCCAGGATGTCTATCCCTTCATGTCTGCTGTCGCATCATACCTCACGCTATCCGAGTTCACGTTGCTCGGAACGGTCGAAAATGACCTGACAGTCACAGTCGAGGACATCCTCCCTCTATTCTCATCGCGTAACCTCAAAAGTCTCGTGATACACGAAAACGTCACCCTGACCCATCGTGCGGGTGCTTCTCAGCTCGGCAGTCACCAGCCAGGCTCGACACACCCTGTCATCGACGTCGTCCTCAATACGCTAAAGCACAGCCCCGGCTCTCTCAAAGAGCTATCCCTCCCAATGAACATCTCCCCGATGCCAACCTTTGACTGCTTGATGAAATTTGCAAAACACGCACCGTGGTTGACGCATCTCACCATGCCAGTGGGCGTCTGCCACACCCCGGACAGTGCGTCTTGGTCAGCTCAGCTGGGAGCGTGGAGCGCGATACGGTTTGAGGACTGTCAGACTCGAAGCATGTTCATCGTAAATGACGGAGAATACTTCGACCTGGATGATCACCCTCTCATGGCAAAGTGCCTGGACGCTTGGTTCCCGAATTTGGAGGACCTTGATTTCTACGAAGATTGCGATAGTCCACCTATCAAGCACTTTTGGTCTGAGTTTCAGAAGGAGAGGCGGTTGGAAGGAGAGTCAAACGGGAGAAGTCAAGAATAAGGAGCAAGGGATAAAAATCAAGCTCCCGCCTAGAGTAGTATTCCGTCGCTCTGTTTCTGCCCTCCATCTTTCTTGCTGTCTGGTAACTCTTCTTCAGAAACGCCTTTGGGTTGTTCTTCCACGCTTGGCGCAGTATGTTCTTGTCATCAGTGAATGCATTTGACATCCCTCGTTTTTTGATATCTTCGCCTGTCAAGTCAGATGGGGGCCTGGGGCTGCAATCCGAGTGGCAGGTGTACCTCTGGGCAGGAAGAGGTGAGCCTATCGGGGCCACGAGAAGGATGTGGGGTATGATCGACTGGGAAGTCTGTCCGCTTTTTAACCGTGTTGTGTGCTTGGGAGCGCTTTGCTTCTTTATATGTTACACAGTTTCCTTGATATTGTGACATTGTACTTTGTGGTTAGCAGAGAGATTGCAATGCTGCTGAGCCAACAGTAGACAGGGGCATCATTGACCAAATATAGCCGACCAAGCCAAGCCCCTAATACGCCCGGTTTGCTCTAACACCACGACCACCATCTGCTATTATTCGAAAGCCTGGACGAGAAAAGGTTACTAGAATGGTATGTGAAATGGATGTACCATGATTGGTGTATTCCAGCATTAACCTTTCGCAGGCAGATGTTCCGTATGCTTCAGCCAGGCAGCAAGTATTGGACGGGCTCGTGGGGGCGGATATACTCCCTCTCGTTTTTGAGTATCTTTCAAGTCAACCCTCTTCAGTGCAGCTGTGACCTGTAAAGCGTTCTCAATACCGGCGCTGGACATTCTGTGGAGGAGAATGTACAGCTTTGATCCCCTCTTGCCCCTCTTTGTGCCCCCTATGAACGAAGTACGTCGCGGGTCGCCTCTCATTCTGATAAAGTTCTCAAGATCTACCAGGTCCTCGACGGCGATATTCTAGCTAAAAGGTCTCGTTTTGACCTCTATCGCAAGCGCATTCGCATTCTCCACCTTGGCCGTGCACCCAATTTGCACCACTCGGACGATTTTGCTCGTTACGAAAATGGAATCAAGGCTGGGTTACACATGTGCCACCTGATGCTTGGGGAGAAGCTATTGCCAAACCTGACAGAGCTCGTGGTTGTGGCCAGCTCGCATAGCGAGGCAGATGCCTTGATTCCCTTCCTCTTGACTCGCTGCCTGCGCCTTATCAGCGTTCGTCGCAAGACACCTCCTCCAGAGCAGTTCTTTTCACTTGTTGCCACTCAATCCCCAACTGTTGTGGATCTGGCCTTGGGGTTTGGTCGTGAAGCCTTGGCCGCGAGTGTCACAAAGACATACCCATTGGAGCTTTTGTCGAACCTAGGGCACCTTCGTTCATTAACCATTTTCGTAAGTGGGCAAGGACAATGGTCCTTGAAAGTATCCTCCGTCCAACGTCTCCTACTCCACCTACCGCACCTCAGCCATATATCCATCACTGTGAATCACATCGAACACGATTGGCTGTCACCGGTGGACGAAGGCCCCATTGTTGCGTCCCTCGAGTCATTCGAGCTCATGTATTACCCGAACCGGGTGAATGGCCTTCAACCATTCCACTCCTTCCCATTCATCACTGAGCTTGATCTGGTCGTCGACCCACTCCTTTTCACGTCCCGAGAGATCTCTTTATTCATCCGCGCAGCGGGACTACATCCCCGACTCGTGCGGTTTTGGATGAGTGGTGGCGAGGAAAACCATCTCACTCTCGACATAGGAGACGTTCTCCCTCTCTTTTCGTCACGGACGTTGCACGTTATCGCTCTCGGCTATTCCCTCAAGATCACCCACCATGCGGCAGATGGACAAGCGAGTCCCGAATCAAGCGTTCCCCAAACCGACGTTGTCGATCTCATTGTCGGGGAGATGAAACAGCACCGTGGGCCTCTCGAGCGACTTTTCCTTAACAACAGCATTCATCCCATGCCCAAGTTTGACGCCTTGATGCAGTTCGCAGCGCACGTACCTTGGCTGTGTGAGCTCTCCATTGGCGCCTGCGCTCCGCATGGATGGGTGTCGGCTCAGCTAGGAACCTTCAGTGAAGCGCGGTTCGAGAACTCGCTTCGGAAGCTTTCCATCTGCAACGTCAGCGAGAAATTCTCTGACGATGATACCGCACTCCTGGCTGAGTGCATTGACGCCTGGTTCCCAAATCTGGACCAAGTCGGCTGCTGGGGGGAATTTGGCTCTTCTTCAACTATTGACAAGCTTCGGGCTGAATGGAAGGATAAGAGGCCAAGCTCGGCGACGCAGGCATGCACTACTTGTGATACAGGGGAACTGTAATATACGTATTGACTGAAATTTATTACTTGAGTCTTCGCCCGATAGGCGTTACTTATGATTATCTCCCAGTGCTGGACGCTACCTTAGACGGGCGCTTCAACGGTTATCCGCAGCATGCATGCATCAGTGCCCAAATACATCCGACCAGGCTCCTGATATAGATAAGTTAGGCACGGTTTGCTTCAAAACCACGACCACCATTTGCTCCTTCTCAAACTCTGGACCGGAACAGACTAGAATGGTGTGTTAAATGAATGTATTATTACTAGTATTGACCTCCCTTAGGTCAATGGTCCACATACCTCAGCTAGGCAGCAAGTATTGGAAGGATTCGTGGGGACAGATATACTCCCAATTGCTTTTGAGCATCTTGACGATCGAGACCGCTTCAATGCGTCTTTGGTCTGTAAATCGTTCTCGCCACCGGCGCTCGATATTTTGTGGAGGGAAATGGATAGGCTTGACCCGCTTGTTCCCCTCTTTGTATCCCGCGAGAACCAGGTACGCCGCAGCGTCCTCTTAGTCTTGGAAGGTCCTCAAAATCTACCAGGTTGACGACAGCAATAGAAGACCCAAAAGTTTGCGCTTTGACGCCTATCGCAAGCGAATTCGCATTCTCCACCTGGGCCGTTCCCCCCTTCTCGGAGATAAGTTGGTTCTTCATGAAGCTCAAGTCGAGGCCGTTCTCGACATGTGCCAATCTCTAAAGAAGGGGAAGCTATTGCCGAACCTAACAGAGCTTGGGGTGTTTGTCCGCGCCAACAGCGAGACAAATGCCTTGATTCCCTTCCTCTTGACTCTCTCCCTGCGCGGTATCGACATTCGTGGCAGAACACCTCCTCCTGAACAGTTCTTTTCACTCATCACTGCTCTTTCCCCGGGTGTAGCAGACTTTCTCTACCAGAGAGCACCTCCTCGACCACGCCAACGTTCAAGTCTCTGATTAAATTTGCAGAGAACGTACCCTGACTCAAGGAGCTCTTCATCGGCGTCACTCTCACCCCAAGCTTAGTCGCGGAGCTGCGAGCCTGCAGTCATTTACGATTTGACAACTCGCTCTCCGATGTTTCAATTGACACCCACAACCAACCACCCCTATCCTCCGATGTCTATCCGCTCCTTGCACAGTGCATCGGTGGGTGGTTTCCAAACTTAGAGGTTTGTCGCTTCTCTGAGAATCACAATGAGATTTCGCGTGTCGACGAACTCAGGGCTGAGATGAAGCGCTTGAGGTTGTCACCAGGAGGGGCCTTGAACGGCTCGGGTAGATAGCCCTTGTCAAGTACCGTTTAGAATCGATGCTCAAAGACAAACATTCATGTGCACTACTTGGTTCAAGGGATCACAATACCATGACAGCAGCGACCAAGTAAATAACGCACAGTGCCAACGTATCAATTGGTTTCGCAAAAAAATGCTCTCGAAGGATGCTTGACCAGGTGCAGTTGGGAACGAGTGGGTAGGCACCGTAAGTTCTCCTATGCCCACGTCAAACGTATATTCAGGAATCGTGATGCAGCGAAGAGCAAGGATTAGTGCAATTCGCTATATAAAGCCGCTTTATTTCAGCGACGCCACAAGGAGCTTCAGATGGGACCAGAGACTCAGGGGCTTGGTTGTGCAAATATAAACCATACTGCTGATGCTGCAACCTTCTTTCAAGGTCACACTCATTTGCCATTACTAAACTCCTCAGCCTCACTCCCAAAGGCCCAGGGCCAAGGCGACTAGAAAAGACCTGAATGGTGTGCAGCGGAAAGTAAATATCATTGGTGTTATCAGGTACTGACTTTTCCCAGATCGTCGTTCCACATGCATCGGCGAGACAGCAAGTGTTACAAGGACTCGTAGGGGCAGATATACTCCCTCTCGCTTTCGAACATCTTTGCACCGTAAAAATCAGACCTCCTCAATGCAGCTTTGACGTGTAAGACGTTACCAAAACCGGCGCTGGACATTCTGTGGAGGAGAATGAACCGACTGGACCCGCTTTTGCCCCTCATCATACCTCCCAAGAACGTCGTACGTCGCTGTGGCCCCTCATTCCGAGAATATTCTAAATGTCTACCAGGGTTTCGACAGCAGTAGAATGGCCCAACGTCCTCGTTTTGACCTGTATCGTAGACGCATTCGTAGCCTCCACCTTGCACGTTCACCCCATCTCGGCAATTCGGCCATCTTGGTAGGAGCTGAACTCAAGGCTGTTCTACACATGTGCAACCTACTGCTCAGGGAGGAACTATTGCCAAATCTGCGAGAGCTTTGGGTCTATGCCAGCGAGGATGGCGACACTGATCCATTGATTCCATTCCTCTTGACTCGCTCCCTCCGCAATGTCAGCATCCGCGGCAAGGCACCTCCTCCTGAGGAGCTCTTTCCACTTGTCACTGCCCTTGCCCCATCTGTGGAAACTGCCGACTTCTTCTTTGGCCTTGAACCTCTAGCCGCAAGTCTGACAAGGACTTTCCCATTGGAGCATTTATCCGACCTCAAGCGCCTTCGATCATTGATCATCGATGCCAGTTCGGATGGTCGATGGTCCCTCAAAGTTTCCTCCGTCCAATATCTCCTACTCTGCCTACCGCACCTCCACCATATGTCCCTCACCGTGAATCACATTGAACACGATTGTGCTTCACCCGTGGACGAAGACGGTATCCTCGCGCCTCTCGAGTCTTTCGAACTCACGTATTACCCAAACCGGACAACTGGACTTCAGCCGTTCCGTTCCCTCCCATTCGTCACCGAGCTTCTGTTCGCCGTCGACCCACTAATTAGAGACCTTGCGCAGAGCCACCAGGTAGCTCCAAAAGCCACCTGTGGCGGTGCGCAGTCACGCGCGTGGCCCCTATGTGTGGACCATGCGTGGCTCGCGGTGGCCTCTCATGGACAATAGTTTGGGCACTGAGCATGGCGGAAATATGCGTGTGAGGACATAAATATCCTCAATATAACATATTTACCCTAGAATCAACAAATCAAAGGCTATAGTCGGGCTACACAGACGCTACACGCATTGGGTCTGCGCAACGCCGCAGGTGGCTTTTTGAGCCACCTGGTGGCTGTGCGCAAGGTCTCTATTGCGTCGCCTCAGGAAGTGGCTTCATTTATTCGCGCAGTTGGGCTGCACCCGAGGCTACTCTTTTTTTCGATGAGCGGTGACGGAGCTGGGAACGAGAACCTTTTGGTTCTTGATGTCGAAGACGTAGTTCCTCTCTTCTCATCACGGACCTTACAATGCGTCATTCTCGACTGCCTTATGATCACTCAACATTCAGACGACCAAGATTCCCAATCAAGCATTTCCCAAACCGACGTTGTCGATGTCATTATTGAGGCGTTGAAACAGCATCGTGGGCCCCTCGACCAGCTTCAGCTCTCGAACAGTATCTATCCATTGCCAACGTTTGACGCCTTGATGAAGTTTGCAGAGCACACGCCCTGGCTTCGTGAACTCTCCATCGGCGTCTACGTTCCCCCGGGGTGGGCACCCTCTCAGATACAATTTGTCGAGAACTCGCTTCAACGACTTTCCATCTCCAATTCCACCAACCCGTTCTCTGTGGTTGACAGTCCATTGCTCGCCAAGTGCATTGACGCGTGGTTTCCAAACCTCGATCGATTCCTCTGTTCCGAAGAAGCTAGCACTCTTCCATCTATCGATGAGCTTAGAGCTGAATTGAAGGATGCGAGGTTTTAGGATATGTAGGATACGACGAAGGCCATTAACGAGGTTGATAGGATAGTTGAGAGATAACCCTTTTTGTTACGTCCTAGCTTGGCAAACATAGGATAGGTGCGACACAATGCAGGGTAGTCCTCGATTACGTTGTCTGGTATGGTTGGATCGTGCGTGATTCTGAAACAGCGAGTATGTTGTCGCGTTATAAAGTGTAGGAACACTACCGTTGTCCCGCCAATCTTTTACATGAAGCTGAGGGCAGGAAAACTCGTTTTCGAGGATCCTCCTAGTCCCCATTCGACGACTGGTTACAAGTCTAGAAAAGTGTCTGGATGATTGGTTTCCCAACTTGGAATACCTCTGCTACTATCAAAATTACGATAGTCTCGATGAGGTTAGGGGGGAGGTCAAGAGGGTGAGGCTGTTGGAAGGATGACCGAACTGTGGAAGTAAAGAACAAGGACCAGAAGAAGGGGGCGAACGTTAAGTCTGACTTCGCACTCTGTATTAACGTCGCTTCGGCCTTCTCATGCCCTCAATCAGTTTTCTTTCGTGCTTTCAATCCACCTTGCTCTTCCTATTCTTCGGCGCGTCTGATGGTGGGCGCTTTCCCTGCTGCGGGTGAGTTGATCCGTTGACGGGATTCACGGGAATCTGTCGACATCGAATTCGTCCGCAGTTTATCTTCCTCTCCCAAAACCGCCGCCACTGATTGTCCTTTCAAGTGTCAACCTATGGTATGGAAAAATAGAGAAATCTATTGAACTTGATCTCAAACAGATTTCGTAGGAAAACACCATGGCAAAAGAGCAGGCATTACTTGGCCCTGTAGGGGTCGATATACTGCCCCTCATCTTCGAGCATCTAGATACCTCAGACAAGCGGAGCAAAGCCAACCTTCTAAATGTAGCCTTGTCTTGCAAGGCATTCGCAGGGCCAGCATTGGACCTCGTTTGGAAGACATTGAGGAATCTCGACCCGCTTCTAGCCTTCGTTCTTCCGCCCCAAGAATCCGTGGGTCTCACTCTCTAACACGTCTTCTAGCAGCACGTCTCAACTAATGACCAGGTTCTTCTCAACACTGAAATCCAAAAAGAGCATCGAGCACGCTTCGACTTGTACCGGAAACGTGTTCGCAAGTTCCAGATGATTCATTCCCTGCATCCTGCGTCAGTTACGGCCCATACTGACGCAGGCCGCAAGGCTTCCCTCCACATGTGTCACTTACTGCGAAGGGAGGAGCTTTTTCCAAACTTGCGAGAGCTTTGGATCTCAGGAAGTGAGAATAACGACATGGATGCCTTGATCCCATTCCTTCTGACCCCCTCCCTCCAATCTGTCACGCTGTATGGCCGTACGCCCCCTCCCAACCAACTCTACCCCCTTGTCACGACTCTGGCACCTTCCATAACGGGTTTGCAAATTGGGGATGGCGTCGACTCCTGGTCTGCAACAGAAGGCGCAACGGGGGCTATCCCATTGGAGTATCTTTCGAGCCTCAAGCAACTTCGATCGTTGAGGATCTCCCCAAGCCTGCAAAGTCGATGGACCATAAAAATGTCCTCTGTCGTCCAACACCTCCTCCTAAAACTACGGCACCTCACCACCCTATCCCTCGCCGCTAATCACATTATACACGACTGGTCTCCAGCCGCCGACAAGGACCTTCAAGTTGTCGCACCGCTCAATTTCGACCTAGATTACAATCCGACGGCTTCAACAGGACTCCAACCATTCCCTTTTTTGCCATTTGTCACTTCTCTCGGTGTGTCTGCAAGCCCCTTCATTGCTGTACCCCAGGAGGTGACGTCATTCCTCTCTGCACTGGCATCCAACACCACGCTATCCGTTTTCAACATCTCTGGTGATGCGGCTGGAGTGGACAATCTTTTGACTCTCGACGTGGAAGACGTTATCCCCCTCTTCTCATCGCCAACTTTACAACGTATCGTCCTCGACTGTCTCATCCTTTCCCACAGGCACGCAAGCGGACCTCACACCCCTCCTTCGAGCGCTTCAGTTGGGCCACCATCGAGCACTGTCGTCGACGTGATCCTCAGTGCATTGAAAGAAAACCATGCCAGTCCACTCAAAGAGCTTTGTCTACCGAACGACCCTTCCCCAACTATACCAACCTTCACGTCCTTGATGAAATTCGCAGAGCATGGCACACGGCTGAAAGAACTCTCCCTCGGCGTCATCCTCTCGCCGGGTGCAGTGGCTGAACTGCAAGTTTACAGCCGAACGCAATTCGAGAACTCGCTCCGGAAACTCACCATCATCAATACAGGCGATCTACCCATTTCTTCTGACGACTACCCACTGATCGCAAAGTGCATCGATGCTTGGTTTCCAAGCCTAGACGAGGTTTGCTTCAATCATGGTTTCGATGAAATTCCACGCGTCAACGAGCTGAGGGTCGAGCTGAAAAACTCGAGGTTGCCATCGTGAGGGGTCACCGTGGAAGGTTCGTCTAACCAGCCTTTATCAAGTACTATTCAGTGACGAACACGACCCAGCAGATGACGGTGTGAGGCAAAACGATTGATATAATACATAGTTACATTTCCTACCAGATTATTCCTTTGAAACCAGCCCTAATGAACTTTACATCTTTGATTTAGTTGACACTCCTGTTCTTGGCAGCATCAGCGACCGCATCCCTCTCGTCCGTGCTCGGGAACTTGGACATCATGTCCCTCAGCTTATCAATTGGCGTCGCGAACAAACCAGCGATACTCTCGAAAGGTGGACGATCTGGTGCGTTGGGATGCGAGCGTGTTGGAACAATGAGCTTGGTACGTTCAAACGACTTGGCGATGGACGCGGTCTCAGAATCAGAAAGGGTCTCCTCGAGCTTGGGGAAGTCGTGTTCCTCTTCGTCTTTCATGTGTTCTTTGAGCTTCGACATGACGTCTTTGAGGGAGGCGACGTGGTGCTCGGACATGACTTCCATGGACTCCATAGCCTTGAGGCGATCCTTGACGTACTATGGGATAGGTCAGAGAATGAACTCGAGGGAACGGTCAACCAACGAACCTGGTGGTCCTCGCGGTCGCTCTCAGCCATCTTGTGACCGGCTTCACCGAGGTGTTTGCCGAGCTCAGGATAAACACAGAGCTCTTCGCTGATCGAGTGCCTGGCGACTTGCCAGACAAACTGGTTGGACCAGCGTTCGTAGCCATCCTTGTTGCCAATGTTCGAGATGGCTTGCTCATAGAAGGCTTCGATCTGAAGGCTTCGGTTAGTTTATCGACGACGAAGACAGGGTCAATTACGAACCTCACGATGATCGTCTTTGATGCTTTGGAGGACGCCAGGACGGTTGAGGTGGGACGCTCCACCTTGAGGCTTGTCCTTGCCCATACCAAAGGCGGCGTTATGCATGGTGTTGACGCCTTCAGCGGCTTTGTTCTTCGTCGAGTGAGGGTCGGCAGAAGAGGTCATGTTCAACATGTTGGCTATTCTTAGGGGTCTTGGAATGATTGGGCGACTTGTTGTAGAGAGTAGAGTGCGGGAAGCGAAGATGCGTGTGGATGTTCTTAGCATTTAGAAGTGAATAGGCGAGCGGTGAATAGGTTATATACCTTTCGAAGAAGGCTCACTTGAGCCATGATATACATTCCTGGACAGATGTCCACGCTTTAGAGGAATGAGATCATATATGTCGTGCATTCGTCGTAGAAAGTGGTTCATTCGAAGAGGGTCGATGATGTAGCCGATGCTTTCATCGCAAAGCAATAGGGGCTGAGTTACTGGATCGGGTAGGTGCTCCACCTTGTTTGGGTAAAGGAGGATAACGATTTGGTCCCGTTGTCGAGCGTGGTGAACGTGGGGTTTGCTTCCGGGCGAATGATGAGGACCGGTTTTAAAGGAGCCAATCGCGGATTGGGGATTTGTCACTTTGGTGTCCTGGATGGAAGTGCAGGAGAGTGATCTACATAGGTGTCGATGTGACGGCAATGACGGGCTTATGTCAGACCTCCACAACTTTCGCGGCTGTCCGGGGTGCTCAACAATATAAGTAAAAGTTTAGAGTCGCCGGAAAACAGTTCAGGATTAGGGCGCACAAAATCTGTTATCTACAGGCAGCAACCAATGTCATGCCATCCGGCGTCATCACGATACAAGAGAGCAAAGGAAAGATCCGTGAGCCCTCCGTCAGTAAAAGGGATGTCCCTAATTAGATCCTTTCCCACTTCGTTACATTCGCAGGTGATGAATATCTATTGCATACCTCAAATCAGTGGCCCATCATGGACTTCTCCCGCTGTTTCCCAAGGTGTCATCTTCCTACCATACACAGTCAAAGAAAAGTCTAAAGTATTTATATGGTGATCACCGCAGAGTCAAGATCATGAAGGTCTGCCAAAAGCTACACGAATGTAGCGAGCCCTGAGAACCCCGGCCTTTTGATCGCGATGAAACCCAGTCCCTCAAAGTAGATTCCAAGGCGAAGGGCAACAAAGCGCCTCACGTACTACATATGAGAGAACTTTGCTATCTTAGGCCACTAGGACGGGGACCATAGTGATTATATGATAACTGTTCTTTTGCATTTTGAATGAAAAGGTGCTGGATGGAGTGAGAAAATCTGAGCCTAGTGGAACGGCACCCGTTGTCTCGATTGGCTGTTCACCTTGGAAGGGTAGAAGTCGATCCTTTCGCCAGTAGTCAGTAGCCAATCTTTTTGAGGGACTTCCGATTTCTCAGGAGGAGATCCGAATGGATATGGACTGCTTTCTTGCCCTCTTTGAGACGTTGTGGGAAGCGTAGTTATTTGCCGATGCAACTCTTATATTTAGGCACAGTGCTGCACCATCATGAACGGAGAATCCTCGCATGTTATATGCCCATCTTTGCTGTATTCCATCAGCGGTTGGAAGGCAACTCTACTCTGCTACTCAGATAAGCAGCTTGTTTCTGAATAGAAATGTAGCACTTCTCTCCCAATCTCACAGCTCATGTCGAGCGAAGCAGACGAGACCGCTGTTGATTTTTGTCTCACATTTGGAGCCTTCCTATTGTACTTGCTGCTCGTCGGTGAGTCTACAGCATTAACGCGAGATAGACTGCCGCTGACTGAACTTGAAATCCTTGCAAGGCGTTCATTTCTATCTCTGCCTCTATGCCTTCATGAAGTATCGACAATCTCCCCTCGCCATTCGGGAAACGCGCATCGTTTATGTTCGTGTGATGTTTCTGACCTTGTTTCTCTCAACGGCGACATTCGCCTTGGATCTAGCTCACTTCTATGTGGGAGTGTGGAATGGCGAAAAGAATGAGAGGTCTATTAAGGTCGCGTTATGGCTGGAGGTATTTTGTGGCGCCTTTGTTGCAGGGACCCATCTAACTGCTGATGGTCTTTTGGTATGTCATCCAGTTAGGTACATTGCTTAACTGATGCTAAAAGAAGCAGGTCTGGCGATGCTACGTGATTTGGATAGGTAATTTATGGGTTGGCCTCGCCCCTTTGCTTCCGTACACAGCAGCCGCTGGTAGGGCTCTTTCACTCACGATCTTTGTTTCTTAATTCTTAATATTTTTTGACAGGATTGGGAATCGTTAATGTCGTTAGCAACGCACTCTGCACTAGCCGCGACATGACGAATATGGTGTGCAGGAACGACGGCGTCACGGTCCACCGTGGACTATACTACCTCGTTGCCACCAGCGTGAATTTAAGCGCCACCGTGCTTATCTGCGTGCGGCTTCTTCGCGTGAAGCAGGAGATGAACAGAGCTTTGGGATCTAGTATCCCTACAACAGAGAGAGTCTGGGCCTCGGCGGTTCCATATACCAGGGTCACCATGCTCCTGATGGAATCGGCGTTACCTTTCACTCTGCTCGGGATCGCAGCCGCCATTTTAACGTTTGTGAATTCAGATTCTGCGCAAAAAGCTCAAATATTTACGAATCGAATGTGGACTATGGCTAGCGTGAGTTTCCATTCAGCATTTGTATGCCGTCTTTGTATGCTGATGGTGATGTTCTCTTCAGGGACTTACATCCCAAGTTATCACCTACCGCGTGATTACAGGACTCTCCTGGGTGTCAAGTCTAGTAGGAGACAGAGAAAGTCTTTCGCATCCCATTCATTTCGTTCGTAGTGATGTAACTCTGAGTACTGGCGCATCCTCCCAATCGATATAAAACCAGCGATGAGTGCGCGCATGCTTTGGGCAGACGATCGCCGTCGTGGGCGCCCTGAGAAAGTTGAGGCGCCGCCTATCGCAGTGAAGTATTTTTGCATCGCTGAGGTCGTCGAATGTGTCGTTCAAATCATCCCTGGTCAATATCTCGGGCATCAGCTATCTCATTCACCCTAACAGATAAGATGAAGAAAAAGGGAGGAAACGGAAAGACTCACAGTTCCTTGTCACGGTCGCCATCCATCAATGTCTCTCCAGGTAATTCCTCAAGCAAGAGGACAGTCGGTGTGATTGTGTGTTTCGTTTCTCGAAATGAAAACCACGGCGAGGAAGTGCAGCTTGAGTGGTCGTCATCCTTGCATGTGTACCTATTTGATTCTTCAAGAAGGAGGGATGCACCACGAGGATTGGCAGCAAAGTGCTTGTCCAACAGAAAATCGTAAGCGGGAATATCGAGTTCTAGACACCCAAAGTCTGTTGAACCATATGGTAGAGACTTGGATCGTAGGGGACGATTGTAAGGGCCCCCGCAAAAAAGGCCATAACACCGTGGCACCACAACGCCCATTAGCTCGGCCTCGTCAAGTTTCTCGTAGAACCAGCCTTCGCGCGCTAGAGACCTCGAATAGGTTGGTTGTGCCACCTTGATGCAGAGTGGTGGTAGTGATTTCAAAATGGAGTCTGTCCAAAGTACAGATCCTTTGTCTGAGGTGGAAACCGAAGGGCGAATGTCGATCACGTCGAGAGAGTAAACGAAGGAAGAACGACCATCTCCCAAGAAACCATCTGGGCTCGTGCCGGTCATCATAGACATCTTGCTACTCTTCCGAGGAGAGATACGAGCTTCGAGGGTATATCCTGTGGTGGGGAGAACACGGGAGGCAAGACTTTCGAAGAAGGGGTCTCCTGGAGAATTACAAGTCCATGTTGGAGATGGAAAGGAGGTCGATCTATCGAGAGTAAGGGGTGCAGACTCGCCACTCGCGTCGCGGGCAAGGCCATGGATGTGGATGCTGGTGAAAAGGTCGAGGGGGCTCTTCATTCTTGACGTTCAGGAAGAGCGACGGTAAAGGACAAGTGCCGTTTTGCACGCTGACAAAGATACACGCATGAGACTCTCCACGGCCATCAGCGTCTCGGCCTAACTTTGCGCCACAAAAGTTCTATTCTACTGAGTTGGCCATGAGTACGTAGACACAGAAGACAGATAGATGCTCGTGCACCTAGATTACAAATTGAACGACAATCTTTTAAAAGTTCCAATGTTCGTCTCCAGCCTGCATCCCTCTCAGTCTCCCATTTAATCTCGCACAAGATTCGAGGCCAGGTAGGCTATTCTAGAGAGGGGTACGATGAGGGGGGTTGCAGCAGGTCTCTACTTACATTTACAGCAAAGATCGATTACGGAAAAAGGGCAGATCACGAGCATCTCGCGGCAGAGAGATGGCACCTCAACTCACGATCTCTTCGATTTACCCCGGAAATGATGTGAGCGAGAAATGCACCATGGCGTTACCACTTCTCACTACTCTTCCTGGGGCTGAGGTGTGCGGGCAATACCGCCGTTGATCTAATGGTACTCACACAGATGTTACTTGGCGGCAACGTGACATCAAATTGGGTGGAACGTCCCTTTTAATATAGAGGAGGCTCTTCGAGCGAAGCCGTTCCTTTCCACTGCCATTCTCGCAGTCTCATGGCAAGCCAGGGTGATGTAGCCCCCATCGTTGTTTCCCTATCCTTTGGGGCATTCCTAATGTACACATCTCTCGTCAGTGAGTTGGCCCTGAAAAAGTTGAGCGCTTGATTCACTAAAATTAATACCAACATAAAAGGCCTTCATATTTACCTTTGTGTCCATGCTTTCATCAAGTACCGAGAATCTACATTGGACGTCCGGAAGGCTCGCATCCATTATGTTCGGATGATGTTTGTTACCCTATTTTTCTCGACAGCGACGTTCGCATTGGATCTGGCCCATTTCTACGTTGACGGGTTAAAGAAAGGGAGGACAAAGGAATCCATTGGCACTGCGCTGTACCTGGATGTGTTCTTCTATCTGTTTATTGGAGGCACCCATCTCACGGCTGATGGTCTGCTGGTGCGTCTTCCCCGAAGGATATGCGGAGTGAGCTGCATCTCACCACAATTCTGGACAGGTCTGGCGATGCTATGTTATCTGGACAGGGAATTGGCGTGTTGGACTGGTCCCCTTGCTCCCATATGCAGCGTCCATCGGTACGTTCTTCTCCGTTGTTCGTTGTCTGGTGAATGTCTCAATCCTCACCCATGGCAGCGATAGGAATCTTGAATGTCGTTAGCAATGCACTTTGCCCAGGGCCGGATCCCACGAATGTCGTATGCAAGAACCATGGTGTCACCCTCCATCGCGGGCTGTACTACCTTGTCGCCACTAGCGTCAACTTGACCGCCACCGTATTAATCTGCATACGGCTTCTTCGTACTGGGCGTTGGATGAAGAGAGTCTTGGGCTCAGAAGGCATCTCAAGTTCCAACGACGCAGCAACGACGGAGAGAGTGGGGGATCAAGTGGTTCCCTATACAAGAGTCGCCATAGTGTTGATCGAGTCGGCGTTACCATTCACTATGTTGGGTATTGCAGCGGCTATTGTGGCCTTCGTCGATACGACCCCGGCAAACCATGCACTTATCTTCTCAAGTCGGCTGTGGACAATGGCTAGCGTGAGTTTCTCTCCGATCTCTTCTCATATCACGTTCGCTGAATTATCTTTTTGGGCTTAGGGACTTACAGCGCAGGTGATCATCTACCGGGTTATTACTGGGACTTCATGGACGTCAAGCCGGGATGAGGAACGCTTTGCACTATCGCACTCGATCAACTTTTTGCGTACTTCGACGAGTAGTGCTCGCTCGGGTAATCAAAACGATGTCCCATGATGCACCAGGTCTGGCTTGCCATCTGCGCAGCTAAAAAAAAATCTCCTCCGATTTAATTGAGTAGAAGAGTTCGAGGGAAAAGGAACGAGTAAAGTTCCCCAGAGGCTACACTTCTACGCCGTAGCCATCTCGTGTCTGCTCCTGCCAGTGGAGATAAGCGGCTAATGGGATTTTCTCGGATGGACATCACGTCAATTAGAACTTGAGGAAGCAAGGAATTCTCGCGGAATAGGAGCCAAAGTGATTTTGCCTGTCGTTCAAGATGAATCAATTGTGCTACTTGGTACTGTAGAAGATATATCAGTAATCGTCTCGGACCTCCTGGCATTTAGCCTCCGTCATAACCTTAGTAGTAGCATTGCTTGAATATGCAGGTAACTTTTTTACTCCCTAAGATCTCCTTTACACCATCTGATATAACCTAGAGCAGCTTCATGATGAGCAACTAGTGCATTCTCCCAGTCGATATAAAACCAGTGGTGGACGTGTCCATGCTTTCGGCACGCGATTGCTGTGCTAGGCGCCTTGAGGATATTTGGGGGACGCGTATCACAATGCACAATTTTTGCATCTCTGAGGTCGTCGAATACCTCGTGCAGGTCGTCGCTGGTGAACGCATCAGACATCGGCTATCTTGTTAATTTTGAGAGAAGAGGAATAGAAGCGAAGACAAGGGAACAAAGAGGAGACCCACAATTCTTTCTCAAGATCAGCCTGAGCATCACCCAAAGTTGCACAGGGCAACTCCTCAAGCACGAGTAGAGCTGGGCTGATTGTGCTCTTGTCTTCGCGGAACGAAAACCAAGGTGAAGTCGCGCAGCTCGCGTGTTTGTCATCCGAGCAATCGTACCTGTTGGTTTCTTCGGGAAGAAGCGCAGACCCACGAGGATTGGTAGCGAAATGCTCCTCCACGAACATATTGTACTCGGGGAGATTGAGTTCCAGGCACCCGAAGCTCGTTCCATTTGCAGCACCGTTTGATGATAGGTTGTGCTGCGGTGGACAATTGTAAGGGCCTCCGATAAACAGGCCATAACACCTTGGCACCACGACGCCCGTCAGGTCTGCTTCGTCGAGTTTCTCGTAGAACCAGGCCTCGCGCGCTATCCCCCTTGAGTAGGTTGGCTGCGCTACCTTGATGCAGAGTTTGGGGAGTGATTTCACAATGGGGTCGTTGGAAGATAGAGCCACTTTGTCTGAGGGAGAGCCCGAAGGATGAATGTCGATCACGTCGAGAGAGTACACAAAGGAAGAAAGCCCATATCCCAAGTACCCATATGGGTTTGCGCTTGTTGTTGAAGAGATCGTGCTACTCTTCCGGGGTGAGATCCGAGCTTCGAGAATATATCCTGTGGTAGGGAGAACGCGGGAGGCCAGGCTTTCAAAGAAGGGGTCTCCTGGAGAATCGCAAGTCCATGTCGGAGATGGGAAGGAGACCGACCTGTCGAGGGTGAGCGCTGCAGGCTCGCCATTCGCGCCGTGTGCGAGCCCGTGGATCCGAACGCTGGTGAATAAATCAAGTGGCCCTTTCGTCTTCATTCTAAAAGAAAGGGCGTAGTCGAAACGGTTGCGGAATGAGTAGCACACCTTTTAAAGCATTCTTTGCGCGCTGACAAAGATATTAAGCGCCACATGGGTTATTTTTAGTCACATGCTTTTCCCAATCTGAATTTGCGACATACGACGGAGTTTTCATGCATGAAGAGTTGTCTGAAACGTTTCTGGCGCGCTATCGCTGCTATTAACCACAGCTTTGAAGTGCCAAATTTCTTACAGTTGAGCGACAGAGGACGCAAGAACCCTTGTCAATCTTCAATAATTTCGTAGCTCGACCCATCAGTGGTTCGGCTTCACTTCCCTCCGGCGGCTACCCCACTTGCTCACTCGGTCCGGCCCAGTCAATGAGACAAGTGTTCATTGTCAAAGTCAGCGTTGGATCAATTGTCAGTACCTTGCGTTTCTCGCAATCAGGTAGGCTCCAAGAATGGTGTCGTGACCCTGTATGTCACAAATGAGGTACCGGAGGTCTTTTCGATGACGGAGTGGCACTTGTGATTCTGAATAGCGCTTGGACCCAATGAAATTATCGCGCATCTGTAAGCACAGGGACATAACAAATGACTTGAAGAGCTTGGCTTCCCGGATGATCTAAAGGTGATCAGGGATTCACGAACTTTCGCGGCAGGTAGGTATTGCTTCAGGGGCCTTTATCTGCTGCTATGCTTCTCTGTCAAGCCACTCCTCTGCGAGATTGAACGGCCAAAGTTGGAGGAAGATGGTATTAGCAATAATATCAAGTAGTATTGGAGGGCCTGCTCTCTTATCCTTTCTCGTCATTCTCGTGCTCCCTTACCGCCATCGCGACAAAGCGCTCAGCGCTCAGTCACAATTGCCGATATGAAGAATAGGATGTATCGGGGAAAATGCCCGATGGCGGTGTCATCATGAGTCGAAAGGTAATGATAGCAGGCGCTAAATCGTGTCTGATGCAAGACAGCCACACCCAGCCTCGTTGTGTCTCAAATGCTCTTGCGAGTGTGACGTCAGTAAGGGTGGCGAAATCCCAGTTTGTCTCCCCCGATACTTGTACCAGGCGAAAGCGAATCAATCATACCGTTATTGGCTATGAGCATGCTTCTAGTGACTTAGCTTTTAACCAGTGTCTGGTAGCATGATTTTCGGTATCACATTCTCATTGGCACACAAGCGCCCAAATCCCGAACGAAATGGTCCGTTTGCTCGGGCGTCGTGGGGTTAGGGGTCCGGTCAACCGGGCCTTTTTTTGGGTCCTGCTCATTGTTTCTGACAACGACGACATGGTTGGTAAACATAAACCTTCGCATGAAACAAACATTGGACCGTACTGACATGGTCATGTTCAATCGGATGAAGCCGCACGATGCCCGTATCCTACGCAGGCTTAGTCCCCAACGGGTTCGTTCTGCTCCCAAATTCATATCGACCTTGGTGCCCTCTGGCTCGCTCACGGAGACCTAAGCTGGCGCGTTGGAGGTTGATGGATGCTGGCAGCTCTTTCTCTTTGCTCTTCGTGTGCCTCTTTAGGTCCCTGGTGGGTCCAACCGAAGAACTGGGGAATACCGCTATCGCGTTCGGTGGAATTCTCCTGGCGACGTACGCCGTTTATGTAGAGTGCCAGTGCGGCGAAGGAGGTGCGTAGCCTTGCAGCTGAGGTTCCTGGCATGTTTTAGCTGACCGCTACGGCGTTTATCGACAGAGGAGAGAGACACAGCATGACCAATGGATCTCTTCGATGATCGATAAACTAGACCTTCATATCTCCCTGCTTAGATCGAAGCCAATGCAATGACTTCACCGTCCTCATCGACCCCCAACCCACTGTCCTGAAACTTGACAACTACGTCTGTGTCGTTGGCTATCGCAAGCAGAGCAATACGGAAACTCAACGGTTGCGGAGGCTACCTTCTGCAGCCGTGATTCTTGAAGCTCAACGGCTCGTTTCCATCCGCTAGTCCCTCCCTATCCAGCCCAGACTCCTGCAGGGCTGTTGTCTCGGCATGAATGTAGCCTGTTGAACTCCATCCCCCCCCTTCTTCTCTCCATCCCCTCCTTGACTCAGATTACATATTGGCTAACCTGCAGATGCAAGGACCACCGGATCTGTTCACCCACGTCTAGGTTCACGGTCTTGCCTATGCGATGAATGGGGAGTCCAGACAACTCACACAACAGAGGAGTCCATTTTATTGCCAACGCTGATACCGTATGTCCAGGGGACGGCTTCTTACAGAGCCTCACTGTGACATCTTTACCACAGGCTATACCCTCGAGGCCCTCATCTCTCCCAAACCGACTATCATCTGGACCACAGGTAGATGCTAGGATGGTCTCTTGGGTAAGTCATACTTGTCCTTTGTCTACGCTCTTGACATCATCGGCATCCAGCCTCCAGGCCTCGAGTGGGTTCGCGGACCTCCTGCATACGAAGACCACATCCGACAACCTCCACCTCGCCTTTGCATCAAGTTTCCCTACTCGGAAGCCTGGTTCCACCAAAGACTTGACAAGACTGTGTTGACGGGTATTGATGGACCTCGGCGCTACGGGCGCTTCTTCGAGTGACCGTTCAACCGCCTACACTCTTCCAAAGCCTCGTTACATGCTAGATCGAACGAAGCCAAGGGGAACTTTGGATCTCTGAAGATCAACATCCTGTAATACGACACAACCGCAGACCAGCACTTTTCTCGAAACCTTCGTGGTGCGGCCCTTCTCGCAAGAAACAGGCGATAAGACAGGCTAGGACGACAAGAAGGTAAGTTACGCATCGTCGTCTTGGTTTCTTGTTCCGGGAGGCATAAGCTGCGGCTTCCCCATCGATCCTCTTGTTGGGGGAGTTCCCCAGTGGTATGTTGACGGACGAGGATTGGATGAGTAATGTGTAAGTTCCCTCCATCGTCATCGATTTCTCTTCAAAGCCTATCCTGCTTCCCAATACTTCTGAGGATCAATGTGGAATTCTTTATTTTCAGGCGATCTGTCCCGCGCGAGCGCCTGGTATTATGGCTGTACTGCGTCCAAGGCACGGGCTGCTAATATGTTGGCTGGGAGGATGCGTTAATCGCCCACCGCGAATGCGTTCTTCACTCAATCAAGCTGCGTATAGGGGATTTTAAGCGAGCAAGATCCCGTCCTGCAAGTGCGGCAGAACGCGAACGGCTCACCCCACTACTTGGTTGAAATAAGGCTAGGAGATGGACCCGAATGCTTTCCTAGACCGGTGACCCCGAATGCACCCGTTCAGGCGCTGTACCTGACACCAGCTTGGTAACCACCTGGCAGACCCAGAGTAAGTACAGGCACAAATACGACTCTTACGCTCAGGAATGAAGTGACTCAGATGAGACCTCTCCTCACAATCTCTTCGATCCATCCCGGAAATGATGTGAGTGAGTCTAAGAGATGCCCATGACGTGGCCGCTGAACCACTTCCCACTCTTCCAGAACTGCGGTTCACCTAATGAACCCACGTATATGTAAATGGGCAGCAACGTTACCTCAGATTGGAATGGAAAGGCCGTTCAAATATATAGATGAGGTTCCTCCAGTGAAGTCGTTCCTTTCCGCCGTCATTCCCGCAGTCTAATGGCAAACCAAAGAGATGAAGCCCCCACCGTTCTTTCCCTAACATTCGGGGCACTTCTGATGTATACTTCTTTCGTTAGTAAGTTGGTCCTGACAATTTTGGACATTTGGTTGGCTAACCTCGATAACAACTTACAAGGTCTTCACATCTACCTATGTATTCATGCTTTTCTCAAGTACCGGGAATCCGCACTCGACGTCCGGAAAGCTCGCATCCACTACGTCCGTGTGATGTTCATCACTCTGTTTCTTTCGACCGCGACGTTTGCATTGGATCTGGGCCACTTCTACGTTAGTACTGAGTTCAATAGCAGGAAGACAAAGACGTCCATCGAGATTGCGTTGTACGTGGAGGTGGCCTTTCATCTCTTTATTGGATTCACGCATTTGACGGCGGATGGCCTCTTGGTGCGTTTTCTCTCTGAAGGATTGTCGGGATATCTCGAATGAACCGCACCTTATCAACAATTCCAACAGGTCTGGCGATGCTATGTGATCTGGACTGGGAAGAAGTGGCTTGGCCTCATCCCCTTGCTCCCTTATGCAGCGTCCATTGGTACGTTCTTTTCCATCAGTCATCGTGCCGTCCATGTCTCAATGTTTATGGAAGCAGTGGGAATCTTGGATGTGGTTAGCAATGCGCTTTGCCTGGGACGTGACCCAAACAATGTCATATGCAAGAATCACGGCGTCGCTCTCCATCGCGGGCTTTACTATCTTGCTGCCACCAGTGTCAACTTGGCCGCCACTGTCCTCATCTGCATACGGCTTCTTCGTACCAGGCGGTGGATGAAGAGAGTTTTGGGCTCGGAGGATACATCAAATTCCGAAGATGCAGCAACGACCGAGCTAGTGGGGGGACCAGTGGTTCCGTACACCAGAGTCGCCATAGTTTTGATTGAGTCGGCGTTACCGTTCACACTTTTGGGTATTGCAGCGGCTATCGTGGCATTTGCGAATACGAGATCGGCAAACAATGCACATATCTTTGCAAGCCGATTGTGGAATATGGCTAGCGTGAGTTTCTCTCCTAGTTCTTTTCCTATCACGGTCGTTAAGCGATCTTCCTCCGCTTAGGGACTTGCAGCGCAGGTGATTATTTATCGGGTTATCGCTGGGACTTCATGGACGTCGAGTCGAGAAGGGGATAGATATGCACTTTCCCACTCAATCAACTTTTTGCATACTTCGAATAGTCGTGCTCGTTCTGGTATTCAAAATTACGTCCCATGATGCACCACCCCTGGCTTGCCATTTGCGCGGTTCGTGACTCCGATTGAACTGAGGAGATGAGTTTGAGGGGATAAAATTCCCGCATGCTACACTTGTAAGCTGCAGCTGCCACTTATTGCTCAGTCCGAGATAAGCGGCCAACCTTTTGCCTGGCCACTTTAGGGCAAGGGCCACACGGAATCTTCCTTGCGATGCGCCGCCGATGTGGTGAAGGGCGTGTGAAGCCGTTCACCTGAGATTCCAAGGAGTTCTGCGTCGTGACATGAACAGAAGAAACTCGCCAATGGAAGCTGTATCTCCTTGGATTCTATAGCTCCCCTGGTTCTCGACTTCCTCCATCCGTACTTTGGCTCAGACGATACGCCAGCATCTGGGTCAAACACTTGCTACTCTGCCTTCTCCCCACCGGTCTAAGTGGCTCTCAGTCCAGCCCAGGTCTCTTGAAAGACTCTCATCGATTAGCAATCAAGAAACTTACTGCCCTCGTCGAGTCCATCAACCTCTCGTGCTTGGCATGATGGAAGGAGACAGATTTTAGGGATTACAGGCGAACAAGGTTCATGATCATCTTGGTTTCACAGTTTCACTGACTGCAAGAAGCCTCGAGTAACCGGACGGACGCAGATCACTTTGGACATCATAGATTGCTCAGAATCACAGACGTTGCCCTGGTCTCACTGCCCGCTGGCTCAGGGGCTTCGGGCTTGGTGGCAAGGAGCGACCTTGAGGTTCGTGCGCTCAGATCCTTCGGATTTCCCTCCACGGGCGCTGAACGTTCAGTGGCCAATCTCTTAAATGTGCTCTCATGGTCAGACAGACGTCTTGCTGGTCGCTGAACAATGAAAATAGAGAGGGCTCATCAACGCTTGCGTTCCACCTCAGGCTCATCGAGCCCTGTGCAAGACATGTGTCAATCATTCGGTATTTTTGGCTCATCTCTTTGAGATGAGTAGTTCAGCCTCGCAGGAGACGGAGATAAAGAGACGCGTTTAACAGGGAACTGAGGGGAATGCCATTCGCTCTCGAAGAACGACGTCTCGGAAGACTTGTTGTATCGCGGTAAAGTAGTAAGCCCTCCGATGCCAGTGATCGCTTCTTTTGATCTGGAAGGCATACGCCTGGGGGTCCACAGCTTATCGTATCCACTGGGCCCAAAATAGTTGCATCTACTTGCGTTGGCCGCCGCCGGAAACAAGAAGTCAACATGAAGCGAAAGTCAGTCAATATGGCCACCAGGGCCCCACATTAGTGACATTACGCATTCGAAAAAGCCATTTCGGGCCCTTTCTGATCCCATTGTACTGATCCTCCCTCGTCTATCAAGTCACAGCTTCATTTTGCCGCGATTCATAACATCTGTACCACGCAGAGAGTCAAGACCTCAGCTTCCGAGAACCTGTTCCCTTCTCTGCCAACTTTCGTATCCACCTGGCGACAGAAGGCCTATTATAATCCAGGAACATGGCGGTCATTGAACTCACGATTACTTCTCCCCCTCACGATGCCATCGCTAATCGTTGAAGATATTGCACCGTTCCTTCACTACACACCCTCAAATGAGTGGCGTCTTGGATTGGACAACCTTACACAGTGAGTTCCCCTCCACCTCCAGCTTTGCCGCATATCCAGATGGTATTAGCTTGACGCTAAGCATTCCAAATCCACCATAGGTCTAGCGGAGGAACAATCACAGTCACCGCATCGGCAGCTTCCACCGTCTGCTTCAGCTTTTACGGGACAGGAGTGGGGATCTACGGCACTAGGCGTTTTGCCTCTGGACTATATCGAGTCAAGTTGAACGACAGTGCGCTCAACACAGAATCAGCAGAATTCCAGGGCAACATATGGGGTCAAACCCTGTTCAAGGATAGTGCTCTGCCGAAGGGCACCCACCGCGTTTGTCTCGAAAATATGGAGAACAAATTGAGAGATTTGGACTATGTGAGTACCTGCAGGCATACTGGGTGACAATTCTGATCAGAAAGGATTGGAAAGATAATCTTGGACCCGAGTATAGGCAGCGACGATGAAACAGTTACCGCACACACCGTTCAAGACACCGATCCCTCATTCAGCTACGACCCACTGGAACAATGGACTCTAGATGCGCCTGATGTGCATGCGTATTCTGCAGGGTCCGGACAGTGAGTGCCCTTCTTCCAGTAGACGATGCCTAAACGAACACCTGCATCAGCGCCACGAATATCATTGGTTCAAGTGCAAGATTACGCTTCAAAGTACGCACTCTCCCTCCACGATTTAAGGTAGTGATAACCGAACGAATCAGGGTCATCGTATGCTATCGCTTTTCCAAACTCAACTCATCCATAGCCACAGGCGACGCTATCGCACTCTACGGCCCAGCTGGTACCAAAGCAGCACCCAGCTACTCTGTACGAGTAGATAACCGCTCAGCGGAGATTTTCTCAGCCTCGACATTCAGTTTCAACCCCCTGCGCCCCCAACAGCTCATGTACTTTGGCGGAAACCTAGGACCTGGCGAACACGAGCTTGAAGTGAAACTGGAAGCCGCTATACCCGAACAATTCCTTGTTATCGACTATGCCCAGATCTTCACAACACCCTCAATAGGCGGAGATACACCGCTCTTGGGAGTGATTCCGAGTACAAAGTTCGTCGTGCTCCCTTGTCGAATGTGAGAGAAACAATTGATTATGTGTAGCTCAACCGCAACACCCAAAAGTGCCTCAAAGTAGGTCCCTGATCCCGAGATGTTGTGAACCGTAGCTAATTCGACCAGCCCCAATTCGATACCCGCGGGCCTTTTAGCGGCAATCGTCGTCACTGGATCCATTGCCTTTCTCGCCCTGGCTCTGCTCCTCTGGATATTCCTCCTGATCAAGAGAGGGAAACTACGACGGCCGGTCGATCCTGAGCGAACCAATCGTCGACTTGACCCATTATTTGTCTCAGGAATATTCCAATCTGAAGGAACTGCCAGTCCTGGACTGGCTCCCGTTCCATACTTTGTAGGGCCCGTAAGTCTCCTACTCTTCTTGTGAGTCGGAACCGCTGGCTAACATAATTTCTAGATCGAAGCTTCGCAAGTGAGGCGGAAATCAAGAGTCGAGCTTGAGAATCCGCGGCCTACAGGACCTGGACGGTCTCAAGCTCCTCCACCTGTGTATTCGAATCCATGATCGAAATACTCCGTGATACAAGTAGATAGGAACTCTTTTATACCCATCCACACTCCTTCTCAGGCATACATATATCTTTGGACAAAAGGGAAAATGTTTGAATTGTGTATTACATGTAGCATAGCGGTGTGCGACTGACGGTTCATTGAAAAATATAGATTCACCCGCAGGGAGACGAGATTAAGCAACGTCTCTCAAGCCGCGGAATCAGTTATCAGCAGGAACGCCACTCACTCGCACACGCCCTCCAGATCAGGCACTCGTTCACACCCCTCTGCCAGGGGACTTGCTTAGACCCACAGTATCTTGCACGTTTCAGCCTGGTGGAGGAACAAAGGATGTAAATCAGGACATCAAGAAACAGGACCAGAGAGTCCGGCGTGAGATGACAGGCCACCGACGACGAGCACGAGTCGCTAGGCAAGTGCCACCGCCTGCGATGCTGGCTCGTCAAAGCATCAGACATTAGTGCAGCAGCAGTGCACCTCACCTTGGGCCAAAGAGGTTTCGAAAGATAAGAATCAGGAACTTGAAAGGGCGGAATTTTTTTTACAGAGATCTTTAGCAAGGGAGAGGCGATCACCAGATCACTCTTATATTATGCATATCCCCTTGCTCTGTTTGCGTATATTTGCTTTTGCACTTTTTCTCTTGGGCAGCGACTTTTCCTGTCAGGAAACCTACCCTGATTTTTGGCTAAGTGCCAGATCTACCAAATGCCTTTCCTTGCACGAGTTTTCATGGTTTATCTCCACCTTCACGAAGAGCTGCACTACTCTCTTCATCCTTTCTGGGGTTTGGCGCGCTTCCATCAGGGGAGCTATTGTAAGTCGATAATTCCTGGTAGCTCTGTTAAGGCCTGACAAGAAGTATCCGAGGATTATATGACACGGTCAAACCCTACGTAAGAATTGTGAACCCTCCCATCATCACTAACGGCAATTACAAGGCTCACCCTGTTCCCCTGATGTCCGCGTTCGCTGACCGCATTTGGCGCCCCACGGCGCTTGGACCTTCCCTGCTTAACAATTGACCATGTCGCTAGCTGCCATCGTGTCCCCTGTCTTCCCCCACCAATTGGCTCGGGGTTCATCTTGACCCATGATATTCTCAATCGCACCCACACTGTTGCCTGTGAAATTGGCATCGCCCATCGTTGGCTCTGTCGTACCCTTCATCTAATGTTAATTTATTGCATCACCCCAGACACTGTTACACGAAAGCATGACAGGCGTTCGTAATGTTGGGCTCGCACCGCACAGACGAAGCCACGTGGTATATGAGAGGTGGGATGATCTCGAGCCGGTTGACCACAGCCTACCGCTGTAGCGAAGCGAGGCGTTGCTTGTAAGAATCATACGTACACCGTCAAGTTTCTAGAGTACTAGCAGTTAGAACGCCTTCGACTATTTGACCAATTCAACGACGAAACATTTGTGTCTAGTAGCCTTCCATGGCTTTAATCTGCGGGTAGTGCCATAGGTTTGAGTATCAGAGTTGAGAAGATGATATTGCATATACCCATGCCAAGTCCGCTCTACCCACCCTCTCTAAGATCGTCCAGCGTTTGTCAGTCCTTCAGTAATATCACCGACACGAGGAGAAAAAGAAGGTTTATCAGGACTCACGGTGGACAGACGAAGACGCTTCCAACCTGCCACGAAGTAGTGTTCTCGTTGTGCTCTTTGTTTGCGGTTGTTAGCATTCGAACATACCTTGCGGACATCCAGATCCACTATCGTTATCCATTTTTCTGTTCACCATTCAACCCCCATTCAGCGCCCCTCATAACCCGATACTTCGATCTCATGGTGAGACAGTGCATCACCAAAAGACAGGCAACATTTTAGTGCATTTTGGCACATTGCAAGGGCATGTTTGCATTGTCAGGTAGAGGCTAAATTAAAATGTCGATTTTACGTCTACAATACCCATCGGTGCCTAGAAATGCGGCATCGGGATGACGTGCGACATCGGTGATGCGGGTCCTCCCCGAGGCTACCCTCGTGCCTGTCGCCTCGTCGAACGCCGTGTAACATGCATTGTGATGATGCTAGAAAGACTTGTATGCGTTGTAGAAAATCTGAACCCTCATATAACAAGGCATGGATGGTGAGAGATATGGGACCGTACAGGCTTGACGATATTTTAGTGCATTTTCGCACTTTGCAATGCGCCAAGCGACTTCTAAATGCGGGCTCCGCATTTTGATCCGCAGTGCAGCCTTCCAATGATACGCTCGTATGACAATGCGGCGAGAAGCTCACAATGTGCCAAAATGCACGAAAATGTTTCCCGCCTTTTGGTGATGTGGTATTACATTTTGCGCTGCGAATCCCTTACACATCATTCTGGTTCAGGCTGGTGAAACTGTTGCGCAGTCGGTGTTCCAGGGAGACGTTGGGGAGCATATCTTGCCTGCCATCTTCAAGAACTTCGAGAACTTCCCTGTATCAGAGCAGCGAAAGTGCCTGCTGAGCGTGATGCGGGCCAGTCAGGCATGCTTGAAGGCAGCCAGTACGCACCTCTGGCGTAACTTATATGGGTTTGAGCCGATCTTGCACGTTCTGCCACTTGAAGTGGTAGGTGGTAAATATGTGAGCGCTCTAGTCTCTTGGTTCTATGTCGAGTATGATTTAACACAATACCACCCAGGCTCTCCTGAGACAAAAATTGTCTGACAGTTGTCGGAAACGGTTCGACCTTTATCGTCGGCAAGTGCGCTGCTTCAATTGGAAGGGAGGCCCGAACAAGCAGTTCAGTCTGCAGGTTTACACACGAATTCCCCAACTCATTGACGGGGATGACCTGTTTCCTGGTTTAACCACGCTGCATGTCGTAATGGCCTCCAACCACGAGCAGGGCGGTGTCATTCTGCCGCTACTGGTTTCCCCCGGACTTCTTACAGTCACAATCTCTGGCAGGATCGTTCCGCCAACTCCCTTTCTTCCCCTGCTATCTAGGGTTGCGCCGAATGTGAGGAAACTTAATCTGGAGGGGTATTCGGACCCCATGACGCCTCTCGAAGACGCAAACAACATCACACTCGACACAACCATGCCGCAGGTTGCTGGATTTCGTTCCCTTCAAGTCTTGGTCATTGCCACCTCAGAGCCTGACACTGATTCATTTCATGAGTGCATGACTACCCGTTCAGAATCCACAAGACAGATGCTGGAATCACTCCCACTCCTCACCCGTCTCGAGTTGACTCTGAGTGGCGTCACCGATCTCAGCCCGTCCGAGTCCTCAGCCAATGCCTGGCAGGCGGCCTGTTCCAAGCTCGAGACATTCAAATTCACCTACCCTGTTCGCTCACAAGCAGGCAACCCCGTCACGCTGGAACCATTCCCATTTTTGCCATACGTGACTCATATCTACATCTTCTTCCCCGCCGACTCTGTCCTGCCATCCTCACTGATCATGGGATCTTTCACCCGCCTGGCAGCGGCTTCCCCGAAACTCGAATCTTTTCACATTGAAGCGTATGCTATGAACCTACACCCCCCAGGAGACCTTGCCGACGTACTTCCCCTGCTCTCCTCACGATCTCTTGAAGAACTCATAATCACCGAAGTTGGTCTCCACTACGACCTACCCGTCGGAGCAGCTCCTACCCACTTAGCGGACTGTATCGTGGAGCAACTTGACGAAGATGGCCCTGGAACGCCTCTTACTCGTAACACTGGTGCATCCAACCGCTTCCGTGAGATATGCCTGGCGGAAGTCATACCAACACCATCCGTCGATATCTTGCGGATCTTGGCACAAAGGCTACCCAGGCTCAAAAAACTGCATCTACCCGTCCAGGTTCCAGAGGACTATAGCTTTACCATTGACAGCGACAACGACGCTCCCTTCCAGAACTCCCTCACTCGCCTTCACCTTGGGGACAGTGAGGGGTTAGGTTCGGTCAATATGTTATTCTGCCCAGACCAACTGAGCGCTTTGGTAGAGGCCATTGATACTTGGTTTCCAAATCTCGAGAGGGTTACCGGTAACTGGTTTCACCGCAGTTGGGAATATGTTGACAAGCTTCGAGAGGTTCTACAAAAGCGACGTCGGGCCAAAGTGGTCTGTACTTCCTGTCAAAACGAGGTCTGAGATAGGTGGACATCAGGTCTTTCACGATCGGGATCCGATGTGCGACGGACAGTCATGTACTAACACCGACTTGTTCTCAATTTTATTGGCGATTTTCGCCTGTGTATGTATTTGCGCACGTGTCCATGCCGTGTCCATGCTCGAAGGTATCCTATTTCACGATAAGAGAAGAGCCCAAGACCAGTGAGCACCGTTGTGCGGCTTGGACTATGCTAAAATCATCCACTTTACACCTCGAGGACGCTGGCCTGGCAAAGGCCTATCGGCACTTCCAGTGGTCATCATCTGCAATAGATATCCGCACTTGATTCGCGCAGTTCTCCGTGAGATCCGTATTGCCGAAATGGCCGTGGGCGCTTATCTCGAGCGGCACGAGATGGGGTGCGTGTGACGGCATAGAAATGTCATGTCTGCGACTTTCTTCCTTGCCTAGAATTCGTTGACTCGATTGAATCGAATACCGGGGGAAAGTCCTCGGTGTCGCAGATCGAAAGCCAAGGCTTGGTGAATCATCGCAGGACATCATTGTGAATACCAGAGCGAGCACCACTGCTACTCGAAGTACGCATAAAGTTGATCGAATGCGACAATGCATATCTATCCCCTTCTCGACCAGACGCCGTCCAAGAAGTCCCAGCGACAACCCGGTAAATGATGACCTGCGCCGTAAGTCCCTAAGTTTCAAGAGGATAGATTAACGACCGCGATATGTAAAAAAGAGTTGGGAGGGAAAAATAAAATAAACTCACACTGGCCATCGTCCACAACTGGCTTGTAAAGATACGTGCATAGTTTGCCAAGCTCGTATTGATAGATGCCACGATAGCCGCTGCGATACCCAACAAAGTAAAAGGCAACGCCGACTCGATCAAGACGATGGCGATTCTTGTATACGGAACCACTGGATCCCCCACTCTCTCTGTCGTTATTGTGGCTGCGTCGCTGGAATTGGAGCTGCCAGCGGCCGAGCCCAAGACTCTCTTCATCCACCGCTTGGCACAAAGAAGCCGTACGCAGATGAGCAAGGTAGCGGTCAAATTGACGCTGGTAGCGACAAAGTAGTACAGACCCCGGTGGAGAGTGGAACCGTGGTTCTTGCATATGGCGTTTGTTGGGTCACGTCCCGGGCACAGGGCATTGCTAAAGATGCTCAGGATTCCTACCGCTGTCGTGGTCGAGGAATTGAGACATTCATCATACAATGATTGGTGAAGAACGTACCAATGGACGCCGCGTATGGAAGCAAGGGGGCTAAACCGACCCATGTATCCCCAGCCCAGATGACATAGCATCGCCAAACCTGTGATGATGATGATGATGATGAGTTGCCGTTCACATCTTGGCTATTCATTTCGTGGATCCTTGTGGGAGTAGAAGACTTACCAAGATACCATCAGCCGTCAGATGGGTGCATCCAGTTGACAGACGATAAAACACATCCAGGTATAATGAAATGCGAACCAACTCTTCTTTTGTCCTCCCACTGTTATTGAACCCATTGAGGTAAAAGTAGGCCAGATCGAATGCAAACGTCGCCACTGAGAGGAATAGAATGAGAAACATCGCTCGGACATAGTTGATGTGACGAGCTTTCCCTGAGACGTCGAGGGCGCAGTATTGTTGGTACTTGACAAAACTATGGATGCAAAGGTAGATGTGAAGGCCTTGAAAGTTCAAGTCATGATTAAAGTCAGATATGCAGCTGCAATATGTAGTATAGCGGCCGACTTTGGTCACTCACTGATGAGAGAAGTGTACATCAAGAGCGCCCCCAATGATAGGGAGAGAAAGATGGGGTCTACGTCTCCCTCGCTTTCCATGAGACGGGAAGGATGGTAGTGGAAATCAAAGGCTTCTTCTAGTAGGAGCCTTCAGCCTTCATTTATATACTTTCTTACACGGACCTTCTATTTGATTTGATGTACAACGTTGCCGCCAACTGACGCGGTCCGATTAGATGATGAACAAGTGACAACGATCCTGGGTCATGATAATATTCGGCCATGCGGGTCTGGAGAGCGCTTAGGGCTCCTCTCTATGTTTTGATACTTCCAAACTCAGCCGGCTTTTTTTTTTGGATCTCAAAACCCAGTTTATTAGCCCCTTACTGCTCTCAAGTCACCTCTGAGCTGGGATTATCGCAGAGGACGGTCGGATTGCACTGAGGATCGATGACGAGAACATCACTGACAGGCTGATGCCAACGACAGCTGCTTGACATTTCCCACGCACCTGAGGGGAGGGGCTTGATCTCAGGGCTCGCTATCATGGCAGCCCCTTGCCCTTGAGTTACAACACGATACGTACATCAAATTGAGGGGAAGGTTATGGGAAGAACAAGAAAGGAGAGCCGGCTCACGAGCGATTGACTGTCCTCTTTCTAGATCACATTCAATGGCATCGGAATTTAGTAAATGGACGGGGCGAACCGGTGGGGCATTCCCAGCAACGGTTTGGCGTGGGGCCAGATACTACGAAAGGACAGTCGTACTACCATAATACAGCATCCCTAAGTACGAACCTTTGCGCAATCCCTTTTCCATAACTGTTGACTGTGGGCAACATCTTCCTCTACCCCCCAGCCGATAACAACTCTCATGCAGAGATGGTTTTTGGGGTGGCCATACTCGACGCTGAAGAAGAAGCATCCGCAACGCCAACTTTCCAGACGTCCAACCCGCCCTCTCCTCCAATGCCCACCATCCCACGTGTCCAATCGACACTCAAGATTTTCTTCGTGCCATCTGTGACAAGGAGGAAAACGTCAGCACGGATTCCCGAGAGCTGTTCATGAAGAAAAGGGGAAGGACGAGAGAAGTAAAGAGCATGGATCGGTCACAGACCCGAGGAGCCCTCTTACAAACACCAGAGACAAAGATCTGGAGGAAGAAGAAAAGGAAGAAGATAACAGTACGAACGAAGGAAGAAAACGATAGAACGAGCAAAGGGAGAGAAGAGAAGAGAACAAACGCACCCCAAGCTCTGAACGTCGAAATAGCCGCCTTGGTACTCCTCACATCCCACACTCTCACAACACCATCATACGCGCCCGTCACAACCTGATTCTCACTCTCCCCTTGCCCTCCCCCTTTTCCTCCTGCTGGAATAGCAAGACAACTCGGCGTAGCAGGATGCACAAAACTCGCTACCGCCGCCGACACCCCTTCAAATCCCTCACGCAAATCAAACATCGTCATCGTCCTATCACTCGACACCGCCAACACCGTATTCCCATTCGCCGACACGGCTAAATCCAAGAATGGCTTTTCAGAACACGAGATCGTACGTGTGCATAATCCATTTTCGACGTCCCATGTTCGGACTGTCGAGTCGAATGAGCAGCTGATAGCGGCTGTTTTGGTGGTGGTTGTGTCGATCCAGGTGGCCTTTGAGACGCGGGAGAGGTGGGATTTTAGGACGTTCAGGGGTGCTTTACGTTTTGTTTCTGCGGTGATTGTTGTTGTAGCGTCGTCTTCGGTTGTGGTCACTTTACGTCGTTTTTTTGATCGGCTGCTGTCTAGGGTAGAGGCGGTGGTGGAGGAATCGCTGACTTCGTGCGAAGGAGGGATAGAGGTGTCCCAGAGACCGATGAGACCATCCCATGAGGCTGTCAAGAGGTGGGTTCCTGAAGCGTTGGCAGAGATGGATGAGAGAGGCGCGGTGTGGAGGTGCAGCGTGGCGAGCGTCGTGCTCTTGCTGGACATGGGGTCCAGAGAGATGGAGGTGATGGCTCCTGTGTGGTCGTGCGAGGAAGTGGCGATGGTATGGGTGTCATCGGAGGAGGAAGAGATGAGAGAGAGGGAGGTGATTGGGGCAGAGTGGATTGGGGCGTCGAGTACGACGTTTTGGGAGAGGTCGAATGCTCGGAGGTAGCCATCGTAGGCTGCAGTAAGGAAGTGTCTGTGGTATCAGAAGGGCTACATGAGTTTGGATCCAGAGTGGAAGGGATGAAGCGACGCACGAGGAGAGTTGGCAGGAAACGCCAGAGACCCAGCTTTCGTGGGGGAACTCGGATAGGCGCTGGGGAGGCAGCACAGATTCGATATACTCAATCTCCAGCGTTTCTTCCTACAGTGCGATAGCCATAGTCAGTATTAAGCCTTCCGATACACGAAACCTCGCCCAGTCTCGCCTAAGCGACACGAACAACAGAACAGGACACTCACCTCACCGACGCCTTTCTCAGCACACCATTCCGCAATTGTCGTCCTCAGAATCTCTCCCTTGACCAAAAAGTCAAACGGAACAGGTTTTGCGAGCCCTAGAGCCTTGTTTACGAGCTGCGAGAGATGGTACCGTCTCCATGTCGTCGGGATCATGTACTTTTGGGAGGGGAGTGGGTAAGGCGTTTGGGTGGTGAATACCACTGCTTGGTTGGATATTGATGTGTCCATGGTTGTAACAGGCCCCTTGGGTAAGGTTTTGGGGAGGAATGAGGAAGAGAACGAGGAGGACCAGACGACGGGCGCTTGTGGGATCAAGGCAAGAAGGTTTTTTTTGGACGCAGAATGGGATTGATGGGATTATGTCAGGTGGCTGTACGCTTGCATAGGTGCTAAGGCATTAGACGCCCATGATGTATTGGACGCACCTTCAAGTAGCAGCAGGAGGTTCGCCTTCTTGGTCTGCGCAAAGACAGAGAGCTAGATTCTGTAGCTGAACCTTTAGTTGGAGGTTGAGGTGACGCCACTGATGGCTTCAGCGACACTCGAGCTGCAGAGCCACGTCTGGGGCTGAAGGGTCTCAGATTCATGGACCCGATGAGAAGGATCGACGCGGTGACGATATGCTTGCGAGACATCTGGATGTGGGGTGTGGAGGTTCAACGTCGCAATCAGGCGCTCAGGATGATTGAAGCTCGACGGTTCGTTCCTTCTGCTCGCGTGTCTGTCCAGTTAAGAATCGTGCGAAATTATTGTCTCGGCAATAGTTTAGCCCATTGAAGCACCCCCTATGTCACCCACCGGTGCACCACTTCGTTCGCTTGTTGATTGAGCTAAAGATGCAAGACCCACTTGACCTATTCACCAGCATTCGGATTCACGGCCTTGCCCTCGACGGCAATGGCGGGTCGGCGCCCCTCACTCTCGACAGATCCGTTTCCTTTCCATCTCCAACATGGACACGTGGAGTTCCAGGCGATGCCTTCTTCCACGATCTATCCTCACGCATCCCTCCCACCACAGGCTACACCCTCGAAGCCCGCATCTCTCCCAAATCAAATGTCGTCTGGACCACAGGAAGACGCCAAGATGGTATCTTGGGGGAGGGACGTTCGTCCTTTGTCTACGCCCTTGAGATCATCGATATCCACCCATCGAGCCCTACATCGATCCAGAGACCTCCTCTCTCCCTGGAATCGCTACCCCGTCTCTGCATCAAGGCGGCGCAACCAGCCTATTCGAGATCCCTAGCACGCGAAGCCTGGTTCTATGAAAGACTCGACAAGGCTGGGTTGACGAGCGTCGTCGTGCCTCGATGCTACGGGCTCTTTTCCGGGGGGGCCCTATAACCGCCTACGTCTCCCCAACGCCTTCTCAAACGGTTCTTCGAATGAAGCTCAGACCAATTTTGGCTTTGGCGCTCTAAAGCTCAACATACCGGAATATGACGCACTTGTCGACGAACACTTTTCCAAAAATCCTCGTGGGACGGCCCTTCTTCCCGATGAGGTCCAAGAAACAATGGCCCAAGACGATGAAAATGCAAGCTGCGCTTCGTCGCCTTGGTTTACGTTCCGGGAGACACAGGATACGATTGTCCCAACGGTCCTCTTGCTGGAGGAGTTGCCTGGTGGTATGTTGATGGACGTCGACTATGAGAGAGACGAGTGAGTTCTCCTTCTCTCCCCTACTACCTCAAGCGCTCCCTTCTGAACCTTATCCTGATTGCCTATCTTTGAATAGGGACGACCTGTTCTGCATATTTGATGATTTGATTGAGGCAAAAATTGTTCACCGAGATATGCGCCCTCCGAACATCCTCAAAGCCAACTCGGCTAAACCATGCCCGAAGCATGGGCGTCCTCATCGCTGGTTCTTCGTCGATTGGGAGGATGCATTAATCGCCCATCACGAATGTGCTATGCGCTATTTCAGGTCGTATAGAAATAATTTAACATGAATAGATGTCCTATCGAATGCTATTGAAAGAAATTGCCACTGTCGAATGAGTTGGCATACATAGCAACTAAAAGGCCTAGTCTCATGAACCACGGACAAAATTGCAGTGAGTATACTTCATACTCTACGATAAAGCTAGCGTTCGACATCGGGTCCGGTCGGAGAAGAGATACTTCTGGTAAAGAGGATGAAGCGGCACTCTGAACGTCTCAACGCGACAAAATTGGAAGCGCGATCTATATACTAGTGGCATCTTCTCCACTATCAGCCGAAGCCACGACGCCCGCAAACCGAATCGGTTGTGAGAGCACCCAGATCTCGCCTTCCCGGTGTGGCGTCAAAGCCATAGCTAGAATCACACGATAAATGGTAACCTGGGCAGTAAGTCCCTGTGGTAAAAACTCTCAGATTAATAGTTCCGGGAAATGAAAAAATCGTGCTCACGCCTGCCGCTGTCCACAGTCGGTGAGACCAGTACCATGCACCCTTGGCCGACTCGGCGTTCGAAATGGCGAAGCTAGCCGTCATAATTCCCAACGGAGTAAAAGGCATTGCTGATTCTGTCGAGACCATCGTCAGTCTGGCTTACGGAATTTCTCTCCCTCATCTACCTCCTCGCTGACTCCTCTTAGTCTGTCCATCCCTACTGCCTCATCCTTGCCCCTCCCGTAGATGGCACCAAGGGAAACTTGAGTGTTGATTGGGAACGTGTGATGGTGGACATAGGAAGAGAAGACAGGTTGTACGTTTGGAGGGTCGGCGTTGCTGATGCTTCGTCGCCGGCGAGCGGCACGACGATAAAGACCACGCCTGCTCTAGAGTTGGCGCTGTAGGGCCAGCAAAAGGCTGCAAAGCCTGTGGGTATGCAGTGAAGCCGTTGTTTCATATATCAATGGTACATATTTTTGGCAAGCACTGGTTGTTCCTTCCAGAGCATTCATGAAGCCTTACCTATCAAGACGCGCATGAAACCGCTTCTGTGGACATCAGCCAGAAGGTGGGACAGAAGTGGGAAGCAAAGTACGACAATGGTTGCCTAATTCGTGGCAAGGTCTCTACTCATGCTCGAATCTTCACTTCGTTCGAAATCGATTGGGCGGGAGAGCACATAACTATCGCCTTCCCGGCTTGATGTCAAGGATACACCGGCGATCAGGCGGTAGGTAATGACTTGAGCTGTGAGGCCCTGAAGCAGAAATATTAGGGCGATTTGGCGGGGAAAGTATGACGTATGAAATCTTAACTCACGCTGCCCACTGTCCACAGTCGGTAAGAAAACAACCTCACGCCTTCGGCTGAGTCGATGTCTGAGATTGTAAGAGCGGCTGTTACAATCCCCAACAGAGTAAAAGGCAATGCGGATTCCATCAAAAACCATTATGATTCTGTTATATGGGATCAAGGGGCCTCCCAGTCTCTTTGTAGCTGTTGTCGTTGAATTGGTGGTAGTGTGTGCCATGATCTTTTCCAGTCGGACCTTTGTGCGAAGCAGGCGGACACAGATTAGGATGGTAGCCGTTGCGTCGACACTGGTAGCGAACAGGTAGTAAAGCCCGCGATGGAGGAGCAGGCCATGGTTCTTGCAGATGACGTTGGTTGGCTTTGGTTTAACGCATATCGCGCTGCTGGCAAAACTCAGCATCCCCACCGCTGTTCTCTTCAAGGATTAGTAAGACGAGTTGTAGAAGAGAGGCAATACATACCGAGGGATGCCATTTGCGGGATTATAGGAGCCAGGCCAATACACGGATTCCCCGTCCAGATTACATAGCATCTCCAGGCCTGTCATGTAGCACAAACCCAAACCGATCAGTTTATCTATGGTTGAGAGGCTATAATCAAACACACCAACAGGCCGTCCGCAACGAGATGAGTGGCTCCGATACAGATGTGGAGCGTAAGCCATGCTGAAAACTCGGCAGATTGTGTCTCTGGTGTCCGATTCCATGTAGAGATATAGAAGAGTGCCAGATCGAAACAATAGGTGGCCATCGAGAAGAACAGCGCAATGAACATGACACAGACGTAACGTCTTCGTGACCTTCGAACATCGATAGGTGATTGTCCGTATTTGACGAAAGAATAGATGCAGAGGTACACATGAAGAGCTTTCCGGATGCCTCAACATTAGCACTAGCAAGAGAGCGATCGAGTTGGTCTGGAGGACTTACATTCGAGGGATGTGTAGAGCGTGAACGCGGCAAATGATAGTGAAATCTGTTTGAAGGCCAATCCTTCCTCAAGTGACATGTGGTTCCAGAAGTAGGGCTGAAGCAAAACTGGGGCAAGTGGCGGGACAGTCGACGTTTATACAAGGATCCTCTCAGAAAGTACAGCCTTGGCTCACGCAATGCTGTGTGGGAGTCACATAAAGATGAGAAGCGATGGGTGGCTATAAATACGAAGTTAGCAACCATTGATTTTCACAGCAAGATTTGAATGAGTGGCCGCCAGAAGTTATACAATGCTTAGACTCGAATTTGGCGCAAGCAGCGGTACGAAACTCATAGTTAGCCATTACCACGGCAGCACTGAGCAACTGCGTCGAAGCCTTTTCTGCAGCGCTGGTGTGAGTGTTCCAGATCTAGATCTAAGCCAGAAGTCTCAGAAGATTGACCATGAAGGGACGCTGATCCAAGGGACCGCCCGCTTTGATTACAATCTCCTCAAAGCCCGAGATCAGATATTGGGGCTTCGTCAATGTCCAAAGATTCGATTTCAAAGAGTGTTTAGATATGGTATATGATCCGTCCAGGTCCGATGTACCTTGTCTCTGTTGAGCTCATTGCTCGGGCTCGAAGCTCGGATGACCACGATGAGTCTATCGGTGCGTACCATAAGAGTATAGATTCTCCTGGGCTTGGAATAGGTGCATCACCACAATGAATGGTTACATAGCGTTTGTGGAGTCTCTACTGCCGCTCGAAGGGTCGTTAACTGCGAAACGTATCGAGCGCGAGAGCACGTCGCTTTCGCCCTCCCTACTCGACGCCAGGGATATACCCGCAATGACACGATAAGCGATGACCTGCGCTGTGAGCCCCTGTAGGGAAGTATTTGAATATCAATCAGCTCGAAGATAAGACAAGGAGAGCTTACGCTGGCTACTATCCACAGTCGATACGAAAACAACCTTACACCCTCTGTCGAGTTGACATCCGTGATTGTAAGGGCGGCTGTGATAATTCCTAGAACGGTGAAGGGTAGCGCCGACTCCATGAACACCATTGTCAGTCTGGTGTACGGAACCCCTGTGCCACCCAGCCTCTGGATGGTCGTCGTTGTACTGCTAGTGGGAGATATGATCGTGTCAATCCTGAATTTGGCGCGGAGTAGTCGCGCGCAGATGAGAACCGTAGCCGTTGTGTTGACGCTGGTAGCCAAAAGGTAGTAAATCCCGCGATGAAGGATGAGGCCGTGATTCCTGCAGAGGATGTTCGTAGAGCTTGGACTAAGGCACAATGCGCCACTGAGCAACGTTATAACGCCCATCGCTATTTTGTTCCCTAGTGTCAATAAGGTCTATTGCACAGAGTGGTGTTCTGCGTACTCATGGATGCAAGGTACGGAATCAGAGGAGCCAACCCAATCCAAGGATTTCCCGACCAAATCACGTAGCAACGCCAGGCCTGTCGTTCACCATTAATGGACAGCACATAGTGAAGTTCCATAGCGGTCACTCACCAAGAGGCCATCTGCCACCAAATGAGTGAATCCAATGCATAGATTGAACCCTAGCCAAATCGCAACCTCGGCGGACTCGTTCTGTGGCCTCCAATTCCCTGTGGAGATGTAAAAGAGAGCCACATCGAAAGCAAAGGTGGCCATGGAGAAAAACGAGGTAGCAAGCATGACTTGGACGTAGTGTTTGCGGGTCTTCCGGACATCGGGAGGCGATTTCAGGTATTTGATGAATGAGTGGACACAGAGATACGCCTGGAGGGCTGCGTTTTCAGTTCGTCAGCTGTATGTAGCGAGATCTTCATTTGTACGTGAAGAGCTCACAGATGAGAGATGTGTAGACCAATACTGCTCCGAACGCCAGGGAAATCTGGTCGGTACCCAACACTGCCTGGACTGACATGAGATTGCAGAGTTTGGGGGCTGGCCAGTTTATACTGAGAGTGCTGAGGTTAAGCGAATCACCGACTCAAAGCCATAACCCTCCGAACCACATTGGCTTGAAGCTGCTTCCGAAGCCAAGAGTACAGACGCGATCTTCCGCTATGATTGAGGATGGGAAACGCGAGCATCAGATTAGCTCCCAAGCCGTTACTTTATAACGCGCAAGATCGGCGTGGGTGTGGATGAATGTCGAAAGTCTGGGAGTGTCGTCATGACGCTTGGGCGATGAGATCCCACGAACGTGCAAGAGGATCCATCACAGTAGCCACTCAGAAAACGAGAAATGTTATACTATAGTATGCAATTCCATTCATTCATCTAACCATGACACTCAAGGTTAATATATAACTCACACAAGGTCAGGATCCACTGGTGTCTGCAATAAACGAAGACTAAAGTTGCCCAGATCGAACAAAGCAAAGTGCAGAGTTGAAAACCGATGCTGATCCCACCCACATGTATCAGGTTCTTTACACAGCGAGGTCTTTGATCTTTTTCACAAGTCCCTGGTGAAGGTAACTGGCAGGAACCTTGTCTGTCTGCCGACATACTCGACACCTAACACTGACAAACTTTGCAAAACTAGCGCTGGCCATTGCCGAATTCAAACATCGCCAGGGGCTGGTTCTGACCACCGTCCCCCATGTGCTCCTCATGGTTCCCAAACTGGCTTGGCCCAAGCCGATGCCACTGTTTGCACGTTGAGGGGTTGTTCTGCTTGCAGAGAACGTGCATTGGTTGAATGATCGATACTTCAATGTCAGTGATATGAATCTTGCGTATCGGCTGGCTTCCAAGCCAAAGCGGCTGGTGAAGTCGATGGTTTTACGAGGTCTGCCTCATAGCAATGAGCTCGTTCGCCGCATCGTGGTGGCTCGTCAGAAACCGACTGCCTCCTGCTATGGCCGGGAATAGTGGTTATCTACTCAATCCTTACTCAAAGCCTGCTAGCATGCGAGGGGACAGGCCGAACCTGCGGTCGAACTCTGGCAGATGGCAACTTGGATCATGGAGTGTGGGTACGAGGTACGCAAACAAGCTTCTAAGTTGCCAACCCTTCGCTAATTCAACACAAGCCTCGGTGCCTGGGTCTTCATTATGGCAAGAGGTTGTAGGGTTTCTACCTCGCAGCTGCCAACGGGGAGACAGTTCAGGTAGCTGAAAGGGCTTCTTCTCAGCAGTGAACATCTGCAACCTACTCGGCGTTCGGCTGGGTAATAATTGAAAAGCGAAGAAACTTTTGTCTTTCACTCCTCAGACGGCGCCACCTATACTCCTTTTGCAACGCCAGACGATGGCACGTTTTCACTCGCTTCTCTCATCTGTTCTTGCAGCCTTTGTGCTAGTCCGCTACGTTACTGCTTCTAGCGATCTACGTGACTATGACACCAGATCGACAAATGGTGTTGTAACTCTGAGTAGGCGTGGAGTCGAGCTCGAAGTATATTACCCTTTGACGACTTATGAGGTCCGAAGCTATGCTTTGGCTGGATCGGATACACATTTAGCTCATCACCTGTTACAGATTTATGGAGAAGAAACTGAACTTTCCAAATCCCGTACCTCCAACAACTTTATAGATGATGCTCGACAATTTGTGGCTTCGAAACTCGATATCGAGGTGGATACCGTCGAGATTTCGAGCGAGTATACCTCAGATATCGGAACGAGGCACGTTTACCTGCGCCAGACATTCGTATGTCCCTCCCTCTTCCCTCTACCACTGTTTCATACGCTGAACCCTTCCAACTGTGATGTAGAATGGAATTGCCATCTCGAATGCTGCTGCAAGCATTGTCCTCAAAGACGGCAAGGTCGTTTCATTCAGCTCGTCCTTCATCACTCCGCCTTCGTCTTCATCGTCACGATCCTCTGAACCTTCTGTCGACCTCGAGGCCCACCTTTCTTCAGTTGAGGAACAGCTGGATGCCAAATCACTTGGGAAGCCAACGAGGCTGGAATACGTTGCTAAAGGCAATGGCTCGCTTTCACTTGCCCATGTCATCCAAGTTGGCAACGAGTCTACTGGGAAGTTCTTGGAAGCATTTGTCGACGCCTCCAACGGAGAGCTGGTAGCTGCTACTAATCTCGCTTCTCACCTCACTGTACGTCCACTTCTTAGCCCATCTTTTTATCTGACTAACGCATTTTGGGCGGTGCGCAGTACCGGGCTTTGCCCTTCAACAAGCAACAGTTCCCCGACGGTGTCGAGCTCATCGTCAATCCCGAAGACCTTGTGTCTTCACCTCAAGGATGGACACATCTCTCTGGCCTCAACACCTCTTCCACTAGCGGTAACAACGCCATCGCGTTCTTCTCCTCTCCTTCTGCCACGACTCCTCCCTCCTCTTCTGGTCCTTCGCTTCAATCTTCCCCAGGGGTCTTTGACTATATCTACGACGACAACCTCGCACCCTCAGCTTCACAGAATCTGAACGCCGCAAGGACGAATGCGTTCTATGTGGCGAATAAATTTCACGATGCGATGTATCGATATGGGTTCACCGAAAGCGCTGGCAACTTCCAGCAAGATAACTTTGGAAAGGGAGGTGTTGGAGGCGATAGGCTGTTAATCAGCGTTCAGGATCCTGGAAGGAACGGAGGCTTCTGCTACACGCCTGCTGAGTAAGTCAATATGTGCCTCCTTTCACCTCACGCTGAGATTGTCTGGATGGGTAGTGGGCAATCGCAAGAGTGCTATATCTATCCTTGGGATGTCACAACGGTTGGTTCGCCTTATGCCTGGCTATTTCCCCTTGGACTGATGATTCTCGTGTAGCCCGGCAGAGACGGTTCGCTCTCCAACGATATCCTAATTCACGAGTTCACCCATGGACTTACAAACCGCTTGACGGGCGGAGCCAGCAACCCGAATTGCTTGCAAACGCTGGAGAACCTGGGGTTAAGAGAAGGATCAAGTGATGCTTTGGCAGAGTACGTGATATGATTCAAAGCGTTTCACAAGCCTAATTCTAAATCATTAGATGGGCGCAATGGAAGGATGCTACTGTTACAGACTTCGTCTTGTCGACTTGGGTCAATACCCAAGGTGTCAGGACGTACCCCTATTCAACGAGCCTGTACGTACACCATCTTATCTTCTGATCGGCGTTCGCTAACGACGAACATCCTAATGTGTTTTGGAACATCACAGCTCGACAAACCCTCTTCTTTACTCGGATATCCGCCGTAACCTTACACCGTGGACTGCACACGGTACGCTAGTCCTTCCACTCTTCGCATAATTCTAATTGTGATTTGTCGAATTTGTGCCGTCTAGCCCAAGGCGAAGTCTGGGCCAACATCCTGCACAATGTCTATGCAAACCTTGTCACTGCCCGAGGCTTCTCGTCTGATGCGTTGACGAACCCTGTTGGTACGGGCGGTAATACGATCTGGCTGCACTTGTTCGTGGATTCCTTCATGCTGATGCCCTGCAACCCCACCTGTAAGTACTTCATCGGAATTCTCGTTCTCCTGGTCCGTGCTGAACCTCAACCCAGATCTCAACGCGCGGGATGCATGGATCCAAGCCGATTCCTTGCGATACAGCGGCGCGAACAAATGCCTTATCTGGAGGGCGTTTGCGAGCAGGGGTATGGGCGTGAATGCGGTTCCCTACACTAATGATTACGCTGTCCCTGCTGGTTGCTGATTTTGATGACCAAAGCGATACTAATGGCGTTGGGATATAGACTTTTGTTTTTGTTTTTTGTTCATCCACCAATTTATTCATGCTCTATACCTAGAGATGTGGATGAAACCTTCGCCGCGACATACTTCCCCCCACCATATGCAAAACGACGCTTGAGTCGTTGCCTGTGAAGGGAGGTGTAACCGGGGTCACCAGTCGAAGTTGGTTCAATTATAGTAGAGGAATGTGCATTGGAACTGGCGTTAAACCACAGAGGCATGATCATGGATCAGTGTAGACCGGGGGAGCTGGAGCCTGCTCCTCTGCCCGTCGGATCTCGTTTCTTGCTTTGCGCATCGCAGGGGAGTCTTCAACCTGGGATTGTTGCTACAAAACGACTCAGAGACACATTTAAGCTTGCTAAAGGATTGAGGACGTACACCCATCGGGCTACTTGACCATGAAGTCAATGTATCCGCGTTCGAATGGCGTGCAGGCAGTCCCAGTGAATGTGAGAGGCTGGTTGGTGTTTGTGCATTCCATACGGGCTGCTGAGGCGTGAGGTAAGGCTTGGGTGAATTTGGAGATTCTGGGCCCATGGGAGGGACATGATATGGGACAGGAACCAGACCAGGGGTTGGGCCGTTATCCGAATTGAATACAGATGAAAATACTGAGGGATTGGGCCTATGATTGGTGCTTCCGTGATCGCCTTGACGCCTTAGTTTTCCCTTCTTGACCAGAACAAAGATCCAGATGAGGAGGGCGAGACAAACAAGGGCGAAGGATCCAGTCACGGCTACTGCTGCGATGAGACCCACAGGCATTGAGCTATCTCTGGTCAGTTACAGTCTATGATGCTCAATGACGACAAACATACCTTGAAACACCAGTACCGATAGTAGTAGAACTGCGAAGCATCAATTGCCGATTCAACGACCGAGAGGGGATTTTACGCACTTTGCACTAGGACTGGGGCAGGCTACCGCAAGCGGCGCATCTCCACCAATGGACGGTGTCGTGTAGATCTCTGCATAGTCAATGGCGAGAAACTGTTGAGCAGAAGCTACGGCCCCTAGTTGGATGACAAGCTCATGCTCGCCGGGTCCAAGGTTGCCGCCAAAGTACATCAGCTGCTGCGCACGTAATACGGTAAAGTTGAAGGTCGAGGCTGAGAAACTCTCCGGCTGGCGGTCGTTCATTCGAACGGTATACACCGAAGCTGCTTGGTTTCCAGCTGGACCATATAGTGCAATGGCGTCGCCTTCGCAGTTGGGTTATCAATGAGGTGTGGTCGAAAATGTAACGAGGGGAAAAATAACCCTGATTCGATTGATTAATGCTATGTTGGATAAACGAAGAGGAGCAGTGCGTACTTTGAAGCGTAATCGTGCAGTCGCAGTGATGTGGTTTGTAGCGCTGATTAGGGATTTTATGAGGGACCATTCCTCCTAAGTCGGGAGACAGGCACTCACTGTCCGGTCCCTCCAGAGTACGCTTGAACGTTGGGAGCATCTGTGGTCCATTTCTCCGGGGGATCATAGGTGAAAGAGGGGTGAGAGTCTTGCACCGTTTGTATAGTGACAGGTTCATCGTCGTTGCCTATGCTCGGCTCCCATGTGAACTTTGAGAAACCTCTCAGAACCGTCACCCGGGAGGAAGATGAAGCTAATTGTAGCACTCACGTAGTCCAAATCTCTCAATTTCGCTTCCACGTTTCTTAAGACGACAGTGTGGTCGCCCTTGGGTAGGTCACCAACCGTAAAAAGAGGTTGTTGCCAAATTTCACGGTCAGACCTTCCGCTTTGTACTTCGTAGGGTCTACCGTTCACCAACACTTGATAACCTCCATACCTCGGGCGCGTAGATCCATAAATGCCTACTCCTGTTCCATAAAAGCTAAAGGAGACGGTCGCGCCTTCGACGTCAGTTGCTGTAATTGAGCCCCCGCTAGACCTAAGGTTCAATGTGCATGATGATTGTTAAATTTGGTCTGGAGTGGGAAGTTTAAAGTAGATAGGAACTAACCGTATGAGGTCGGTCGTCCCGAGGCGCCAATCACGCGGCGAGTAGCTGAGGAACGGTGCTATGTCTTCAACGATGAGCGACGGCATAATGGGGAAAAGCAATCATGCATCGAAGGCATCATTCGTCCCGAGTTATAATATGGTTTGAGGCCAAGATGATATCAGGGCTCTGGGAAGGCACAGCTGGGAACACGTTTCCGGGAGCTGAGGCCATGTGAATTGCGGCAAGTGGACAGATGGACGGGCTTGTGACATCCCGCGATTGGCTTCTTTGAACTTCTTGTGCCCGAGATGTACATTGCAGATCAGCGCTGTATGTTTCAGAGTCTCTCAGTACGTAACGCTGAGGAATTAAAACGGTGCATAGAACAGGGGGAAGAACAGGACAATGATGATATCAGAAGGAGAGTTGTAGACTGTAGTGTGAGGCAGTGATGAAGCCTTCGACGATTGCGTCAGCTCTCCGGAATTACTTACGTTTACAGTGGTCATGTTCATGTCGACCATAATGAGTTGAGATCCTGTTGCCGTAGTATGTTCTCTGGCTCGTGTTCAACTTCACACTCCAGATCGTTTTGATGTGATTGAGCGGCCTTTACGCTGGGATTGCTGCCTGGTAAACTAAGTGATCATGAAGACTGTACCTCTGCACCTTACTAGGCCCGAATTCAACCTCATGCGTCCGAGGAAGGTATATGGCCCCTCAAATAGGAGGGTACTGGACCCCTAATCCCACACCATATTATGACAGCGGCTAAACGAAGTACAGGTACGTTGTCGCCCTCAGCCTCTCTTGGCTTTTGTCCTCAACCTCAAGCTCGTGAAGCTCGACGCCCAGTCTCATGCAAAGAACCATCTCCTATGGACGTTGCGCGCTTTCGAGAGCAATCCCGCGTCAAGATACCAGAGCTGTTACTCCGGGACTCTCACCCGGAAAGAAGCTGTCTCAACGCCCCCCGTGAAGGCGAGATCCGCAGGGGTCGGCAACGGGAATTTAGTCCACGGCAGAGTAGACGGGAGGAGCTGCGGCCCGTTCCTCTGCTCGCGGAACCTCGTTACTTGCTTTTCGCATCGAAAAATCCAGTGTCTTCCCAAGTGATGACCTGCACGAGGTATTCAATGACCTCGGAAATGCAGAAATTCTGCATTGCGATACTAGACGGCCCCTAAATATTCTCAAGGCGCCTACCACAGCAATTGCATGCCAAAAGCGTGCCCACCCCCACCACTGATTCTACATTGACTGGGAGCATGGATTGGCTGCTCATCACGAAGCTGCTCTAGGTCATATCAGATGGGATAAAGCGGACCTTAAGAAGTAAAATGTGGTTTGATACTTTCGTATTCGAACACTGCTACTACTAAGGTTATGGCGGAGGCTAAACACCAGGTGGTCCAAGACAATTACTGATATATCTTTCACAGTACTTACCAAGTAGCATTACCTATTCATCCTGAGCTACAGGCGAAAGCCCTTTGGCTCCTGGACTACGAGAATCCCTTGCCTCTTCGAGTTTTGATTGACTTTACATTCATCCTACAAAGCTCATGCCGAGTTTGGCGCTTATCTCCACTGGTGGGAAGATATGAGATCGCTATGGAGTAGAAGTGTATCCTCTGGGATTTGCGAAACTTTACTCGTACCTTTTCCCTCGAACTCGTCGACTCAATTAAATTGGAGGAGAAATTGTTATCTGCACAGATGACAAGCCCGAAGACCTAGTGCATCATGGGACATTGTTTTGAATACCAGAGCGAGCACTACTACTCGAAGTATGCAGAAAGTTGATCGAATGCGACAGTGCATATCTATCCCCTTCTTGGTTCGACGTCCAGGAAGCCCCAGTAATAACCTGGTAGATGATCACCTGCGATGTAAGTCCCTAAGCCCAAGAAAATCACTTAGCACACGTGATATGAAAAGTGTTAGGAGAGAAACTCACGCTTGCAATTGTCCACAGCCGGCTTGAGAAGATACGCGCGTAGTTTGCCGGGCTCGTATCGACAAAGGCCACAATAGCCGCTGCGACACCCAACAAAGTGAATGGTAGTGCTGACTCAATCAACACTGTGGTGACTCTTGTATAGGGAACAACTGAATCCCCCACTCTTTCTGTTGTTGCTGCGTCGTCGGAATTTGAAGCGCCCTCCGAGCCCAAGACTCTCTTCAACCACTGCCTGGTACGAAGAAGTCGTATGCAGATGAGGGCAGTGGCGGTCAAGTTGACGCTCGTTGCGACAAGGTAGTACAGCCCGCTATGGAGGCCGTGATTCTTGCATACGACATTCGTGGGATCCGGTCCTGGGCAAAGTGCATTGCTAACAGCATTCAAGATTCCTACCGCTGCCATGCGGGAGGATTGAGACATTCGCCAGACGACGATTGATGGGGAAGGACGTACCGATTGACGCTACATATGGGAGCAAGGGGACAAGTCCAACCCACTTATTCCCTGTCCAGATAACATAGCATCTCCAGGCCTGTCCAGAATTGTGATGAGATGCCGCTCGCTCAAGCTATTCCGTATATCCTTTGGAGAGAAGACGTACCAAGAGACCATCGGCTGTGAGATGGGTGAGCCCAATAAATAGGTGGAAGAGCACATCCAGGTATAACGCAGTGCTACTGGATTCCTTTGTCCTCCCATTATTCAACCAGATAACGTAGAAGTGGGCGAGATCCAATGCAAACGTTGCCGTCGAGAGAAATAGGATAAGAAACATCACACGAACATAGTTGATGCGAGCCTCCCGGACGATGAGGGTAGATTCTCGGTACTTGACAAAAGCATGGACGCAAAGGTAGATGTGAAGGCCTTTCCAGTTATTTTCGGGGTCAGTGGTGCTGCAATGACGCGACCAATGTGGTGAGGATCTACTCACTGACGAGAGAAGTGTTCAGCAAGAATGAGCCAAATGATAGCTCAATGCCGGTTACATCTCCCTGGCTCGCCATGAGACTGGGGGAATGTCAGTGGAAAGGAACGGCTGCGCTGGAAGAGCTCCATCTATATATTGAAAAGTTCAAACGCTTCCATTCCCCGTGATGCAACGATGCAACAATGTTGCCGGCATTGCCCCACGTACCTTAGTCTCAGGAAGAGTAAGTAATAATATGGTTTGAGGCCAAGCCACAGTTCGGGGAAAGGATAGCTGGGAACAAGCTTTCGGGAGCTGAGGCCATGTGAGCTGCGGGAAGTGAATAGATGGACCCCCTGGTGATATCGGCTCTTTCAACTTCTTTCTCCGAGGAAGATCAGGACAATGATATCAGAAAAAGAGCTGTGGGAGACAGTGATGATGGGCCTTGGACGATGGGAACACCTCTGTGGAATTACATATCCACTGGCGATGTTCATGTTGACCACAATGAGTTGTGATCCCGTTCGTGTACAAGCTCTAGATCGTTTTTGCGTTCCCGTTGCTTGAGTGAGCAGGCTTTACGGCGTACGCTGTGAGTGTGTTAAGTTTACTTGGCTGGCACGAAAACAGTATAGAATTGATACGAAATAATACCGCTTTATATACATTTCGAAGCTTGGAGTAGCTAGGGAGTAACTACAATACAAATGAATCCAGACCTAGGGAGGGATGTATGGACATACAATGGAAGGTAGATAAGTGGTCATCCATGACATAGAAAGCAAATAAGGTCGCACTAGACCTCCAGGACTAGAATCCTAACAGAGTGCTGTCTTATAAACTTAAGTCTTCATAAAGGCCATGCCTCTGTGCTTGAGCATGATGGTTGTCCCATACAGCCTCATCATGATCGTGCTGCGTGTCACTTAGGTTTGTATTCAGGTTTTCATACAGCATACAGTGACATTCACTATTCAGGAGTCACCTCATCTATCATGTACACGAGCGCCGATCCTTCCATATGCACATGTGCATTTCTAAGCTTCCTGGTTGTCGTCATCTTCAGCTCTTCGCTTGACGATTGTCCTGAAGCTAAGTCTTCGGGAAATTCGGCGTTGCCCTGAGCCGTCTGCTGTTGAGGACGAGCGCTTGCGGGAGCAGTCCCACATCAAGAGGCCTCGCATGCCGGAGCGGCTACTGCGAGATTCTTTTCCTGAAAGAAGCAACCGGATTGCCCTCGTTCTTCTTGAGAAGAATGTAGGATCCGCTGAAGTCGGTAGGGGGGATTCTCCGGGAGACAATGATATAACCTTCGTCCGTCTCAAGGTATTCGTAGTCTCCGGATAGAAGCATTTCCTCAATGGAACGATCGGCGTCTGGCGAAGTATCCGTGGAGAGAGGGAAGAGCTCATGATATTCATCCCGAAGCGGGGAGATGATATCACTGTACGCTTGCCAACCTTCTTCGCCAGCGCTGGATGTAACTGGAATATCGGGCGAGGGCAAAGCATCTTCCAGCTCCTTGACGGTTGATATCCAGTAAGAAACCGTCTGCTCTACCATTGTGGCGTATTGAAGGAATAGACCGAGATTTGCGACTAGATCCAGTCCGACCTTGCTGAGGGTGAGATGAAGAGAAGGCTCTGAGGACGTAGTCAGTCATCCCGTCTCGCTCGATTCAAACTCGCAGCTTACCTTGGCCAGCACCCGGAGGGACTACGACGACCTCCGAGCGGTCCTTGGTATGAGAAGCAATCTACATCAAGTCAGCCTCACATTACCCCAGGAAAAAATTGAATAGGACGTACCTTGTAGATATCTTGACTGACTTTTATAAACACAGCCTCCGTTCCCTTCGATAACTCCAAGCCCTTTCGAGCACGAGAGAGACGATCCGAAGAGTTTGACTCGCTATCCTGCGCGACTTTGAGTGCAATTTGGCACGACTGAACATGGGCATCGATGGCGGAGATGAGGGCTTGTACTTTGGTTTGGATCTTGAGCACAACGCGAGATGCGTCTGCGATGGGTGGACTCGACGAGGGGTTCTGTCCCCCATATCCATGCCCAATGGACGAGGTGGGAGCTGGCGCATGGAGTCCGTTTGACATACTTGGTGACCGACTAGCGGCGGGGGAGACAAATGGAGAGACAGCTGGGGAGGCGGTGTTCGATTTCGCGGTCGATGAAGCGGCGTCAAGACGAAGAGAACAGAAAGGAGCAAGTCGATCAACAACTTTCTTTGTAGCTCTTGCGAGCTGAGCAGGATCCAGAGGTTTTGATCCATCCATGCTTGAGCGGATTCGAGAGGAAAAGGGGGAAAACGTGAGGGTAGCATTCAAGACAGCTAGCTGCCTTTAAGTATGGTGCGTTCAGCTTAAGACCCTGAGATGACGTCCAGAGATAATGGTGGCACCATAGGGTAGGCCATGAGGTAACCTCGCCGAATAGACTTTATATGTTTCATGAGAGCTGGTTGCACTGAAGATAGATGGCCTTGAGGCGACCGCTCGAGGGTATACACGTGCCGCTGGGGCTGCATGCAACGAGGCAGCAGGCTGCGCTCGATTCCAGCATGTTGCTAGGCGGATTGAGCGAGGTCTGAATGACTCGGAGTTGGAAATTTGGCACTCTGCCAAGTTGCAGAAGCGACGGTCGATGTAGGTGATCAAGGAGGAAATGGAGCACATTCGCTGGCATTGTGTTGGGCGTCTAATCTGTTGCACAGCCACCTGACATAATCCCACAGTGTAATATCCAAGTTCTTACCACAAGCGCCCATACTCTGGTGGACCTCTTCTTCCTTGTTCCCCACCCCCCTCTATCTCAAGTACTCACATATGAATAGTATACCACACTATGTACGTTAAAAATCTAATGGTGGTTTCCAGGACCCAAGGGAGGAGGTATCATTTCTCAACAATGCGCTGGGATCGCAAAACTTGTTCCGTTCGTCTGGTCGAGAAATAGGGCTTGAAGATTGATATTGAGGAGTGATTTGTTGAAAATGGTGCTGATGCTTCGGCTCTCTGCTGTTTCCCTCTTCTTACTTGTGATAGGTTATTCAATCCCTCCTAGTTGCAAATCTAAAAGACGTTTTCAGTTGGGGGGGAGGGGTGGGGGGTCTTTCTCAGTCTACTCATGGCACAATGTACATGATCCTTCACCGCTGAGCCGCTGGATCAGATATGCAACTGAATTCTGATTATATAGGTCGAGCATGAATCTATCATGGATTTGAATACACAGGTGGAGGCGGTTGTGTGCCCCGTTCTCCGAGGCCCTCGTTTCTTGATTTCCGTAGCACACGCAAGCCTTGGGACTATGATATGAGGTTAGCCAACAGTTCGAAGGTAAGACTTACAGAGAGGGGGACACTTACGCATGTAGGATCACTTGACGACAAGGTCCGAGTCAGCGTATCCGCATTTGAACTGCATACAGGAGGTATAAAATATGGAACTGGAACCTGACCAGGGCTACGGCCGTCAACCCGTAATCGTGTTGCAAGAAGTGAGGGGTCAGGTTGGTTGCTGGTGGCCCCGGGATTGGCTACCCGTCGTAGCTTGCCCTTCTTGATGAGGAGAAAGACCCAGAGGAGGAGAACCAGGGAGATGAAGGTAATAGAACCAAGAACGGCTATTCCTGCAATAAGGCCGACGGGTAATTGACTACCCTAGGTTAGTGACGACCATACTCGGAGATTGAGAACGTACTTTGACGCACTGCTCGTCAATCATCAGCTGGTCTGTTTGATTCGAGGCTCTCAACGTACTTTGAACTAGTGGCTTCCAAGAGCGGTGCATCTCCGCCTATCGATGGCGTTGTAAAAATATGTGCATAGTCGATAGCAAGGAATTGTTCGAGGGAGGATGCTTCTAGCCTCACTAAAAGCTCGTGTTCACCGGGTCCTAGGTTTCCGCGAAAGTACATGAGCTGTTGGGCGCGCAATGGCTTGAAACCGAATGTTGATGCAGAGAAACCCTCCGCCGTGCCGTTGTCCAATTTTACAGTGTAGAAGGAGGTTGCTTCTGTGCCAGCTGGACCGTATAGCGCAATAGCATCGCCTTCAAAGTTCGTAGTTTGACCATGAATGAGTCACAGCTGCAAAGTAACGAAGAGAGGACTGACCCTGAATTAATGGGTTATGGCCATGTTCGATGGAAAACAGAGAGTGGTGCTTACTTTGAAGCTCAATTTTGCAGTTGCACCAAAGAAATTTGTGGCACTGACGCGGAGATATGTTGGCAATCATCCTCCATTATACAACGAAAGGTACGCACTGTCCGGTCCCCCCAGAGTACGAATGTGCATCAGGAGCATCTTCAGCCCAGTGCCCTGGTGGATCGTAGGCGAAAGATGGATGAGTGTCTTGGACGGTGTGTACCGTGACCGTTTCACCACTGTTCCCTATGCTTGGTTCGAAAATCATCTAAGAGGTGTGCCTGTATGAGCCCTGTGGCGAAGGGGCAGAATCCGGAGCAGAACGGCGCACATAATCCAAATCTCTGAACTTGGCGTCCAGGTTCACAAGACAAACAGTATGATTTCCTTTAGGAAGGGCGCTGTCCTTGAACAGCTCCTGATCCCAGGCATCGGCGGTAGCATTTCCGTCCCGAGGCTCAAGGTTGCTGTCATCTAATCTCACTCGATATTTTCCGGAGTCCTGGCGTTTGGATCCATAGATCCCCACTCCTGTTCCGTAGAAACTGAAGCAGGCATCGGCGTTTATCGTCTCGGTGACTGTGACTGAGCCCCCGCTAGACCTGCGATGAATGATTGAGAACGCTGGCGGTTAGGTTTATGTTGCCTACATATCACGAGAATGGCAGCTGGACGTGGTCAAACACTCACAATGTAAGGTCGCGAATTGCAAGGCGCCACTGATCGGATGGACTATACCTGAGGAAAGGTGCTATATCTTCCACAATGAGTGATGGCATTTGGGAGGAAAGCAATCTTCAGCGCCATGCCACAGCAAGTTATAGTAGATCACGGCGCCCGGTAGAAGTGAAGTTATCAGAGCTAGAAATAGGCGCTCGACAGAGACGGCTATGTGAATTGTAGAAATAAAGATCCGCGATGAAGCTGTGGAATCCAAACGCCACGGGAAGGAGATCAGGATAGCGGCACCAGAAACACATTCCTGGAACGGGGTGAGGGATTTGGACGATGGCGCATGTCTTTTGCTCAATGCTGATTACTGCTTCCGGCGGCCATCATGAACGCCCAGGCTCGTTATCCCGTTTAATAGTGAACTTGTGAACGCGATAACACACACTTTTTGTCAACCCATATAATGTGCTTTGACATTCCCGCTTCTACTCTAGTCGCTGCCATGTCAAGCGTGATGGATAGCGAGTTTCAGGATAATATTGTGGCCCACAGCTTCAAGAAGACGTTGCCGCTGCACGGCATAGCTCAACTTGAATCTAATACAAACCTCTGTCCAAGAAGGAGGCGGTCGCTGACACACTGCTCTGGCACAATGGAACATCCGCAGAAGTCGAAAGTAAGATCCTTCGAAGGGGAATGATACAACCCCCATCTGCCTCACGGTACCCATATTCTGATAGAAGCCTATTCTGAAGAGAGCGATCGGCACAGCGCATCCGAAGGGAAGCCCCAAGGTTTCTTGTCGCCAAGCTCAAAGTTCAACTTCACTGGCGCTTCTCGTAAGTGCATGGCAGTGACCTTGTAGAAATCTTTGATGTGGAAAGCGATTTGATTCGATTCAGCTTCTCCCAATCATGAGACAAGGATGGGAGAGTACTTGAATTGGACTGGGATACAGGCTGATCAGATAGTGTATACCCTGATTTGCTAGACGAAGGTAGAGAGGAAAGGTGCGGGTCAGTTAACGTGTTTCTTTGTTCCTTTCGAGAGTTGGGGGGAGGGGGGCCATGAGGCTTCGCGTTAATCAACCTTAAAGCTCAGAGTTCAAGGGAACAGCAAGTAGAGGTTGAGGTTCGCACAGATCCGTCAGGGTCGGGAGACACGCAAGACACGTCTAAACCCAGAGATTTACCACGAGTTTGCGACTGAGGGAGCCTCGCCGATTGTCCTTTATACTTACCGTCGACGAGATGACCGAGGAAAGATCACCTCGAGGCCCCCATTGCGAGCGTATACGCGTTCAACGGGGCTGAAACGGCGCAAGAAACGAGGATGGGGGAATCGGGCGGCTTCGGACTATATGCTATTTCTTTGGAGTTGAAAATCCGTCAGGAAGCTCAGCTCGTGGAGGGACGACAGGTAAACGAAGGCTAAGATGGATGGAGGAAGGTGCTGAAACATATGTGGGAACTTTGATCACAGAACCATCAAAAGAATCTCACTGGATGTGTTTCGCCCCTCACGTCACCGCCTCACTGCACCCTGAATCATGTTCAGCTATCTCACATCCGACCACGATGCAGGACGTACTGAAAGCCCTGGGGATTAAACAGCCCACTCCAGGTAAGTCAATTTCCTGCATGTACCATGGCGGCGAACTCAATCCAGGGACTGCTTTGCAAGTGAGGCCAGAGATTAGACTCGTTGGTGGCAAGTCTGAGAGCCCAGGCTTGAATCTTGAAGACAAAAAATTCTCGTCGTCGACAGCCGTGGTCTATCAGGAATATGCAAGCGTTTCGGCTATACCGGCTCTGAAAGACGTCGAGTACGCCCAGGGAAACGGCCAATGGACACGCTTCGTCTGCATCAGCGACACCCACAGTAGGACGTTTCCTGTGCCCGATGGTGACGTTCTGCTCCACAGTGGCGACCTGACGAATACGGGCCGCTTCAGCGAGTTCAAGCAGACGATGGACTGGCTGTACAGTCTACCCCACAAAGTCAAGATGTGCGTTTCAGTTTTAATCTTTTACATCTCAATGTGGATGGGCGCTGACTGACGCGCAGAGTTATTGCAGGCAACCATGACCTTACTCTTCACAGAGACTGGTACGACAACCACTTCTCGCGTTGGCATCGAGCGAAAGATGTGAGGCGGTTCATCAACCACGTCCTAACGCGTTGGGTTGATTTTGTTTCTTAGGAGAATTACGAAGGCATCGTGGATATGCTGCGAGGAAAGAAAGCCAAGAAAGCGGGGATCGTTTACCTGGAAAGCGAAGCGTATACCTTCTCTTTGGGTCAGGGCAGGCGAGATTGGTCGGTGTACGGATCCCCGGTATGTTTGTTCCAGTCGCGTAGCGTCCTTCAGCTAACAATTTCTCCCAGTGGTCACCCTGGTTCCAAAACTGGGCATACAATTACAAGCCAGATGATGATCAGAACCGCGATACAGGCGAAAATCGAGGCGACGATGAAGACGATAGCGACGACACCGATGACGACGACAAGGACGCCTTGACCGCTTCGGACATCGTCTCCAGTATCACCCCCGCCGACATTCTTCTCACCCATGGCCCACCTTTTGGAATCTTCGACTTCACGCTCAACGCGTGTTTTGCTGGATGTCCAACACTGCTATCTCATCTCTCATCTGGACGACTTCGACCCCGTCTCCACCTCTTTGGACACATCCACGAGGCTCATGGCTCTGTCATCCACGATTGGGAGGTGTCAGATGCCCCGTCTGCACCACCGATTGCGCAAAATGCGTACTTTGACCAACGGTCGGGCCGCCTTGGGCGAAGAACCGCATTTCAAGGATGTTCGTGATATGGCTGAGGCGTTGAGCGCTGTCGATCGGGAGGGTGCCAGGGATGACGATGCGCAGAGGACCGTTTTTGTGAATGCGGCAAATTGGCCTATGGGTTCGGTTCCTCGTGGTACAAGATTTGCAGGTCCTGGTTTCCGCCCTATTGTGGTGGACCTCAAGGACTGAGTCCCGCTCTATTGAGCCCTCTATCGTTGTACACTCCTGCGCTAATAGATTGGTGTCTTTCGTAGCATTGAATACAGTTGTCGACCTTCACTTTCGTGCGACGTGGGAATTTAATGGCTTCCCTTTTGCAAGACTTTACGACCTGAGGTCTGAAGGTTTGTCCCTCCACTGCTTCCAAGTAAGCACTGCTTTGTGACTCCTTATACTGTAAGTCTTGGCTGAGTTGACATGTTTTGACCGCGAACCGTTGCCAACAGGATCAAATGTGACATTTGTTTCGCGCTTCTCCTTGAACCTTTTCCGTCGAATCGTGGTGTCGACTCAACACGACGCCGCTCGTTCTCTCCCCTTCTTGGGATAGGGCTGTTCGTTGATATGCAGTGATTCACTAGTCTTAGGGTGCATACTTCGAGTCAAGGAGTCTTGTAAAGGTCTACTCTGGGCCCCAGGTTAATCATTCACTGAAGTAATTTGTAAACACCTTCAATTTGAATACATCGGATGTATGTAGCCCAAGACATCCATCCGAAACTAGTCGAGCTCATCGATTTCGCGCTCGACTAGAACATTGTCATTGTAGAACAATCTCTCGAAAAGCTCTTCATCCAAATCAATGCCTCGAGCGTCAAGCTCTTCCAGGCTATCTGTACCTCGGACGAGCATGATCTCCTCATCCTCTTCCAAGCTACGGCGCGAGTTAGCCCGTGCTCCGGCAGCAGTCCTGCGGTAACAGGGCGATCAACATCCAAACCATGAAGCGATGAATAGTGTACATACCCCATAGCAACCCCTCCAGCAGCAACTGCAGGAAGGACATATTTCGAGCTACCAAAGATTTTGCTAGTAAATTTGCCGATGGCCGATCCAATCTTCAGGAGACCTTGTCCACTAATAGGTGTGCGAGTGTAGACGTTATAAGAGCCATCTTCGTCTCGCACAAGGAGGTACTCGACGTTTTCCTCGACTGCTCGAGAACTCAGGTCTTCAGCCTCGTCCATGAAGGATCTCTTGGGGGGAGGGGTCTTCTTCTTGAAGAAGCCACCAAAACTTGAGATGGAGAAAATTAGACAAAGAAAAAGTGGGTAGTGAGATATATACATACACGTTACCCATTTGTACCGAAGTAGCCAAAGTGTTGAATATCTTGCTCGCAGTGAGTGCAGCGACCTTGGCGGCCGCGGCGGCAACGGGGACAACACGAACTTCAACCTCGTCAAAGTCGCGGGCCTCTCCATTCCCATATTGCACCCCAAATGGAGCGGCAATCGAGGGAGATATGGCAAGGGCAGTGAGGAGGAGCGGAGCAGAGACGTGAACCATGATAAGGATTGGGTTAGAAGACTTGAGTTTGACGTGGAGAGAAATAAAGGTGCTGAAAGCAGTCTATGCTTTGTGATTGGAAGTTGTGGGCGGTTGTTGGGAGACCAGCTCTTAGGGAAGTCCAACACCTTGGACTACGTTCCATTTATACTTTGTGTTCGGCGGGAGAAGCCGTTTGACATGTTGCCATGAAGCCAGGCGTGGCTCTGAGCCCGGAAACTACAAAGGGGTCACTGATGGAATAACAGCATCATCGGTGGCAGTGACAAGGATTCACGATACTCTTTGCAAAGGATCTCATCTGCTTCCTGGTTCCTAAGCTGTGAAGGTCCTTAGGGGATTTACACAGGGGCGACATGATCGCGTTTTGCCATTGTATTTGATTAACAGATCTTTTAGACGCCTAGGTTCAGCAGCTACCGCCATGTGGATTGTGCAATGAAGATCCATGAAGCTGTGTAGTCAAAACACCACAGGACGGAGATCAGGAAAGTGTCGTCAGAAGGACATTTCTGGAAAGGCGAAGGAAGGACTTGGAGAATGGTAGTATATGCCTTTTGCTCAATGTTGACTTCCTCCTCCCGGCGGGGATCATGGGGGTTCAGCTTTGTTATCTTGCTCCCGGAATTAAAACAACAGACTGCAGCTAACTTGTGAGTTTGTGGTGTATATTTCGGCAGGAGGCTGACTCATGTTCCGCAATTTGACCCTCCCCTTTCTAACTAACCCAGTGGTCACTGTCACGATCAAGAACGATGGCCAGCACTGGGAAGCTTTAGGATAAGGTTAGCGCTCATGGCTTCAAGAAGACGGCTGTGGCACTGGGCAGCATCCAACCCCTGGTCCATCATGGAGCAATCATACCGCTTTCGATTGCTCTGATACAATAAGCGGAATATCAACAGAAAGCGAATGCAGGATTTTACAGCGGAGAATGATGTAACCTTCTTCGTCTACTAGATGATACCCGTATTCTCCGGATAGAACCCTATCTCCTGAAGAGAGCCATCAGCACGAGGGCACCGATTGAGAGGGGAAAGACAGTGATGTGGACCCCGAAGGGCAAATCGACAATCTCTGTTTCCGTATCTGGTACTAGGTGCCCTTGAGAAAGTATACCAGCGTGACAAATTGCTTTATGATTCTGGTTGGTCAAGGTCCTGCGAGGCAGTCCACTTGCGGGTGTGAAGAAAGATACCTGATTGGCAACTAAATTTAGTCCACCTTCCCACTTTGCCGAACGCGATCCGAAGAGACATGCAGTTCACCATCGATCATCATTCCAAATCCCTTCTTGTAACCAAGATCAAGTGTTTACCTCTCTGGCGCCTAAGTGACCTTCGAGCAGTCTTTGATGTGGAAAGCGACTTGGATCCATTCAGCTGCTCCGGACAACGAGACAAAGATGGAAGTATTGCAATGCAACTTGATCGTTGACCGCTTTAGATCGGGATGGCACTAGGGACGACGATGCACGAGGACTGTTTTCGTGAATGCGGCCAACTGGCCTATGGGTTCGGTTCCTCGTGGTACAAGGCTTGCAGGACCTGGTTTCCGCCCCATCGTAGTGGACCTTAAGGACTGATTCGCGCAGTTGAAACCTCTTGTCGTCGCACACTATAAGAACTAATAGATTGGTATCTTTTCTAGCACTGAATACAGCTATCATCACGAACGCCAAATGCTTCTGGCGTACAACAAAGAATGACCATCAAAGGATTTGCGTGGCGTACGAGGAAGTGCCATGTATTGCCACGGTGTGGAAGTTTAAGACCGAAACAATATAGCCTGAGGGCTTGCCCCTCTGCTGCTCCTAAATGCTGTTTGAGTCCAACTTCGGAATCGATATGTTTTGATCGCGTATCGTTGCATGACGGGATCAAATTTGTCATTTGGTTCACACTTATCCTCGAACCCTTTCTGTCAAAACATGGTGGCGACGCACCACGACGCTGCTCGTTCCCTTCTGTTCTTCCCAGGATAGGGTTACTAACATGGCTGATATCGCGCACCATGAGGGCAATGCCGCGTACACGAGGGGAGATCTGGAGAGGTGCGCTACGTCAATCCTCAATCGTCATCGTCCAAAACTGATCCTGAGATGCCAGTGCTGAAAAGGCATATGCCATAGTGTGTTTTATCTTCAATTTGTACTCTCTGATTTTCAGATGCTACCCTTCGTCTAGGCTGCCAAGCTCGATGGCTCAGATGCCAAGTACACGTCGAATCTATCGGCTGTTTACTACGAGCAAGGACGCTATCCGAACGCCCTCGAATCCATCTACAATTCGTGGCGTGCCCTGAGAGAAAGGTACAAGGTCGACGAGACCCCTAGCACTCCTCCTCTTACGGAGCCTCTTGCTCCCAAGCTTGCTCTACGGTTCATGAAGAGCAAGCTGAACGGGGTCGCTGCTCGGCAGTTGAGTTTTCATGGCAAGGCCCCGAAGAAGAGGACCCCAGAGAGTAACTTTGGAATCGAGCTCGACGTTGCAAGCTTTGTGGACAGCTTGCTGAAGAGCGAAGGGGGCGAGAAGCATGGGGAATTGGCCAGGGTGTGGCCAGCATTGGCAGCGATGAAGGAAGAGTGCAGTCGCCATTCGGTAGAGGAGTGTAAGGCTGGGGTTACAGAAGCAGAGAAACGATATCGCACTCTTCCCGTTTTCAAGTCTTCGTTGGATCCCATCCTCGAATACTATCGTGTACGTTTCCGTCTCGCTCGCCTTGGATGGCCTGTCCTTACGCTCCTTTCAGTTTGGCCACGATCCCATCCGTTCCTTGTACTACGGCGTGGACGGAAACCCGGACAACGAGCACAACATTGAAGCAAAGGATGCCATCAAGGAGAAGTGGAAGTCTGTCTCCTTCCTCTTTGGCGGTTGTGGTGACGGTGAGTGCAACTTGCCATCTTCCTCGTCCACGGTCGCTGATCCACCCTTAGCGCGACATGCGTTTGCCACCTTCATTCACCACGTCGAGCTCTGGAAGCAGCTGGTCAGGAAGCACAACGTTGCGGATGAGAAGCTTCCAAAGCTCCATATGACACTCTTAGACATACACCCTGCTGCCCTTACTCGTGTCATGCTCGTCTTCACGCTCATCCGAAAAGGCTCAGCTCACGAGGATATCAACAAGCACGTCGAAACGTACGCGGCAGCGTTTTATGTGTGGTCGACCATTCTCATGCCTAGATGGGCCTCAGAGATGTAAGTCGTGTTGCAAGTATTCGGTCGTCTTTCCGACTCACCTTTCTCTTCCAGTGTCTCTGAGACTGCAGCAGAGATGATCGAAGAGCTGACTGGGAAGACTCCGAAGAGGTGGATGAAGATCATTGCCGTTGACGACACGTCTCTCGCTCGTATCTTGCCAGTGCTCGAGTACTGGTCCAAGCCACTGCCAAAGACGATGGAGGCCTTCATGGAGGTCAACGGTTCGTACTCTGGCGATATCGCTGGTGCGTTGGGCGGCTTGATGGGTGTGAAGGCGCCTCAAGCATCTTCTCTGGCTCGTAACAAGGCGTTCCAGAAAGCAAAGAGGGAGCTGAAAGCAATGAGCAAGCCTGTCCCCGGCATCGACTCTGAAAATCCGCTGTACAACAACTGCGCGGCGGAGGAGAAGCTGTACAATGAGATGAAGATCTTGTTACCTCCTACAGAGTTTCTCGATCGGCATCCGATGTTGAGAAAGTATGGAAAGTCGCAAGATCGACAGAGCAAGGAGGACTTGAAGAAGGAGATTATGAAGGATTGGGTGCCGAATGCGACACTCTTTGTACGTTCCTTCCACTATACTTGCAATAATTGGCTGATGGAATCCTCTGCAGGACGACTGGACTACCGAACATCCAGCATTCGCTACACCAGGCGGTATCCCAATTCTTCACACTGCCAATCCCTTCCCTCTCGCAAACGACATTATGCACTGGATCGTCCCTTTCCGAGATGCTGGAACTCTGCTGGTGCAAGAGACGACTTGGGTCGTTGTCTCCATGTTCTTTGACTCTGTGAGCCGCGCGATGAGCATGATGTACGACGACGTGACAATCGAGTTTTGTTGCGCTGAGCTGTGTAATGGTCTCCCTCGTCTTATTGCAGGTGACCTGGGACCCAGGCCTGCGACGTTTCCCAAGAAGTATCTCAGGATGTGGTTAAGCAACACTCCGTACGTCCCTTCCCTTCGCATTTTGAGCTCTTGTTGACGGTCTCCCGCAGGGATTATACTGGATCGGTTCTGACGAACTTGGTCTACCTCACTCCTTACCTTGAGACCTCGAAGTTTGGGATGATCGTCTGGAATTGCCTCCTCAACCCTATTCACTTTACCAACCTCAAAGGGATCACTTATCAGTGAGTCTTACGTCCAGGCCGGCGTATATGAACAATCCTCACCCTGCCTCCCTCAGCTACTCGTACATGAATCCAAGTGACATCAATCGCTTCTTCAGTGTCTTGATCCGTAACGAGCAGCGCCGACCTCTGGAAGAGTTCCACATGTCAGCTATTCCTCGAGTGAAACTCTTCTCGAGCACTGTGTCGAAGAAAGAGGTCCATCAATACCTCTCCGCGCTTCTCTTCCGCGTACTCTGTCCTCCAACGGCGCCCACGATGCCGCCACGCCTCGATGAGCCCATCAACTTTGTGACCTTCTTTGGTCTTCTGGTGTACCTCTGCCAGAAGGCATCCTGCCCATCGCATTGGGTCGGAGACTTTGTCCAAAGTCTCGTCAACGACACGTTCTCCACCGATGCCGTTGCCTTCACTGGCATGCTTCCCATGACCGAAGCAAAGAAGCCTCGACCTTTGGCTGCACCAAGGAAGATCAACCTGGAGCCCTGGCAGCTCGAGATGGAGAATATCCTCGTTCCTTCACAATCCGCCCTTCCGTTCGCTGTTACCCTGCCAGGTCGATACTCGACGAGTTATGAAGCCATCAAGCTGTATCGTGCCCCAGTTCGTTCAACCGTGAACAGACTCGAGACACCACACAACACCAGGACGGCGGTTCTGATCTTCTATCGAGCTTCGGATGCGGCTCGTGGCGATCTTGTTGCTTCCACTTTACCTTCGCGCGTTACGGACCTCATCGAGGGGAGGGATTCAGCGCTGGCGGGAATGGAGGTGCAGATGTTGACGTCTCCCGAGATTGTGGATTTGCACAAGGGGTATGTGATGTGGAAGATGAGCCAGGGGCGGTTTGATAGGATGAAGAAAGAGGAGTGGAAGGTTATGGTCTATATTACAAATCAGGCGAGGATTGGTGAGTGACTTTTACTTTGTTGGTAGGCGTTGGGGGCTGACGTATTGCATGTAGGGTCGAATTCTGTGGAGGCGAGGTTGTGGAAGGCTTGCGGGGAGGTGGGAATGCTCTGACGTTCAATATGGATGCCTTGTTGCTTGACTTGGACTGATTGACGCTGTTTGAGATATCTTGTGCGTTATTCAAAAGCGCTGATAATATGCATGACTGGGCTACATCTTCAGACTGATTATGATATTCTTTCTGATTACATCGGCATTCTTAGAATCCTACATTCACAATCGGCCCTCCTGATACATCCGAAGTAATTTTTTTCTTTCTTTCCTGAGGTACTCAATGAAGGTCCAGTCCTCTTTTTGATGAGCGACGCCAGTATGATCTCGGTAGACCTTGATCGACTTCAGGTTGGGAAAGATTCTATCGAGATAGAGCGCAATGTGCCTATGTTCCATCAGTGCCCATTCAGCTGTCGCTGGTCGGAGGTTGTTGGGAATGTCGAGTCAAATCGGGCATTCGTGTATAATTAGATTAGTCAGCGCCGACTGCGCGCTTATTCATTTGTCTGTTCCCCTGGTCAGTAGTATATTCTTCTACCTTCTAGATACATGTTCTGTAGCCTATATAAGCTGGAGATACTTCGATGTAAATACTTAGTTCAATCTATTCTATTCCCACCTTGATACCACTGCCTGTTGCTAATAGAGGTCACTGATCTCGAGATGGAGCAGAGAGTTGCTGTTGCGGGGGGTACTATCATCAACCGGATGTTCGTCATTCACTAGAAGTTCGTTATCCCTGCCATTTTGCAGTGATTTCGGTTCCCACGGTGGGTCAAAGTTAGTCAAATGGCAGGGATGACGAACACCTGGTGGATGACGAACATCTGGTTGATGATAGTATTGGGAATTTTGGTGACCCCCTTGAAGGACACGAGGCTGGAATCGATTGCGAGAGCGAGTCATTGCAACCCAGTGGTGTGGGTGGACACCTATGAGAGCGATTCTAGGCTTAGAGGGAACTGTGAGTGCGCGGGAAGTACGAGGGTTCGAACGGGACGACATATCCTCTTGGATCCCCCAAAGTCGAGTGCCCGTGCTTGTGTCATGGCGTCGACAATCTGCCGCACTCCTGCGTCTGCATGATGGCTTGGCTGCAGGGACAGAGGCTCTGTTTCAACAAAAACCTCTTCTAGAGTTGCAATGTTGAATACTGATGTTAATGAGGAAAAGTCTAGCCACACGTTGGGATGACCCGAGGCAGGCGAGATACTGACGGTTTTAACTTTTGACCGACGGATAGGCATAAAGAGAGGGGAACCAAAAGGAAGACTGCATGCCAAATAGTCTGACGGAAACGAGGACTATAATTGCTGTGGCCTTTTGGGTGAGGAAGTCTGGCGGAGAGCAGTAATCATGGCGAAGAGTCAAGGGTACCGATTTCAGATTGGGGTTGGTATCCCAGGGGAGTTGCAAAAGATTGGTGTTTGCACCTAAAGTGTTTAGTGTCGCGAGAGTGGCGTGGAAATGGACATTAAGGACGATCCTTTTCAGAGCCGGGAGTGCAGCGATTTTTCTGAGGAGCTCTGGGAGTAAGATCGTCCCTGGCGATATGATTCGCTCGGTATCACTCCTCTCAAGGCTTCCTTCCCTTCCTTTCATTCAGTGCAAGCGCTACATTCAAGTTGATACTCGTCAACCAGCTATCCATGGGTGGAAAAGCAGAATGGGCTTCAGTGCCCATGGGCATTTTCCTCGTCGAGTGCTCTGGGGATCTCCAGCTAGTAATGCAAAACCAAAGAAGCGAAGCCAGGCGGCACAATGCCACACAACTCATTTTATGACCGATACCCCATCGCACCCTGCACCTTGAAAGCTTTCGCTTCGTCTTCTGGGACGTTGAGGACCTAAATCCCCCCGCAAGAGGAGGAGGTGTGTCCAATGCCGAGTCTCACCTCTCAATATTGGTGATCGCAAGAGCACAGTCGAGAGACCTTTCCATAGTCCATTTGGTGGAAGAGGAAGGCACGTCCCATTTACACCGTTGCTCAGAACGTTGAAGTGGGGTAAAGATGGGATGATAAGCATAGTTTGAGGATACACGCGAAAACTGAAGCTTGCACGGGATATCAAATGCATCGGACGTGAAAGGGGAAGCTGGCGGAATTTAAGATTGAAGGTTTCGTCGTCATTGTTCTCGTATCTCGCTGAATTTTTGCTCCTATATCGCTGTGACCGTAGATACCGAGATCTGCGACCTTTGTGATACTACCCGCCCACAAAGGGCCCGCCTAACATGCATTGAGATTGAGGCTGCTCTGAGACTGAGCTGGGTGAGCTCTATGTTTGCTTCCACCCTTCGAATGATAGCAAGACGTACCGCTTTTGAATTCCCACTGCTTACAAGTCTGTTCGTTGTTAGCCCAAACAACGATTTTTGTTCCGTCATCTCGTGCGCCCTCAAGCAAATACAAAACTGCGTCGGTATACGGAACAAAGAGCCTGAAAAAGCCACATTAATGCTACTACATCACGTAGTAAACTAGGACTTACTTGAATAGGGAATCATCCTCAAGAGTCGCTGTAGGCATGACCATCCACGGAAAAGGTGTACTTACCCCCCTAACCCGCCATCCATGTTCAAGTTTCACAGTCATTGGTGGCAGGCCGAGGTATAGATTCGAGTCAACATGCTGAAAAGTCCAGCCATGGCCAGCGTCGTGTGCTCGGAACTGAAAAAGGCGGACTGTTAGGTAACATTCACAACGAAAAAAGAAAAGCTGACATGTTGAGAGGAGCCGTCTTCTCTCAGATGAAACCCGCACGCTGATAAGATTGTGGTCGTATTAGTACTTCACTTTATGAAGACTTGGAGTGGTACCCCGTTGATCCTCGTCGAACCCAACGGCAGTCCCAGACAGAGCATTGACTAGGCAATAAATCTTGCCCTCGATCGGAAGCGCTCGCGCTGTAGGGACATTAACATCGATACCATTTAAATTCGAGTTTTCCGATTACTTACGCTTCATGAAGATCCATTTCGGTTGGTATGGGGTTCCGAGTGATAGACGTGAACCGTGGTTCCGGGCTTGGAATCGCCTCCCCGCAGGTCCAAGCGATAGTCGGTGTAAGGTACAATGGCTCTACGTCGCTCATGTCGGTCAGCAGTTGCTAATAGGAAATAGTAGGTCTACTTGATGCAGTCGGGAAATGCCTGAAGACGCCATAGGAAGGCATGGTCAACTTCTCGGATGTTAATACCATCTGTCATCTGGTCTGTCACTCCCAACCCAAGGTAGCGCTTGCTTTGTGAATTTTGGATAGTCCAGAAGTTCCCATCCGTCGCAAGAGTCCACTGGGAGCGATTCAAACGAAATTTTCAGTAAATGACAACTCGCTCACGCACCGTCTGTGATGGCGCCATTGTGTAAGGGTGTCCGATGGCTTGCAAGACAGTGATGAGCCGAGCGCTCACACCGAGATGTCTGCGTTTCACTTACCCTTGCCATCATCGACATCTAGTACCGTCTTCGATACCGTATTCACAATGATGTAGTCTCCGGGTTGTATCGCAGTCTCGGTCATCCTCATCGTTGGTGGTCAAGATGATAACGATCGGCAAGTGGGCGTCAATCACCTAAAGGTAAAACTTCTCACAGGGTCATCCCCCGGCGACAGATACCGGCGCCAACAATTTGGCGGATTCCTGCATCGGCTTGATGTTCTGATCGCAAAGCCAGAGATTCGGTGCCAACAAAGAGTTCTTCTAGATTTGTGATACGCAAAGCTGACAATAAGTAGTGAGGAGAATTCTAGCCAGACGCTGGGATGGTCTAGGGCGTGCGGAATATGGGCCGTTGTCACCGAATGGTAGGGGGGAAAAGCCCAGCGGACACAACGATTATGAGTGAAGTGGCTTTCTGAGCCAGGAATTCCGGCACGCAGCGGCGGTCATGATGGAAGGTAAGGGTAATGGACATCAAATTGGCATTGGCGTATGAGAAGGATCCTGCATCCGTGCCCGTGCTTGCAGAGCCGCGAGGGGATTCGTACTGTGGGCTGTACTGGTATTGACGTATAGTGCAAGGCTCTTTAGAGTCAGGAGAGTAAAAAATCTCATGGAGGTCTGGGGCGAGAATTGTCTTTGGCGATCTGATCTCGACCGATTCTATGGCAGAGAATTTCTTAAGAATCTCTAACGCTGATCGAGGAAGTAAAACTCGGTGGTGAGATTTGTATCTGAAGCCAAAATCGTTCTTGTGTATTCTGAGGTGCTTGAGACCTGCAGTAAGCTCGGGGAGTGATGGTAGAACCACCGTGAGGATGTGCGGTTCCGCCAACGCGGTGTCCAAAATTTCGAGGCGCTCTAGACGCGGGTGCAAAATCAGTGGGAGCAGGTTTGCAGCGCAGAACCGGAGATCGGAAATGATAAGATGAAGCAGTCCAGGAAGAAGTGCCAAGCCCCGCAACTGGATTCCATCTTTGAACGCCTTACAAACAAGGGAAAGGTGGAGCAGGAACTTGTGGTCGTGCTGGCCTTCAGACCTTGAGAAGGAGATCATGATGAGAAGGAGATCGTGATTCAGAAGCGCAAGATATCTTATTTGAGGAGGCGACATTGGGCGGGGGCTGGCTAGGAGCTGGAGAGCAACACTCTTGGGGGAACTCGTGTTTATAATGTATCATGATGTGTGGCTGCCATCGAGACAAAACAGAAGACAGAGGGTTTAATAGGGGGATAGAAGGTTTCTTGGGAACCGTCGAATACCTGTCAACGCTAAATATACATTGCACTCGGAGTCGCCGTGAACGGTTGCAATGAAAGTCAATTCACCAACATTCGGATTAATTTCTGCTTCTTCCTCAGGTGGTCGATGAAGGCCCAGTGCTCTTCATGGCAGCCTGTAGGAGTTGGTAGAACTGTTGAGACGAAAACAATATCGAATTGAGTCGTAGTAGTACACCTTATATACAGTCTATGTAGCGGTGACCGAGACCGAAAGAATAAACTAGAAGTACCAAGACTAAAAAGCTCGGTGTGAGCGAAGCAAGAATAAAGGAGAAGATGGTACATTGGAGGTACGGCCATATGCGCAATGACGAAGGAATAATCGAGAATGAGGAAGAAAGAGGCGGGCACCGAGAGCGTGACCCAAACGGAAAATACTAACGGATAAATTCAACACAGCCGCCTTTCCCCCTCGAGTCTTTGTAAACCCCCAGCGAGTCGAGGTTTGGAAAAATCATGTCTAGATAGTCTGCCAGGTATCTGTACTCTGTTGGATGAAAGTTGCTGTGTGGTCGGTGATCCACGATGCGAAGGTGGCGGAGAGTTGATTGAGAGACAAGTTGAACTTCAGGGTCGATGGGGTTCCTAATCTCCTCCAAGCTCGAGTCGATGGATACAGAGAGGTTTTCTAGCCCGACGGCATTCTCCGCAGCGTATTTCAATGCCTTTATATTTAGCGGGTGGAGTGTCTCGGTGGGGAGAATGAGTGTTTTGAGACCCTGGGGTCGATTTGGCGATTCAAAAGCGGCGTTGATGATTCTCTGGAGAACCAACGGACCTCTGTCGTCGGCCTTGACCGATTCCCCCAAATCGTACGAGTTCATCGAGCTAACATCCAAGATGAGCTCATCTAGACTTGGAATTGCAAGAACCCGAGGATTGCGTTGGAGCGAAGGTCGGTCACAATGCTGTCTGTCGTATTGGTGAATTCCAGGCGACGGAAATTGGGGGATTTTGCAAGGGAGTCAAGAAGGCCGTCATATGCTTCAAACCGTTGCGAAACAAAGATGGTGAGGGAAGTAAGCTTCGAAATGAGCGACGGTGGCCATGCATTGCAGAGGGTGATGGAAATTTTTGGGTCAAAGTGGCACGTTGAGGCATTCCGAACGGTAAGGTGAACATTTTCTAAATTAGCGAAGAGTTCTGGCAATTCCTTGGGTGTATCAGGGCACCTGAACATGGATGGATGGTTGAAGCAGATGTCGAGATGAAGTGTGGTGAGCTCCGGGCATCTGGCGCCGAGCTCTGCAACATCAGCTGGGTTGAACAGAGTCGCTATAGCTCGGACTTCCAGATGCCTAAGCCGTGCGAGGCTGAACACGGAATTGAGAATCAGGGTTGGAAAGAAAGGAGTTTCAATGGGTTCCTCAATGGTAACAGTGAGCTTGCTCAATGCTGGACTGTACTCCTGCAGTGATGGGAAGACGAATTGGTGGAGGTGAGCCGCCGAACTTCCTTTGGGTGTGTACTCCAGAGATTCAAGATTTTCGTAATACAGGAGGGGTAAAAGTGCTTTTGTGACCGCATTCAAGCGAGAGATCTCCATACGCCGCAGGTTTGGCAGCAGAGGAGACCCGTTGAGCTCTTTTGAGAGGCGGGAGAAAACTTGCTCTGAAAAGAGCTTATCGGAGAATTTGAGCCCATATTCCTTGGAGGAGATGAGCCTGAGCTTTTTGACACGATTGGCATATTCGCAGAATGATGAATTGGCCAGATTGCCATAGAAATACTGCAACGATGAGCGATTAGAACGGCCAGTGGCCCGTATTTGTGAAAAGAACGAACCATTTTTTCATCCACTTCTTCCAGATGTGGGAGGAGATCGAGAAGAGGGATGCATGAGCTCATGGATTCCCATATTCGATTGAGGGCAGGTCCTTTGAAGCTCTTGCAGACGAGGGCAAGGTGGTAAAGGTCTGCGCATTCCTCTTGCTTCGTATCGTCAAAGAGAAGAAAAAGAGTCTCGATGATGTCTGGGTTATAGAGGGCATCTGAGATTGGGGATGATGTCGCAGCTTTATCGGGACCTGAGCTTTGCGACATGGTGGTGGTTCAGGATAAGCGCCCTGGAGAGGGGTATATGCTGTGAAATTCAGTCGGCGACAATTGCCTTCGGGATTTACCGCCTTCAATCTCAGGAAGAATCAGATAACCGCCTGGGCATTCTTCTTGCTACAATGTTTACCCTAAATCCCAGAGCCACTCGTCGGGCATCGTCCAGACCTGGCGTTCTGGAAAGCTATGAAGTCTTGGGTGTCGTCTTTCTCACATTCGATCCTGAAATACCTGGCGATAGGCGGAGCCTTCTGAGCGCTGCCAAAGTCTGTCGGGCATTCAAACGACCGGCGCTTGATCGTCTGTGGGCGATCCTACCCTCTTTCGTGCCGGTTTTAAAGCTACTTCCTGAGCTGAAAGAACATAGTGGTCAGCGGGTAAGTCGTGCCTCGCATTGGATGGAGTTATTTCTAACCCAGGCCAAATATTGGCAGTATTTCAATGGCAACATCGCAGTGCCTGCTTTCTCAGATTACACCCAGCGCGTTCGAAAGATTGTGCTCCCTGTCATTTCTATCACGTACAAATTCTCGGGGCAGCTCTTTACTAGGTTAGCGAAAGAGCTAGCCGGGCAGCCCCTCCTCCCTGGCCTGCGACATGTCGTCGTGGAAGACCTCGATGATATGGCGTCCAGCTTCCTTCAGCTTCTCCTCACACCCGCCTTAATATCCCTCACAATCAGGGGTAATGCTTTATCACGACAACATAGCTATCAATCCCTATTCCCCTGTCTCAAAAACGACGCCCCTGGTGTGACACACCTTGCCCTCACCCACGACAATATTGACTTTTCGTTGGATAAGAACATTCCATCGCAAATCTTTGGCCTGAAAACACTTCAATCCCTCGATTTCTGCTTTCCAGGAACCCCAGTGGCACCTGGTTTTGTCTCTGACATCGCTACCTGGCTTCCCCAACTCACTCATCTAAAGCTCGACATCAACTTCACCCATCCAAATAACGCTTGCGCGGTTAGGGATGGAGCCAAAGATCGGTTCCCCTCCATTCGCACTCTTCACCTCGTCATTCGTCCATCATCAAAAACATGCCATCTGGATGCCCTACGGTTCTGCTCGTTCTGGTCCACCACGTTTCTGAGTATGCTCACTTCCCTCACTATCCCACTTTCAGGATACTGTTCTACACTTTCCGAGCTCATCCAGTCTCTGTCTCAAGCTCACCACTTTCGTCGCATCGAGCTCACACAGGCCAAGGGACAAAAAAATGCCGAAATATCGGTTGCCGCTTTGTCGCAGCTTGTCGCTATCCGCACGCTTGAAGAGCTCATCGTCGACGTCGAAAGGGTTATAGAAGACTGTAGCTGGCCCAAATCCGCCTTACGGTTCATAAACGCAGCATTCAGCGACCCGGCTAGAACTGCGGTCCTGAGGACCCTTATTCTCCCCGTCAATGCATCTTACCCTTTGGGATTGAAGGAGCTCAAAGCCATCTCCCAGAAAGCGATAGGTCTCGAAAGGCTCGCCGTCGCTGTGGATTCCTCCTCGAATCCTGTCAAAGACCCGGTTGACGCGGAAACAGAGATCATCTCTTCGTCCACGCTCCGAATACTCGAGTTGAGCGACGCCAGAAGCTCGAAAATCTTTACCTTGATGGAGCACAGTACCATCGGACAATATTTGGATCGTGTCGCCCCCAACCTCCAATCATTGAAAGTGTACAAAAATTCACGAGGCGCAGGGGGCGCTCATCAGGAGAGCTGGGCATTTATCGACCACTTGAGACAGAAGGAGAAGTTGATCAGAGCGTTCTCTCGCTTCTAGGAGACATGGATCCTTTACGATTTGATGTTTACAGTATGTCATGCATGTGCCACGTACATACACGAATCACAATCATACACCTTTCTGCTCAAGGTCCCTCAGCTATCTGAGGGAAAAGACGCATGGGTCGCATCTTCTTCGCTTTCAGGAGGCAAGATTTCATTTGCCGATGTCGCCCAATCGGTTTCCATCGAACGATGGAGCTCACGCAGACCAAGGGATAGCCAAGCGCCGGAGTCTCAATTTAACGCATCCACCGGTCTTAATATTAAGAGTTCAATAAATTTATGGAACCAGCGGAGGACACATACATGAGGGGGAAAGATGATCTCAAACCGCATAATCAGGTCAACTGTCGAATTGCCTTGAGCTTCCTCCTCAAGCACTCGATGGAGTCCCAGTGATCCTTGTAGAAGCCTCCGTCACCTCTCGAGTCTTTATGAACCCCCAATGATTCGAGATTTGGGAATATCGCGTCCAGATACTCTGCCAAATACCTATACTCCGTCGGATGAAACGTGTCGCTTGTTCGCTGATCGCAGATGCGTAAGTGGCGCAGTGTTGAATGGGATACGGGGTTGGCGTTGCCATGGATTGGACCCACTGGGTCTTCGAGTTCAGGACTGGAGTCGATGCAGATGGAGAGGCTTTCCAATCCAACGGCGTTATCCGCAATGTATCTCAGCGACTTCAGGCTGAATGGATATCGCATCGCGATAGGAAGTACAAGGCTCCGGAGACCTTTGGGGCAGGACGCAGATGTAAAACCAGCTTCGACTATTTCCTGCAGCGCCATGAGGTTTTGACTTGAAGATGGCGTGGTAAGCGTGCTGACATCCCACACAACTTCTGCAAGAGTTGGGATAGGCAAAGTCTGCACTATGTCAGCAGGATAGATGTTGCTTGGCATCCAGACACTCTCGCTAATTTCCAAGCGACGGAACCTGGACCCTTGACGGAGAGCCCCCACCAAACTCTCATACGAGTAGAAGCTTGTCGAAGCGATGACCGTAAGCGAAGTGATTTTGGCCATGAGTGATTTTGGCCATGAGCTGCATAGACCGATGTCATAGTTGGCGTCTACGTGATATGTTGAAGCGTTTCGAGCAGTGAGGTGAAAATGCTCGAGATTCGGAAATCCCTCAGCCGAGATAACAGGTGCGGCAGGGCACCCATGGGGGGATGGATGATCAAAGGAGATGTCGAGATGGAGCGTCGTCAAGTCAGGGCAGTTAGCCCCAAGTTTCGCAAGGTCAGCTGGGCTGAACGCCATCGACAAAGCACGTATCTCCAGGTGCTTGAGCCTTTTCAGGCCAAAAACAGAGTCGAGAATGAGGATCGGAAAGGCGGATGCGGAGTCGTCTATGGTTATGGTAAGCTTCCTCAAATCCGAACAACAGTCCTGCAATGAAGGGAACACAAAGTGGTGGAGTTGGGTTGCATGCCCTTCCTGAGGGTTATATTCCAGGGATTGGAGGTGTGGATGAAAGAGAAGCGGAATGAGAGTGGTAGCAACTGCGTCCAAGGCGTAGATCGTCGCACGACGCAGGCCGGGTAGCAGAGGGGATCCATTGAGTTCCTTCGCCAGGCGGGAGAAGACCTGCCCCGAGAACTTGCTGCCATAGTCGCCTGCGGCAACAAGCTGAAGCCCTCTGACGCGATTGGCGTACTCGTCGAACGCAGAACCTGCCAGTTTACCATAGAAATGCTGCGTAACAGGAAGTTAGATGGGCGGTTGTGACTCGAATCATGAAAGGACGAACATATTCATTATTAAATTCTTCTAGACGAGGAAGAAGGTTGAGGAGGGGTATGTATGAGTCTAGGATTTCCCATAGCTGGCGCAGAGCGGGCCCCTTGAAGCTCTTGCACACGAGCGAAAAGCGATAGAGCTGGTTACGTCCATTTGAATTGGTATTGTCGAAATAAAGGAATATAGTATCCAAGATGTCCGGATTATAGATAACTTCAAAGATCGGGGACGATCCTGCATCTTCTCCTTGATCCGGGTCTCTCGACATGGTGGTGGTTTAAGATAAGCGCCCAAGCAGCGTCGCTGCGACGATCGCGAAATTAGAGCGGAGTTCAAGTTCAGGTCTCAGATAAGCATTGCTTGCGCACTGAGGCCCCAAAAACAAACAAGATGAGCCAACCACTGTCGCTCATATATATAGTTAAGTCTCACTGTTAAAAGCTGCGCACCAGTGATTTGGGACCGAGTAGAACAATTTGTGGGCTTGGTTGAGTTGAGCTAGTCATAGGGTTACTAAATGAAGATGAAGAGATTACTTTAACTATAACAGTGCCCGAATAAGTTTCTCCTTTCTCCTCAAGTGATCAATGTGCTCCCAGTGCGCTCCATGGTAACCGCCCTCGCCTCTCGAATTCTTGTACACCCCCAACGAGTGAAGATTTGGGAAGATTGTGTCCAGATATTCCGCCAAATATCTGTACTCCGCTGGATGGAATGTACCGCTTTGTCGCTGGTCGCAGATGCGTAAATGGCGCAAGGTTGACTTGTATACAGTTTTTGCTTCAGAGTCGATTGGACCGATCGACTCTTGAAGCCTGAGGCTGGAATCGATGCAAATGGAGAGGCTCTCCAATCCAATGGCATTCTCTGCGACATACCTCAGCTCTGTCACGCTGAATGGATATGGCATCTTGATGGGAAGAACGAGGGTTCGAAGATATTTGGGAGAGGATGCAGATTTAAAACCAGCTTCGATAACCTCCTGAAACGCTGTGGAGTTTTCACTTGAAGAAGGTGTGGCAAGCGAGCGGATATCCCAGATAACTTCGGCAACAGTGGGGATAGGGAAAGCCCGCACAATGTCAGCAGGACGAATGTGGGTTACCCTCTCGGCGGTATGTGTAAATTCCAAACGGCGAAAACTGGAAGCCTGTGCAAGAGGCCCAACCAGCCTTTCGTACGAGTAGAAGGACGAAGAAGTGACAATGGTAAGCGAGGTGAGCTTGGTAAGGAGGGACTTTGGCCATGTACTGCACAGGGCAATGGAATAGTTGGCGTCTATGTGATATGTCGAGGCGTTTCGAACGGTGATGTGAAGATTCTCGAGGTTTGGAAATAGCTCAGCCGAAATATCAGGGGCGGCGGGGCACCCATAGAGGGATGGATGGTCAAAGTGGACGTCGAGATGGAGCGTCGCTAACTCAGGGCAGTGAACCCCAAGGTTTGCAAGATTGGCTGGTGAGAAAGGCATCGGCAAAGCACGTATCTCCAGGTGCTGAAGCCGTTTCAGACCTAACATGGAGTCCAGAATGATGCTTGGAAAGACAGAAGCCTCGGCGTCGTTTATGGTGACGGTGAGCTTCCTCAAATCCGCACAATAGTCCTTTAATGCAGGGAACACAAACTGATGGAATTGGGTTGCGGACATTTCCTGAGGGGAATATTCCAGGGAATAGAGGTCTGAATGGAGGAGAAGCGGGATGAGAGTCGTGGTAGCAGCGTCCAAGGCGTGGATGGTTAGACGGCGCAAGTTGGGTAACAAAGGGGATCCATTGAGTTCTTCCGCAAGGCGGGAGAAGACTTGTCCCGAGAAATTCCTTTCATCGTCGCCTATAGCAGCTATTCGAAGCACTCTGATACGATTGGCGTACTCGTGGAATTCTGGTGAACGTTCCAATTTGCCATAGAAATGCTGCGTAAAAGGAAGTTAGATGCAGCTGCGGCCCGAAGAGTGAAAGGACGAACAAGTTCATCATTTGTTTCCTCTAGTTGAGGAAGGAGGTTGAGAAGGGGTATGTATGAGTCCATGATTGCCCATAGCCTGCGCAGAGCGGGCCCTTTGAAACTCTTGCATACAAGGGAAAAGTGACCAAGGTTGCTGCGTCCATTTGGCGTAGTATTGTCAGAATAAAGGAATAGAGTATCCAGGATGTCTGGATTATGGATGGCCTCAGAGATTGGGGACGACCCTACATCTTCTCCTTGACCTGGGCTCCTCGACATGGTGATGGTCAAGGATAAGCGCCGAACCAGCGTTGTTGCTGTGAGGATCATGCAATTAGAGCGGAGATCAACCCTCACATCGGAATTGTTTGCGGCGCGCGCACTGAGGTCAATGAAACAAACACGAGCCAAGCGCTGTGTCACTGTCACTGTCAAGAGTTACTAGCTGTGGATTCGGGATCGGAAAGAACGAGTTGCGGACGTGGTAGGGTTGAGCTAGTAACAAGATAAAGATGAAGGTATTACTTTCGCAGTGCTCGAATCAGTTTCTCCCTCTTCCTCAAGTGATCAACGTGTTCCCAGTGCGCCTCATGGTAGCCGCCCTCCCCTCTCGAATTCTTGTAAACGCCGAACGATTCGAGATTTGGGAAGATCGTGTCCAGATACTCTGCCAAATATCTGTACTCTGTGGGATGAAATGTACCGCTTTTTCGCTGATCGCAGATGCGTAAATGGCGCAGGGTTGAGTGGGATACAAGGTTGGCGCCAACATCCATCGGACCCGTTGGCTCGTTAAGCTCGAGCTCACTACTGGAGTCGACGCAGATGGAAAGGCTCTCCAACCCAATGGCGGTGTCTGCGATGTAACTCAGCATTTTCACGCTGAACGGATATGACATCTTGATGGGAAGAACGAGGGTCCGAAGACCTTTGGGGCAGAACACCGATGTAAAACCAGCTCCGACTGTTTCTTGCAGAGCCATGAAACTTTCACTTGAAGAAAGTGTGGTCAGCGTGCTGACATCCCAGACCAGTTCTACAAGAGTGGGGATAGGCAAAGTCTGCACTATGTCAGAAGGACAAATGTAGCTTGGCGTCTCGGGAACATTGGTGAATTCCAAGCGGCGGAACCTGGACCCCTGAGAGAGAGCCGTTACCAATCTCTCATACGAGTAGAAGGTTGCCGAAGCGATGACCGTAAGCGAAGTGATTTTGTCCATGAGTGATTTTGGCCATGAGCTGCACAGACCGATGTCATAGTTGGCGTCTACGTGATATGTTGAAGCGTTTCGAGCAGTGAGGTGAAGATTGTCGAGATTCGGGAATCCCTCAGCCGGAGCTTCAGTCGCAATACGACACCCGTGTGCATGGTCGAAGGAGATGTCGAGATGGAGGGTTGCTAATTCAGGGCAGTTAACCCCAAGTTTGGCAAGGTCGGTTGGGCTGAACGTCATCGACTCAGCACATATCTCCAAGTGCCTGAGACGTTTCAGACCAAATACGGAGTCCAGAATGAGGGTTGGAAAGACGGGAGCGGGGTCGTTTATGGTGATGATGAGCTTCCTCAAATTCCAACAGTAATCATTCAATGAAGGGAACACAAAATGATGGAGTTGAGTGGATTCCGCTCCCTGAGGGTTATATTCCAGGGAATGCAGGTCCGAATGAAAGAGAAGTGGGATGAGGGTGGTAGTAACTGTGTCCAAGGCGTGGATCGTTACACAACGCAAGTTGGGCAACAGAGGGGATCCATTGAGCTCCTTTGCAAGGCGGGAGAAGAACTGTGCCGAGAACTTCCTTTCAGAGTCGCCCACGGCAGCAAGTCGCAGCGCTCTGACGCGATTGGCGTACTCATCGAATGCAGAACCTGCCAGGCTGCCATCGAAATGCTGCGTAACGGGAAGTTAGATGGGCAGGTGCGGCTCGAATCACGGGAGGACGAACAAATTCATGATTATATTCTTCTAGATGAGGAAGGAGATTGAGAAGGGTGTGTATGAGTCTAGGACTTCCCATAGCCGGCGTAGAGCAGGCCCCTTGAAGCTCTCGCATACGAGCGAAAAGCGATAGAGCTGGTTGCGTCCATTTGAGTTGGTGTTGTCGAAATAAAGGAATATAGTATCCAAGATGTCCTGATTAAGGATGGCTTCAGCGATCGGGGACGATCCTGCATCTTTGCCTTGATCTGGGTTCGACATGGTGATGGTCTAGGATAAGCGCCCAAGCAGGGTCGCTAAGTACCGCGAAATTAAAGCGGAGATCAAGCTTCAAATGCGCATTGCTTGCGCCGTGAGGCACTCGGAACAAACCAGATGAGCCGACTATATAGTCAGTCTCACTGTCAAAAGCTAAGCACCACTGATTCGGGATCGAGTAATAGAACGATTTGTGGGCGTGGTAGAGTTGAACTAGTCATACGGTTACAAGATGAAGATGAAGATATTACTTTAGCAGTGCTCGAATAAGCTTCTCCTTTTTCCTTAAATGATCAATGTGATCCCAGTGCGCTTCATGGTAACCGCCATCTCCTCTCGAATCCTTGCACACCCCTAACGACTCGAGATTTGGAAAGATTGTGTCCAGATACTCTGCCAAATACCTGTACTCCGTTGGATGAAACGTCTTGCTTGCTCGTTGGTCGCAGATGTGTAAATGGCGTAGGGTGGAGGGGGATGCAAGGTTGGGATTGATTGGACCTGGTGGCTCGTTGGGGTTGAAGTCAAGACTGGACTCGACACAGATAGACAGGCTCTCCAACCCAATGGCGTTGTCTGCGATATATCTCAACGTTTTCATGCTGAATGGATGTGGCATCTGGAAGGGAAGAACGAGGATCCGAAGACTTCTGGGACAGGACGCTGATATGAAACCAGCTTCGACTATTTCCTGCAGAGCTATGAGGTTTTGACTTGAAGAAGGTGTGGTAAGCGTGTAGACATCCCAGACGACTTCTGAAAGAGTGGGGATCAGGAAAGACTGAACTATGTCGGCAGGATAGATGTTGATTGGCGTATCGGGATTCTGGCCAAATTCCAAGCGCCGGAACCTGGGCGCCTGAGATAGAGCCGTTAGCAATCTGTCGTACGAGTAGAAAACTGTCGAAATGATGAGCGTAAGCGAAGTGAGTTTGGTGATGAGGTATTTTGGCCATGAGCTGCACAAGGCGATGGAATAGTTGGCGTCTACGTGGTATGTAGAAGCGTTCCGAACAGTGAGGTGAAGGACCTCGAGATGTGAAAAGACCTCAGCCGAGGCTTCTGTCGCAACAGGACACCCGTGTGCATGGTCGAAGGAGATGTCGAGATGGAGTGTCGTCAATTCAGGGCAATTAGCCCCAAGTCTCGCAAAGTCAGTTGGACTGAACACCATCGAAAAAGCAGTGCGAATCTCCAGCTTCTTGAGCCTTTTCAAGCCAAATATGGAGTCCAAGATGAGGGTCGGGAAGGTAGAACCGGTGTCGTTTATGGTGATGGCGAGCTTCCTCAAATCCCAACAATAGTCCTTGAGTGAAGGGAACACCAAGCGATGCAGTTGGGTTTCATCCGTTTCCTGAGGACTATATTCCAGGGAATGCAGGTGTAAATGAAAGAGAAGGGGAATGAAGGTGACAGTAACCGCGTCCAAGGCTTGGATTGTCACCCGACGCAGGCTGGGTAACAGAGGGGATCCATTGAGTTCCTTCGCAAGGCGGGAGAAGACTTGTCCCGAGAAGTTCCTTCCCCGATTTCCTACAGCACCAAGTCGAAGCACTCTGACGAGGTTTGCGTACTCGTCGAATGCAGAACCTGCCAGTCTGCCATAGAAATACTGGGTAACGGGTAGTCAGATGAGCAGTTGTGGCTCGAATCATGAAAAGAACCAACAAATTCATCATTTATTTCTTCTAATTGAGGGAGGATATTGAGGAGGGGTACGTATGAGTCCAGGATTGCCCATAGCCGGCGTAGAGCGGGCCCTTTGAAACTCTTGCATACAAGGGAAAAGTGGCCAAGGTCATTGCGTCCATCTGGGTTGGTATTGTCGAAATGAAGGAATAGAGTATCCAGGATGTCCGGATTATAGATGGCTTCAAAGATCGGGGACGATCCTACATCTCCCCCTTGACTTGGGCGCCTTGCCATGGTGATGGTCCAGGATAAGCGCTCAAACACCGTCGCGGTGAGTGCCGTGAGATTGAAGCGGAGAGTCAACCTTGAGCAGATAGTCGGAATGCGCCTGCTTCTTAGGGGTTTCTTGCCCATCTATCCAGCGACAACGATAAACGGGCTCGAAACGATGGGTAAGGCAAAATTTAAATCATCGCCCAAAGCCGATGTCTTGGAAAGCTACGAACTCTTGGGCATCATCTTTCGTGGCTTCGGTTCTTCGAGCCAAAGCGAACGCAGCGAGCTCCTCGCGATGGGTACAGTCTGCAGAGCCTTTAAGCGCCCAGCTCTCGATAGACTGTGGGCAGTATTGCCATCCTTTGTCCCTCTGCTGAAGCTACTTCCGCAGCTAGATGAGCACGAAGGGCAAATGGTAAGTCTGGCAACGCCTTCTCGAGAAAATCTCTAAATGCAAAGATTAGTACTTCAATGGCGATATTTCACTGCCTGCGTTTACCGAGTACGCCGATCGTGTTCGAAAGATCACACTTCCTGTCATCTCCAGCGGTCCCACGTTCTCTGGCCAGCTATTCACAAGGCTGGCCAAGGAGCTCGCAGGTCTGCCTCTCATCCCTGGTCTACAGGAGATCATCGTCAACGATTTGGACGTGACAGCGTCCAGCCTGCTTCCATTGCTTCTTACACCATCCCTTCAGTCGCTCAGGATTATTGGGAAAGCATTATCCCGCCAGCATGCTCAGAAATCCCTCTTTCCATCCCTAGCTGCAGACGCGCCAAGGCTGCGATCTCTCACTCTGACCCACGATGACATCTCGTTTCCCCTCTATCCGACCGCTCTCAATCATGTATTTGCGCTCAACAGCTTACAAAGTTTTGAGCTCTGCTTTCCGGGTCATATTGTTGAGCCTGACTTCATGTCGTCGTTCATCCCCACCCTCCCGCTTCTTCGCGATCTCAAGCTCGACATTGCTTTTCGCCATCTGAACAGCACTTGTCCCACACCCCCGGCGCATGGAGACGAGCAGATCGATCCCTTTTCTTCACTCCACCGACTTCATCTTGTCCTTCGGCAATCGTCAGGAACATGTCACGTCAACTCTTCGATCAGATTCTGCTCAGCTTGGTCGCCTCTACTCCTTAATCGCCTCACCTCCCTCACTATCTACATCTCCGACGTGTTCAATTCATTTGCAGAGATCGTTCAAGCTCTCTCCCGATCACCCTGCTTCAGCCGACTCAAGCTGACACAACGCAAAGGATACACAAGTGTCAACGTCCCGTTTGCCGCAGCTCTTCATCTCCTCTCTATCGCGACACTGGAGGAGTTGATCATGGATGTAAACTTCATTGCGTTCGCCAATCAACCCGAAGGATCGGCGGCTGTCCAAACCCTCATTGACACTGCTTTTAATGATCCAAACCGAAAACCCACCCTGCGGACCCTCATTCTCCCCTCTCAGTCACACTACCCCCTGGCACTCAAGGACCTTGAATACATATCGAAGAAGGCTATAGGGCTCGAAACGCTGGCTCTCGCTGTCAATTCCAGCCTCGATACCATTAAAATCCCTGTCGAGATCGCAACCAAGTCGACGATTCGAACCCTCAAGATAAGCGACGCTAGATATCAAGCCAACTTTGCGCCGATGGAATACAGCAAGATTGCACAGTTTTTCGATTCCATCGTACCAAACCTGCAGTCTATGGAAGTCCATAAAGATTCTAGAGGTGTTGGAGGCGCTCATGAGGAGCATTGGAGGTTGATTGAACACTTGAGGCAGAAGGAAAAGCTTCTTAGGCTGTTCGCTCGCTACTAGTCGCCTTTATTGGTCGGTCTTTCATATTTGCATCCTGGTAGGCATTGTCTTATTTACGCAATCAGCATAGGATTCGGATCTTTCCTCAGCGCTTGGGAATGAAGCAACGATATCGTTATCTAAATCGATGAACAGCCCGTGCCCTAGCCTTCTAGGCTATCTGATCAGCATCGCCAAGTGGTCGGAGGTCAAAGAAGCAAGCCTCGCTTCTCTTGAGCTGATGACACCCTTCCAAGTCATTTCTGACATTGAACCATAATATATAGTCCAAGCACCTGGTTGAGCAAAGCGCTCAGCAAGATGAAGGCATGCGTAGGTTCGTGTCAAAATCTTTCTGTGCTTTCGCAGCTTGCCGCTATTCGCGCCGGGAGCGAAGAGGGGAGTCTGCTCCTAATCGCATGAAGGGATTCCTTCTGATTGATAGGCCCGTCATTGCCCAGCGTTATGGCTATCCTTGGCACGGTTGGAAGCGCTACTCAAGTCTCAAGAATACGAGCCTTGAACGCTAGGATTTCTGCTGTTTATCAGGTTTCTGCAAGGGTATTCCTGGAGACAGGAACAGAATTAGAAATGGTATTTATAGCTCGCGCAGCACTGCATGCGGGGAAGGTGAGGACGATCACCAGACTGGGCAGGTGCACCGCCATTGCTGTGTTTACCCTCCCGTCAATGGCCATTTTGCACGTCATGAGGTTGGACGAGCATAGCCAAGTGCAAGATTAAGGGCGCCTAGAGCCTCGAAGCACACTATTGCACTCAAAAAGATCCTTCTCTCAGATTAAACGATCATACGCGAAGCGAAGCCACAGCAGCAGAGCAAGACAAGCGCCTGCGAATACTTAGGGGTGTGCTATCCCTTTTGCGGTATGTGTTTCGGAAGCAAACATACACCAACAGTCAAGCACAGATTCTCGCGTTGCCGCCCAACGGAGGCACTTGGACCGCTTTCAAGCCATGTGCCAATCAAGCCTGCCGAGGACTCATCATAAAGAGGTAGGTCCGTTTCGATTTGGAATCCGTTCGCCCCCTTTCTCATGGCTCATGGAGTTCCTAGCATCTCCCCGCCCCAGCGTATGCCCGAACCAGAGCCTCGCCGTGCAGAACCCTTGACGCCAGACGCAAAGAATGACTTGCTCAACAACCCCCGACCAGGACTTGGACGGCGCCAGAGCTGGGGCGCCTCAATACGCAAGAAATTCGAGGAAGTAAAGTCTGGAATACTCTTCCGCTCGCGTTCAGTCCACGACCGCCCATCTGATACGACCAGGCGGAGCTTGGACGTCCCCATTTCAACCCCCAACAAGCGCGACACGACTCGCGGCCATTCACGTTCACTCTCGGACTCAAAGCTCCCGTCAAGCAAATCCCCAATGAACCTTCCTCTGCTCACGATACAGGAAGACTTTACAGCTCACAAGCGAACCCTGTCCGCCGTGTCTGAGAAATCCAACCTGCCACCCCCTCTCGCCATCCCTGAGCAAACCCCAAGGAATCCTGAAGATGTCGTCGTCCCACACCTCCTCCAGCTCGGCACGCCAATGACCAAGGTAACAGCCAAGAAGCACAAGAAGTTTGTGTTTCGCTTGGATGCCGATCTAGGGCAGATTGTCTGGGAGTCCAAGAAACACAAGATCAGTATGTCGTTACATCCTTTCAACACCGCGTACGCGCTGACCCCTTCCCCGCAGTACCCATCGAAAACATCAAGGAGATACGTTCGGGCAAAGATGCACGGTACTATCGCGAACAGTTTCAACTCGCGCAGGACTACGAAGACCGTTGGCTTACGATCATCTACATCCTCGACGGTGCTTACAAGACGCTACACCTTATTGTCACCACCCGTGACGTGTTCAGGATGTGGGACACGACCCTACGCCAGCTGCATGCCATCCGTCAGGAGCTTATGAGTGGGCTTGGCAACCTAGAAGTGCGTCAGGCGCTATGGGAGAAGCAGCATTGGAAGGGAGCCGATGAAGAGAAGGATCAGAAGTTGACGTTCGATGAGGTGGAGAAGTTGTGCAAGAAACTTAACATCAACTCGAGCAAGGAGGATTTGCAAAGGTTATTTGCGGTGCGTTGTTGGTTTTTGCTTGTTCGCTTAACTTGGGCTGACGCCATGGCCAGCAATCAGACGCGCAGAACCGTGGGTACCTAGACTTCAACGACTTCCGGCGATTCGTGAAGCTGCTCAAAGGGCGACCCGACGTTCAACGCCGGTTCAACAAGGTGAAGATCCGGAACAACGACACCTTTGACGTCAAAGCCTTCCAGGATTTCATGCGAAAGGAGCAAGGGGTACGTTGCGCTTCTTCGCCTCTCGCCGTTGTCTCACTCGACCTAGTCTGATCTAGACGACTCCAAACTAGAAGAGATCTTCAAGAAGTACACCAATAACGACTCTACCATGACTCTGGATGCCTTCAATACTTTCCTTCTGTCAACGGACAATAGCGCTTTCAAGGATCAGCACCTCAAAGTTCACCACGACATGACGCGACCGCTCCCGGAATACTATATCTCGTCCTCCCACAACACCTACCTCGTCGGCCACCAGCTCGTCGGAGACAGCACCATAGAAGGCTATATTCGGGCTCTGTTGCACAGTTGCAGAAGCGTCGAGGGTGCGTCTTTCCCTGATCCGCCTGATCTTCGCTGACGTTTTCTGTTCATAGTCGACATCTATGACGGAGACAGCGAACCAATGATCTTCCATGGCAAGACGTTTACCTCAAAGGTCTCGCTTCGAGAGGTCTGCGAGGCTATCAAGAAGTATGGATTCGTGGCCTCGCCCTACCCCATTATCATCTCTGCGGAGGTGCACTGTGGGTTGGCGCAGCAGGATATGATTGCGCATATCATGGTTAGCGTCTTCGGAGATGCCATTGTTCAACACCCTAAGGAAGAAGCCCTCAAGATCGACGTCCTCCCAAGTCCTGACGCCTTAAGAGGGAAGATCTTGTTGAAGGTGAGCTTTCGTCGTCCTTATGTCAATTCAGTCTCGCTGACGATCGTCCGTCTGCAGACCAAGAACCTCTTCCTTCTGGGGGAATCGATGGATGCAGACTCTTCAGATCCTTCAGCATCGTCGGCATCTGCGTCAGAAGCAGAGTTTTCTGACCTGCCCGCCTCTCCACCCACGTTCTCTACCCCCTTTTCCCAAGCCCCAGCCCCATCTCTTCCCCACGCCCCAGCCCTTCCCTTGTCAGTGGCGCACCAGGATTCTATATCGCTTCCATTGGTCCAAGACTCGCCCACAGCTTTAGTTGACAGCACTGCTGCGTCCACAGTCCCAGTCCTTCACGATGTTCCAGAGGACAAGAAGAAGAAGAAGTTAAGCCGAGGGAGCAGTCTATCGAAGGTCGGAGCATCCGTCTTGCAGCGGGTGCGAAGTATAGGAAAGCCTTCGCCTTCGCCTTCCAATCGAACCCTCTCTACCCCCGTCGTCACCAGCTCTACTCCAATGGCCACCTCTACTCCCCCTGTCAACCCTCGGCGTTTCTCCGAGGGGTCGCGCTACTCGAAAATTGTCGAAGAGCCACCTTCCTCATCCAAGCCCAAGATGTCGCTCGCCTTGCTTTCACTCCTCGTGTACACCGTCGGCGTCAAGTGGAAGGGTCTGAACAAGAAGGAGTCGTACGCTCCTGAACACATGTTCAGTCTATCAGAGGTCATGATGAACAAACTCATCAAGAGCGGGATGATGACGGACTTGATCAAGCATACCAGAGGGCATCTCGTCAGAACGTATCCCAAAGGGTGGAGAGTCCGTTCGACGAACTATGAACCACATCGCTTTTGGGCCGCTGGAGCCCAGTTGGTGGCCATCAACTGGCAGACGTTTGGTACGTCCCTCCCTTCTCATTTTCCGTGAACCGATAACTAACATCGATATCGTAGATATGGGGTACATGATCAATCACGCCATGTTCCAGCGCAACGGGCGCTCTGGTCTTGTACTCAAGCCTCTCGCGCTTCGATCGCCGAACAAGGACCTGCTTATGAAGCATACGAAGCACGTCTTCCAGGTTACGATCATCTCAGCGCAACAACTTCCTCGACCAAAGAACGAGTTTGGTCACGAGATCGCCAGCACCAAGCTTAGCCCGTACGTCGAGGTGTCGCTGTACGTTCCGGATTGGCCGTTGGTTGGGTCAGGAGAGAGAAACTCGGCGGAGGGAGGACAGGAAGGAGGACTTTTGCGATCGGGTTCACTTAGGAGGATGGGCTCGAAAAAGAGGAAGCGGAGCTCTAGTGTTCTCAGAGTCGTTTCACCAACCTCTAACGGAATGTCAACCGAGAATGATTCTCTTTTTCCTCCTGGAGCTGGACCAGCACCTCTACCGAGCTCAATACCGGGCAGGACGATCTCTGCCAAGACGAGCGTCGTGAAGAACAATGGCTTTAACCCTGTCTGGGAGGAGACTTTACAGTTGCCTTTCGAGTGTGTCGGGGACATGATGGATTTGATCTTCGTGCGATTCGTCGTGCAGTGTGAGGATAAAGATGAGGACCAGCCGGTTGCCGTGTACTGCGCCTCGTTGGGGAGCTTAGCCCGAGGTGAGTTTCGCTTTCTCTTCCTTCGTTTTTGGACACCTTAACTCATTCTACTTCATAGGATATCGTCACCTTGCTTTGCATGACTCTCAGCTTTCACAGTTCTTGTTTTCGACGCTCTTTGTGAAGATCAATATCGTTAATGTCTAATACAGTAAGCTCTAGGCGAATCTACAACAGTATCGATACATACAACATAGGTCTATACATAGGAAGCTGCTACAAAGCCTTGCTCTCTATCATTCTCGACCGGCCCCTTGGACTCGACCATATCGTAAACATCAACCAGTGAACCACTTGAAATAATTACATCACTGCTGCTATCCCCCCAAATCCCAGAATATATAAACTTTCGATGACAAGACTATGATTCCTGCTTCTGGTGCCCAAGCACAACCCATGGTCCACCATGTGCCCACCTCGATCCTCGAACGATCGACTGCGGCTGAACACGAGGTTTGGGCGTGGACGGTGGGGGGAGAAGCTCCGTATACACGCTCAGAAAGTCGACGGTACTTGTAGGGCTGAGACTTCCTGGGTAGAAAGGTTCGCCCTCAAGTGGGAGATCAACGCAAACGAATGGTCGTTGAGCCTCAAACCAGTCGAGGTTGCCAGGAAGCAAGAGGTTGGTGACGGTGAGAGTGTTAAATCTTGGGCAAGGGAATGAGGTATCCTTCAGTGACGATTCGTCGCTTGGATCCGGATCCGAGGAAGTAATATCCGTCCAGATAGGAGAGCCAAGGATCGAGAGAATGGGCGTGGGGTCCACCTTTGTCACGCTAAGTCTTTCCAAGGCTTGCATCCTGGCAAAGCACCATTCCCATGATGCGTCGCTAGCACCCGCCATCTTGGGATCGTCCTTCAAGCAGACGTCAATGTTGAGCAGTTCAAGCTCCCTGATTCCATCGCTGACGCGATGCTCGTTGGGCATCTCCATCCTGACCAGCATGTGCTGTAGGGCAGATGCGGTGTCTCTTGACCTTCCAACTTGCTTGCCGTTGAGATCGTCGACGCGAAGGTGCAGTAGATTGGGTAAGAGGAGAGTTGATAGGATTGATGGAACCACGTTCGTTCGAAGGGAGAGTGATGTGAGCAATGGAAGTTGAATGAGGCAATCAGTTTCTCCGGCGTCATCCCGAATCCTGGACTCTATCGAAAGAGTGCGTAGGACTGGAGCGCTGCGAAGTATGTCCAGTACTGCGAGCAGAGAGAAGGGAACGAATCGAATGGGACGGGTGATGGATAGGTCTTGCAGTTGGTCAAATCGCCGACCTTCCAGGAACGCGATGGAGTGATTGAGTAGCTTGAGATGACGTAGTTGGGGGAGATGTGGAAGAGGTATGGATGAGGCGAACAGGGAGGGAGGGGCCGTCGACGATACTTGTGTGATGAGCGAATTAAGGGCGAAGGTGTCACTGGTCGTAGGTTCTTCGTATATTGCGCTGATGAAGGCTCTTGCATCACACTCGGAGGTGGCGGATATCGAAAGATTCCTGATGCGTCGGGTAAAGCGCTTGAGGGCTCTTGTTGCTCCGTAGTTGGGAGGTGCGGCCTTCTTGAGGAGGAATCCAGATTGAGGAGTGGATGAAGGAAGGACGTCGACATGAATGTTGACGGATTGAGTTCCGCTCATGGAAAACCATGTTTCGACCTTCGACGAAGATCTCCCATCATCCTTCTCTACTGCTTGCAAATGTAGCTGTCGCCATGCTGAAGGTGTGGAACGAACAACAGTGGAAAATGTCGTGGAAACAAGGGAAAGAGTGTAGGGCAGGTCGGGATCGATGAGAGAGCATTCTTCGAAGATTGTGCCTAAAAGCTCAGGAAAGAGCGTTTCAACACTCATACCGGAAGTCGACGGCATTGCTATATTCTTGGGTAGA